>JANRFK010003894.1:23104183-23117757 GCA_030068395.1 Apalone spinifera | reverse complement strand
TTTCTATTTGTTCCAAAACCTCCTCTAATGACACTTCAATCCTGGACAGTTCCTAAGTGAGGCTTAGTGGTTCCCTCCAGTTAACTGGCAGGGTACTCCAGCCCCATGGGGCTCACCACAGTCCCTTCCTCCCCCACCCATGCACCCTTTAATCGGTTAAACATTATGTTTAACCGATTAAAGGGGATTTTACATCCCTGGTGTGGATTGGGCCCTGCAAGCACCAGGCACTTGCTCTTGGCAACTCTTCTGCCACTTTCCCGTTGATTTAAAATCACCTCACAGCCCAGAGCAGAGCAGGAGTGAGGCAGAAGCAGGCCAGCCATGGCCAAGGCTCCCAGTTAATGTAAAGTCTGGTTATACTAAGACCCCCAAGTTACCCTCTTTCCCACCACTGCTGGGTGCAGCTTTGCCATGTTCAGGTGGGCTGAGGGCCTGGCTCCTGCCCAGCTGGGCTGGAACCATGTTTAGAGAGTGCAGGGGCAGAGGGGCCACAACATCAGTGAGGAGGAAGATGAAGGGCAGCGGTTGTAGCATTGACCCTCCAGGAAGAACCGCATCAGGCTAGTTACAGGCCATCCTCCTCATCTTCAGGATAGAATCACGAGGCCTGTCCTCAGCAGGTGCTGCGGAAGGCACAGGAAAGGCCCTGTTAATTCAACTGTTCATGGGGTGAAGTTGCCATTTCATGTCTCTATGGCTAAGCAAACCAGGTGGTTCTGTAGCACCGCCACCGCGTCTGCCACAAGGCTCTAGCAGCACTTCCAATACACTCCTGCACAAAATGCAGCCAGCTCAGGGATAGAGCTTAGTCACCCACCAGCACACAGGGCTCAGCATAACAGGGGAGAAACATCTGGAAGGACAGACACACAGGCCAAAGGGGCAGAACCTTCCCATATTGTACTGTGAAGGTCCTGTTCCCCTTGGCAACAAAGCATTTTGCTCTAAGGTCTCTGTGGAAAGAGGCGCAGAGCAATCAGCATAGGCCAGCCCTCCCCTTCCTGGGATGGCAGAGCTGGCTGGGGGAGGGTTGGAGTCAAAGGTTCCAGTGTGCATCTGATGATGGAGTCAGGCTGCAACCTTCACAGCGGAGGTTGGTCACAACTGAACTGTGTGAATGGAGGCTAGGCCAAGGCTGCGGGGTACCCCAGCTGATGAGAGGTAGCAGCCTGCCTGGGCAAAGCAGGCTGGGAGCTAGAGAGAAGCCCAGGGGTGCACGTGCCTGACAGCTCGGCTATGCAGGCTTCCCAGGCACCCAATGCTCCCTCCTCCAGTCTGTCTTCCCCAGGCCAGAACACACCAGTCTCAGCAGCCCACAGCTGCCCTCTGCACAGGGCAGGAGCTGTGCTTTGCCTTAGCCTACCTCTCCAGCATTGCACTCCATGGAGGAGACAAAGCCAGCTGGCCACAGGCTGGAGTCACCCCCTAATTTCCCCAGCTTTGGTTTTAAAATTGTCCCCTCTGACCCAGTTTCCACAGCTGCAAGGAAGCTCCCTGGGAACACCCAGACAGCGCTGCTGCCTACCAGCCAGCCAGCGGGCCAGCACTAAGGCCACGGATAGGAGCCAGGACTTCGCTCCGGGGCTGCCAGCTCCCTGGGCTGCAATATTGTCTGTAGGGGCAGATGGCCCAGGCCAGACACTGCTAACCCCCCTACTGTCTACCCCTGAAGCCGCCCCTGCGGGGACCCACTGGGCAGCTGGGAGCCAGGGAAGCAGCCCAAAGGGGAGCAAGGTGCTGGGCCTGGCCCAGTGGCTGCTCAGCCCCTGCCCCAAGGCTGCCGTGGAGCTAGACTCAGAGCTCTGCTGCTCCCTGGTGGCCATGATGGGTCTAGCAGATGCAACCCCCACTGCTGGGCTCCTTTCCTAACCACAGGAAGGGGGTGGGAGGTGGCAGCAGCTATGACAGTAACTTAACATTTCCTACAGGCACCATCCTATTGCAAACCGGGTCCCTGTGAGCTTTTTAAATAGCCCCCTGCTGGCTTTAGCTGCAGCTCAACCAACTCCTGCCAGCAAGGGCGGATATAGGGCAGGGCGAGCGGGGTGGCCGCCCCAGGCCCCGCGCTTCAAAAAGCCCTGCGCATGCGCCGTGGCAAAGGGGGGCCCCGCAAAAATTGTGCTGCCCTAGGCCCCGCAAAATGGTCATCTGCCCCTGCCTGCCAGAGCCACGCACCAGGGTGTATACATTTCACCTCTGGGTGGCAGGGTCAAGTGTCTGCCAACTCCCCTCTGACCCCCCAAAAATGCAAACTCAGAGGAAAGAGCAGGCACTGGAGGAGAATATCTCCGCTGCCTCCAGCTTCCCCACAGGGCTCACTGCCAGAGATTTACTTCCTGCCCGCCCCCAAGGAGCTTCCTCTTAGCCAAGGCAGCCAGAGGGGAAAGGAGGAGGAACCCCTTGGTGCCTGCTGCTGAGGCCTCCTCTGTTAGCCCTTGCTAACCCCTAGAGAGGCTGAGGCTGGGGATGAGCTGTGGGAGGAGCAGGGAAGATTCAGCAGGTACAGAGCACAGCCCATGGCCAAAGCCTGCTCCTTAGGGCCTTATTTTACCCAGCTTTGCTAGAGGCCATCTTGGAAATGCCAGGCATGGGCCTGGAGGTTATGGGACCTATCCCATACCGCCGCTGCCACAGACACAGGGGCAGAGTGGGTCCTTAAAACAAGGTCAAGTTTTATTTCAAAACAACAAGAGACAGACAAGCGTGAGACCCTCAGAGTGCACCCAGCTGTGCCCTCGCCCATGTCAGGTGGTTGCCTTGCCTCCTGCCCCGCTCCCAGGATGGGGGCCCCATCCCCAGAGCACTACTAGACTTAGGAGGGGGTTGAGACCGGTCCCAGCTAACACGTCCCAAACCAAGCTCTGTCTCTTCTGTCAGCATTCCCCAGACCAAGTGCTCAGCTTGGTTGGGCTTTGTGAGGTTGGGGGGAGGGGTAAAGATGCTGGACACACCTAGTTGCAGCACCCCAGCCTCCTTCAGTCTTCCCTGCCCACCCCCAGCCCTCCCCACCTCCATCCCATTGTAGCACCCCCAACCCAGACTGAACCGCAGTGGGCCACTGCTGCTCTTCAACTGGGCCAACAAACACTCCCCAAGATCAGCTAATTGCCCAGCTGGTGGGGAGAAGCTAGCAACTCTCCCTTCCCACTCTGAGGGGTTTGACACCTGGCCAAGATAGGTGTGTGTGTGTGTGTGTGTGTGTGTGTGTGTGGGGAATCACATCTGAAAGCCAGCCCCCTGTCAGATAGGTGGCTAGACCCTCAGCTACTCCTCCTGGAGCCCCATTTAGAACCACAGGTCATGAAACCCACCCCCACCATCAACCACCCTGAAGTTGGACCCATGGGCCAGGGCAGAAAAGCCAGTGCTTCTGATGGGAGCATACAGGAAGGGATCCAGAACCCACCACTCTAGCCTCACTCAGCCCATAGCCATGCTGCCCTAGCTCCATCTAGGCTGGGAACACATGCCCAGGACTATGTGCACAGCCACCTTTGGGGCCTATGCCAACTGCACCAAGGCAGGCCTGGTCCCCTCTGCCACCTGCCTCATTAAAGCCCCTGACAGGCTAGTGGAGTCACTGCCCCCAGACACATGGTGCCAGCCCTGTGGTTTGGTCCAAGCCAGCCCATGTCCCTGATGATCACCTCCCACCCCCCCAAAACGCTAAAGGAGCCCAAACTAGGGGGACCTACATGCACTATTTGCAAAGCCAAACCAGCATGAAAGGCCGATCAGTGAGCAAAGCCAGGCCAGGCAGCTACAGCCATTGAGATCCACACACCCCCAGAAAGGGCAGGGTCATGTCCTCTGTATAAGGCATACATACGGTACACCCCCGTCCAGGAGAGCAGACCTCGCCCCTTTGCTGGGAGATGTGAGAAGCTTTTAGCTTCTTCCAGCTGCAGGGGGCACGGCTGTTACAGTGAGAGCACAGAGATGTGTATCACAAACACCCAAAATTTCAGAGAAGCCAGGAACCTGCTCCAACAGGTGCACACACTTTGAATCCATCTAGCGTCATCCCTGGCTCCCTACAACTCAGGGCCAGAGCCAGCGTTTTGGCTCAGAGCTGAGGCTCTTTTGTGTAGGGCTACAAAATGCAAACATTGCTTGGCAAGAGGTCGCACCACCAGAGCACGCTACAGGCTCAGCTCTCCTTGAGCCCCAGCTGAGAATCTCTACCCATCACTGAGCCATTGGGAGAACCCCTTTGGGCAGATCCCCCAGAAATCTCCCATGCCAGCCCTGCCTTGCTTCTACGCACATGTGGCTTTCATCAAGAGCAACTTGACACACCAGGCATTGCCCGTCCCACCCCCCTCTGAGCCCGTGCAACAGAGCTCCCAGGCCTGTGCCCAGCAGCTGGTCCCTGGACAGGGCTCCAAATGGGCGTGGGCCTGCTGACTCCCTGGTGCAGCAGATGGGAAATCAGCTTGGGAGAGCAGCCAGGGGCAGAAAGGAGAAACTCCAAGCATGCTGGAGTCTGGCTGGCCTGGCCTAGCGAGTCAAGAGACCATTGTGGGCATCTCTCCCGGTTCTGATCAGGCCCACGGGCTGAGGGGGCACCTGGTTGGTTATCAGCGAGATCCACTCCTGTCTCTGGGCCCTAGGAGAGATCGGACAGAAGGGGGGTCAGAGGCAGAGCCCCATGCCCCGTGTTGGGGGAGGGGAACTTCTCTTATTCTACAAGAGAAACTCCCCAAACTCCACAACTGCCTTTCACTTTCAGGGTGAGGGTGAGGGCCAGGGGCAGATTTGTGGACTGGCCAAATGGCCATTTTAGAGCCAGCAATTTCTATTATCTCACGGACCTAGCTCCATCCTCCTCTTCCACCCCCTGGCTGTCCACTCAGACCACCATGCCTCCCCACTAAGGCCCTGAGATCTCACAGGCTGGGGCTGCAACAGGACATTGGTGGGGAGGGCCCTCAGCACTGGAGCCCTTTGCACTGTTGAGCTGGATGCAATGGGCTCTGGACACTCAGTAGAGGCTGGGTGGCAGGTCCTCTCTCAGGCCCCACCTGTGAGCTCTGGCCATGTGTTCCCCTCACTCTGTACCTAGGGCAGTGCGTACAGATCTTCCTAGCCACCACGCACATGCTGCTCAGCCCCCTCACACACCAGCAGGGCTCAGCCAGAGCCCTCTTGCCAGGGAGAGGGTCTGCAAGCTCCTGACGTGCACCTTAAGGCTTCTGCCAAGGTCCCTGGGCGGCTCTTGGAGAATCCAGGCTCCAAACCTCCCTGAATGTTCAACAGATCATGACTTACTGCTTGGCAGGTTTCCTTCAGAACCCCCTTCCCACCCCAATACCCCCCACCCCAGCCAGCATGCCTTTGGGCCTGCCTCAGGCCCTCACAACCTCTGCCAGCCAGCCAAGCAGAGGTGATATAGAGTGGGTGCACCCTGGCATGCAGCTCTGGCAAGAGCTGGCTGAGCTATGGTGAAAGCCAGCATGGAGCTATTTAAAGAGCTAGCAGGGACCTGGAATGCAATAGGATGGTATCTGCAGGACATTTCAAATTACTTTCACCACTGCAGCCAGGGAACCCCCACCCAGAGGGCGCCTCGCACTCACGTGCTGTCTGCTTTGATGATGAACTCCGCACTGGCCCCGCGGTGGTTACAGGAGAGACACAGAAGGAAGGCTGTATTAGGGAGCCCCAGTGGCTTGGCTTTGAGCAGCTCTGCTCTCACATGGCTGGTCTGGGCATAATCCTTGACTGAAAACCTGCCATTGCTGTGAGGAAAGCATGGGGGGAGGCATTTGTGGAGCAGAGCCAGGTAACAGCCCCCCTACTCTCCCTGCCAATGCCCAGCTCCTGGATATGCAGCAATGCTCACCCCAACAAGCCGTTAGCATCTGTACCCACAGACAGGGCATCTCCACCTGGGGCCTTCACATCTCACCCCATTGGAGAGAGAGAGACTCTGCCACCAACCATCCCACCTTGTTCCACTGTCTGCCCCCATCTCCCAGGGCTGGGGACAATGCAACTCCAGATGCCTTTTCCTGCCATCAGGACCCACTCTGGCACTGGAGGGGAATGGCAGGTGGGTACCTGACCAGCGGTGGCCACAGGAGGAGCAGGCTGGTGTACCTCCCATCCCTGGAAGTTTTGGGGCCCCAGCCAGAGCAGCAAGGCCCCCAGGTTGTGAAGGGTAGATCCAGGTGCCGTGCAGACTTACTCCCTCCGGCGGGACAACAGCAGCAGATCGCTGAAGAGGTGCACGTGGATGGGCTTGGTGCTCAGGCGGGGTCTGGACCCCACACCCACCTCTTGGATGAGGATCTGGAAGAAATTCCCTGCCCTGACCAGCCAGCGGCCCCGACTGATGAGCGGGATGGACTGGAGGGAGAGAGACACACACGGCTCACCAACAGCTCCTGGCTCAGTCAGTCACTGCACTGCCCCACCCCAACAGGCCAGAGGCCTGTATGCAGGCATTTCTGTTCGGGGGGAATTGCTTTTTTGTAAATGTGAACTGCAAGGGTGTGAACACACCTCCCCATGGTCCCCTGAGTAAGTGTGCTCTGGCTTGCTGGTAGAAGGCTGGGGCTGATTCCCCACCCCGCCAGGAGCAAGGCCCAGCCCCAGCCTCAGCCTCACTTCTGGGTCAGGTAGCAGAAACCAGCCCCAGCCTTCACCCAGCAAGCTGGAGCATGCTTACTTGGGGAACCATATGGGATGCATTCACACCCTTTGCACCATCCCCACATATGACCCTGGGCAGATGAGCCAGTCTGAGCTGTGCTCCAGCACCCCCTATGGGATCCCTGAAGGGCACAGCTTGCAATGCATCCAGGAAGTCCCACGGGGTGCTCAGCCATGCAAGCTATGATCATGGCACCATGCGCTCACTGGGTGACACGCATCTTTCTGTCCCCCATGCCAGCCACCTTGGCATCCCAGCCCTCTAGCCCCAGTCCCCCCTCCATCTAACCCTCCCATCATATGACCCTCAAGCCTCCCTGCCCATGGGGCTGTGCCATCAGGAGCCACTGTAGCTCAGAGCCAAGCCTCACCTTCATCTTCACGAACTCGACTTGCTTCTCTAGCAGCACCAGCTCCTCTGTCTGCTTCATGCGCTGCACGTTCTCATTGCACTCAGACACAATCTGAAAGGGCAAGGGACGCTGCGGGCCCAGGGCACCCTGGCCAGGGCTTGCCCCTCCCCCAGCCCCATGGCAAGAGCAGAGATCAGGGAATCCAGGGCTTTTGGTGCACCCTTGGGGATGGGAAAGGTTTTCCAGCTCCTGGACACAGCTGATCTAGTGCATTATGGAACATTTCCCCACCAGAAGGCTAAAAAGTGCGCCTCTCCATTGCATTTGCCTGGGCTTTGCCCCAGGCAAGAATCGGGGTGGGTCTCTGGCTCACCCCAGGAGTGCCACCAGCCAGGTTTGGGATGGTCTGTGGGGTGTCCTGTTGGGCCACTGGATGCTGGGGAAGAGGGCTCAGTTGTTCCAGCATCCCAAGCTGCAGAGAGCCCCGTGATGCTGTCACTGCTGCATCCTGTGGCCTTTTGCACTTTGAGCAGACCCAAAGTGGGGCTAGAACAGGGGTGGCACCTTTCTGGAAGGGCACCAAGGGTTTTTTCCACCACAGCATTTTTGTTGGATCTCTCCTCACCTCCCATTTCCCAACAGAGCCCAACTCTTGCTCCCCCACTTACTCCTGGTATCTAGAAAACTGGCATGAGTTGGATGACAAGAAAGAAAAACCTGATTCAATGAGATGAGAAAGGACTGATTTTTTTTTTTTTAACTCAGGCTGTTTAACGTTATTGACAAAGGTCCAAGGCACAGGTGGGAAAAAAGCACTCAGTAAACCAGGACTACTCAACTTTGGAAGCCCTGGGGGCCCCAATGATATTCACAGCACATGCAGAGGGCCACAACTTAAATGTGGTTGCATATACATGCAAATATATATGCAAATAGCTTTCACAATGCCTCAGCTCTCCCAGCACCTCCTTCCTGGTGGCTAGAAACGCCAACACCCTGTACCTGTATGTTTCAACCAGCCTGTCTACTTGCATCTTTCAATGTTCACCCTGCCTAGGAAACGCCTCGCCGTTGTGGAGTGTGTTCCCTGTGGAGGCTGTGCTTAAAGAATCCCACCTGTGGGCCATATGTTGAGCCCCGTGTAAACCCAAATCACCCTGTGGGCCAGAAACAAATGGGTCACGGGCCGCATGTGGCCCATGGGCCACGGATTGAGTAGCCCAGCAGTAAACATTCAACCCATACCCTCAATGAATGTCAGAGGTAGCTCCAATTCACTCCCACATCCTCCCTGGAGACCTCCAGCGAAGTCAGGTAAGGGAAGGTGGATATTACCAAGACATCATTGAGAAACATTTTCCAGGGGATCCCAGCAGCATAAGATGGCCCAAGCCCATTTTGTTCCCCTCTGTGGTCATCTTTTGGGCTTCCCAGAGCTGGGAATGCAAGACTCTGGGTGTTCTGCATTTTGGCCTCCCTCGGGCAAGGAAACCTTTTAACCAAGCTCTAAAAACCCAGAAGCACAATCACTCTCTGGGGACATGGAGGTCCCAGGGAACATCCCAGAAAGGCCACACAGCATGCAGCCGGACAACTGAGCATGCTCAGCTCAGACTGGGGGTGGAGGTTCGCCGACAGAGGCCCCCCAAAGCCAGAGGATTTGCAAGCACCAAGGACAGTGGGTCACTGAGTGACTGGAACTGCCCTGGGCAGAAGCCAGCAGGGTGCAGTCCACACAGTAAGTGCTCAAGGGCTGAGTCCACACCAGGTGAAGCAAGCAGAGACCCAGGAAGAACCTGTTATCAGAACCTTCTACCATTTCTCCTGGCTCGTGAGCTTGGCCTATCTCTGTACACTACTTCCCCCGTGGCATTGCTTCTGTGTGGACATCAGGTAGCACAAGGGCTGCTACAGCATGGAGACCAGCATGGCCAGCCTGGGTGCCTTCTGCAAGCACCCAGGGGTGACCTTACCTCTCCCACTGCCCTCAGGGCTGCGCCGATGGAACCGGCCAGCTCGGAGCCCACCAGAGCCAGCTTCAGGATGTTCTGTGGGGCAGAAAGGATAGCAAGGGGATCTGTCATGAGAGAGACCTGGTCCCCATACCCCTCTGCCAGACCCCTCTCCCACCACCTGTCAGACCCCTCCCCCTTTCTCTGCCATCACTCCCACTCTCACCACTCCCTCTGGCATTGCCTCCTCAAGTCACCTCGTTCACCCCAGCTACAGCTCAGAGGATGCTGGCCAAGGCAGCTTGTGACCCTCTGAGGCAGGATCCCTAGAAGGTCCAGCCAAACCCCCAAGGGAGACTTCAGCCCTGGCTTCAACACCTCACCTCCAGCAAGATCTTCAGACGGGTGATCCTCTGGAAGGGCAGCACCAGGAAGGATTTCAGGGGCTGCCGTTGGCACACCGGCTGCTCCTCCAACTTCCTCAGGACCTGCCGGAAGCGCCAATTCTCCCGCCTGCAGCGTGTGGTACAGAGGGGGCGGATGAGGAGCCCTGGGGCCCAGAATCACCCTAAATTCATGGCCCAGCATTACAGGGCAAACCCTGCTTAAAGACCCTGGATGGCTCAGCCCAGCAGTCATGCACTAAACAGGGCACACCAGGCCTGATGATGGAACTTCCCGAGCAGCAGGATATGGGAGGGGCTGAGGGCTACTTCTCTGGGGTGTGGGGGGAGTTAAGGATATCCTTCCTGCTCTAAGATGGGAAGATACAAAACATAAATGCAGACCCAAATCTAGTGCTGCCCTAGCCCAGGAGCCGCCCAGTGAAATCTAGTCTTGAGCCCAGGAATGGCCTCACCTGTCCAATCTCCCTCTGCTCCCCATTAACCGCTTGTGCACCCCATAGGCCAGGAGCCGACCAGCTGCTAGCCTTTCCGGTCCCCAAGAGAACCTGCAACTGGGAATGTGTCCTGATGGAGTGGGGAAGCAGGAAGGGGAATGGAGCCTGCTATCCTCAGTCGAAAAAAAGTGTTAACTCTGGAGAACGATGACAGCCACTTAGTGTAACATTTGGTGACCATTTTCAGCAGAAACACTTCTCCAAAATGGAGTAGCTGGATAGCCCAAGTGTCCCCAAGGGGGAGCCTTGCACACACTCTGCTCTCGCTGCATGAAGAGTTTCCTAGGTGCAGCTCCACTGGCCTCACAGAGAGGAGCCATCAGGGAAGGGTTAGACTGGCTGTTCCGAGGTGGGGAGGAGGGGGACAGCCCAAGCCCTGGCTCCTCACATCAGTTGCTGCATGAGCTGCTCCTGGTACATCTGGTTGGTGACGTAGGGGATGTAGACCCGGCGGAAAGCGGGACAATGTTTCAGAGCCACTGTCCCCAGCCCTGCAAGGAAGACGTCCTTGTCCATCTGCTCCTCCAGCTCCAGGAGAAACCTGCGGAGACCAGGATTCGCAGGAAGCATCCTGCTGATGGGCAAGACTCAGGCTGGAAAAACCAATGATTTTGCCTGCTGTCCACAGCACACCCTGCTGGCCAAGGCCAGGGCTGGAGTAGCTGGGAGCTGCCCCCTCAGCCAATGCTCCTACCCCGCTCCCCATAATGCCCCCTGCTGGGCAAGGCTGGGACCCATAGTTGGGAGGTGCTCCCCACCAGCTGCAGTTACCTTTCACTGACATCCCTCACTTGCTGCAGATTGGAGAAGAGCCGGTGCACCTCAGCCCTGGTCAGTGTCTCCTGCAGGACCAGCGAACCCTTGAAGTGGCTTGTGGCCACTGAGAGACTGCGCAGGTAGGAGGCCTCCGAGGTGATCACCTCAAACAGGGCCTGGCATGGAGAGCGCGTGTCAAAGGCCAGGGATGAGCAAGCCAGCACAACAGGGCGTGGGGCTCCCCACAAAGGGCACTCTAGCACCTGCAGTCGGAGGGCTCCAGGCCAGCTGTTTAAAGGGACTTAGGTGCCTCCCTAAAAACAGTGGGAGTCGGCACCTAAATCATTTTGCAAATGCAAAGTACCCAAGATGGGCAAGAGCACAGGCATAGGGGAAGGTAGATGGCTGCATGGGCAGCTCTGCCACCCCTGGGGCTGTGCTGGCATACAGGAGCCAAAGCCAGGCTCTTTCCCTGGCCCACCTACAGGAAGCACTTCTCTTCCATTACAGGCCTTTTGTGCTAGGGACTCGTGCAGTGTACGGCATCCGGCCAAGAGGTAACCCCTTCTAACTGCTGGGCATTGGCACGGAGAACACAACGCTGGAGTCCAGCTCTGGCCCTGCAGCTTAATCAACTGACAGAGGCACACAGACACATAAGAACAGCCAGACTGGATCAGGCCAAAGACCCATCTAGCCCAGTGTCCTGTCTGCCAACAGCAGCCAATGCCAGGTACCCCAGAGGGAGTGAACAGAATAAGGAATCAGCCAGCAATCCCTCCCGTCGCCCATTCCCAGCCCCAGGCAAGAAGCGGCCAAGGACACCCTCCCTGCCCATCCTGGCTAGTAGCCGTGGATGGACTGTCCTCCAAGAACTGTGTGCTAGGAGACTAGGTGTCAATCAGCCTTTCTGAGAAAACACTGATCCAGGCTCCCCACGGGGCATGGTTTTCTATTACAGCAGCATGTGGAAGGGAACCGCCGGGTGCCAAGGGCAGAGGCAGGGCAAATGCCCTCTTGCGAGCAGGTGAAAGGAAGCCATGGTAAGCAGGGGTGCCAGGCTGCCACAGACCACAGGGACCTGGGCATCCAGAGCAAACCACGGGGTCAGTTCTCTGCTCCAAGTTGAGAGAGAGCCTCCATCTCCATGGTCCACTCAGTCCCTGCCCCTTCCAAGGCTGCCAGGTGCCAGCTGACTCCCACCAGGTGGGCAGAGTTTGTCCAGGATAGACTCAGTCACAGCACTGCCCCTGGCCCCTTCTGCATTCCCTAGGGCAGGAAGCAGAATGCAGCTTCCCCCCACCACCATCGCTGCCCGCAAGATCAGCCCCTCCCAGTACCTCCTGCAGGTGGTGCTGCCGGGGTGTGAGACCCTCCAGGAGTCGCTGGCTCTTCACCTCCGGGATCTCTTGCCAGAAGCAGAAGCTGTAGTCACGGGGAGAGCCCTGCGAGGCGGCGTCAAGCAGGGAAGATGAGAGGAGGCCAGCGATGGACAGGCTGGCATCCACCCGGAAGGACAGCTCCTTGGGCTTGCGCTCCGCCGCCTTGAGGTGCTTCACCCAGTAGTCTTGGTAGAGAGGCTCTGGGCAGGAGCGAAATTAGCCTCAGGGACCTGCCCAGGAAAGCCAGCTGGGCCTCCCAGAGGGCTTCATTAACACTACAGGCATTTAATGATGAAAATACCCCCAGGCCCAGCCACAGAACCTGCCTGCTCCACACCTATCCCTGGACACTGGGAAACCCTCTCCTGTGTTTAGTGGCAGCCTTAGCCTTTTCTGGGCTCGGCACAGCATCCATGTTGCCTGCCAATGCTCATCGGTAGCCCTCTCAGAGTTCCTGCATGCCACCTTCGCCAGTCAGAGGGAGAACTGAGGCCACCAGAATCATAGAATCATAGAACACTAGAACTGGAAGGCACCTTGAGAGGTCATCGAGTCCAGTCCCCTACCCTCACAGCAGAATCAAGCACCATCTAGATCAGTGTTTCCCAAAATGTGGTCCGCGGCCCAGTACCGGTGCTTAGAAAAAAATACTGGTCCTTAGAAAAATTATCTCGCACAATCCTATTAATTTGTGCGATGGGATAGCAGCAGCCTGCACTGCCGAGTGCGGTGGCACGGTCCTCTTGGGAGAGAGCCTGCCGCTGCAGCATCTCTGCCAGGCATGCTCCCGGGTGGTGGGGCTAGATCCGGCAGGCACTAGGACCCAGAGAGGAGGCCAGGCGCCGTGCACACCGACGCAGAACGCCTGGCGCCGAACGCAGCCAGGGGAGCCGGCTGATAAAGTGGCCGGGATTGAGGCTGGGTGGGGACGCGGACCAACCCGCCAGGAGCAGGGTGCACCAACACAGAACACCTGGCACTGGACGCAGCAGGTGATAAAGCAGCCGGGATTGGGGCCGGGGGGGCATGTGTCACACTGATGACTCATGTTTAACTTGTCTTCCACTATGACCCCTAAATCCCTTTCTGCAGTACATTCTGTATGTGTGAAACTGATTGTTCCTTCCTAAGTGGAGTAATTGACTGCATCACAACATCAGAAATGACACCGTCTTCCCTGTCCAACCGCCCCTGGGGTCTAGATACCTCCGCAAATTCAAAACTTACTCATGACAAGATTCATGGCTCCGACAAGAAATCCTGCCTTCCAGTCTAGGCTTACACCAGCATTCCCTGCTGCGCCTACTGTAAGTTTTCTGGGGGTGGAGTGTTCCTGCCCCCATCACCCATCCGCCTGATGCTCCAGGACTGGGGTTGCACTGTGTGCCTTCTCCCTTCCCCAGTGCTGGAGCACTGGGCTGCACCACACCATGCTTCCTCCTCCCTCTCCTGGTGCTCTGGGGCTGGGCCACACTGCATGCCCGCCTCTTCCCCCGATGCTCTGGGGATGGGAAGGCTGGGGCAAGCGTGCACTCACCTGCTCTCCTCCCCATTGTTGGGGGGGGGGGGG
>JANRFK010003894.1:23088554-23099662 GCA_030068395.1 Apalone spinifera | reverse complement strand
AGTTCTTTGAAGGGGTTAACAAACATGCAGACAAGGGGTATCCAGTAGATATAGCATACTTAGATTTTCAGAAAGCCTTTGACAAGGTCCTTGTGTAAATTACATGGCCATGGGATAAGAGGGAAGGTCCTTTCTTGGATTGAGAACTGGTTACAAGACAGGAAACAAAGGGTAGGAATAAATGGTAAATTTTCAGAATGGAGAGGGGTAACTAATGGTGTCCTGGGACCAATCCTTTTCAACTTATTCATAAATGATCTGGAGAAAGGGGTAAGCAGTGAGGTGGTAAAGTTTGCGGATGATACCAAACTGTTTAGGATAGTCAAGACAGAAGCAGACTCTGAGGGACTCCAAGAAGATCTCACCAAACTGAGTGATTGGGCAACAAAATGGCAAATGAAATTTAATGTGGATAAGTATAAAGTAATGCACATCGGGAAAAATAACCCCAACTATATGTACAGTCTGATGGAGGCTAATTTGGCTGTGACAAATCAGGAAAGAGATCTTGGAGTTATCGCGGACAATTCTCTGAAAACTTCCACACAGTGTGCGGCGGCGATCAAAAAGGCAAATAGAATGCTAGGAATTATTAAGAAAGGGATAGAAAATAAGGGGCTATCTTACTGCCCCTGTATAAAACTATGGTACACCCACAGCTTGAATACTGTGTACAGATGTCACCTCACCTCATAAAAGATATTTTGGCCTTGGAAAGGGTTCAGAAAAGGGCAACTAAAATGATTAGGGGTTTGGAATGGGCCCCTTTTGAGGAAAGGTTAAAGCGACTGGGACTTTTCAGTTTAGAAAAGAGGAGACTGGGGGGGGATATGATAGAGGTATATAAAATCATGAGTGGTATGGAGAGGGTGAATAAAGAAAAGTTATTTATTAGTTCCCATAATAGAAGAACTAGAGGACACCAAATTAAATTAATGGGTAGCAGGTTTAAAACTAATAAAAGAAAGTTCTTCTTCACACAGCACATAGTCAACCTGTGGAACTCCTTGCCAGAGGAGGTTGTGAAGGCTAGGACTATAAGAGTTTAAAGAGAAGCTAGATAATTTCATGGAAGTTAGGTCCATAAAAGGCTATTAGCCAGGGGATAAAATTGTCTCCATGCGCTTAGCATTATTATCCCTGTTGTATAGACGTGGGAATGGAGGAACAGAGAAGTTAAGCCCAGGCTTCAACCATATTTAGGCTCCAAAGTCCAACTGATTCCAACAGAAATTAAGAACCTAAACACTATGCGCTCTGGCCCTTGGTGACTTGCTAGAGCAACTGGTAGAACCTGAGTCTCCTGTGTGGCAGCCTTCTGTTCTAACAGCTTGACAGAAAGCTTTGGGGTTGCTATTTGCTGGCTGTGTAGCTGGGCCAAAGGCTGTGGGGGTCTGTACAACATGGTACCAATAGCACAGGACTAAGTGATCTGAGCTGGTGGTTAGCTGATATGTGAAATTCCTGTCTCTCCTATGAGCTTTGCTGCTCCTTTCAGCTTAGGGAGAAGAATTTGTTTGATGTAAAGGTTCTATGACTGGATGCGAGTGCTTAACCAGTGGGTTATGTACACAGCTGTGTATTTTCCTAGCAAATAATGACCTTTGCCTGTCCCCTTGGGGATCTGTCTGTCCATTGGAGCCAACTACTCCTGAACCACTCATCCATCTTGTAAGTTTCACCAGAAGTTGATTAGAACAGTGGCTTCCGCTGACAAGCTGAGCGAATGCAACTGACAGCAGCGGGACAATGTGGATTGATATATCCTCCCTGGATGGGAAAGCAATCCCGCCTTTGATCTTCCGTGGCTGACTGGCCAGAGGCCAAGAACACAACGCAATCACAGAGGAAGAGCGGCGCATTTGGCTTGTGCAAGGGTCTCATTAGCTGGGCCATATTTCGGGAAAGAAGCATGTCCTCATTAGCTCTGGTATGTTTTTCCACAGAGAATGCAGCCTTGACTGCGGTATTTCTAACTCAGAGCAAGCTCATCAGTGAGGGTGTATTTCGCTCCTGTAGTGTGCTGCTTAGGCCTGGTTAATTTCACTCTGGGAATGCCCACCTGGGAGTAACATCTAACCGCTACAGAGCTGGAGGTGGCGCTGGGGTCACCTTTCCCCTCTGCACCCCAGTCTGACTTGCTCACTGTAGCGATGTGAGGCTGTAGGTGACTGGGGGAGCCTGGCAGAGGAAGCAGTCCCATATGAGGTGTTTAGAGAGGAGCACGGTGCCAATGCAGGGTTCAGCACAAACCATGAGTGTTTGCCTGTTTGGAACTAGAGCATTTTATGAAATAAGGGAAATGGAGGGCTCTGGTTGCGAGGGTGACTTGTTCCCATGGACTCGCATCAGACCGTGTCCCGGGACACTGAAGAAGCTGCATAAAACCAGAGTCCCCTGGGGGGGGGGGGGAGAGGCTGTTAAGAGCCACCCCATTCCCCAGATAAGGGAGCAGCTGCTCTCTGGGCTTGGGATAGAAGGACACTGCTAGAGGTGTGTCCCTCCCCAAACTACTCTGCCCGTCTCCATCACTGAGCTGTGGACACAGGGGAAGCCACACAAGCTCATCTGGTCCAGACAATTTCAACAAGCCTTTGGCAAGTGGAAGGAAGCCCAGACTTTCCTGGTGTTCACGGACGTCTCTGGTACAGCACGTGGGGTGGATGCAACCAGATGAAAAGGGGAAGAGACACCCCAGGGCACCTGAGCAAGAAACTATGCAACAATACACAGGGGCGTGGCTATGGCATGGGCCATTCACAAGCTACAGTCCTTCCTGGCTGGGCCACAGTGCTCAAGGCCCCTTTGCCTGGCCATACCTGACTATAGGACCAGTGCCAATTGCTATGCTTAGGCTGAGCCTAGTGTGCCAAGACAAGGCCACAGACATGATCCCTCAGGGGATGCCAGGCCAGTGGCTGAAGTTCTGTCCAGGAAAGAAATCAGTGTCACCGTGTCACACACACACCCCTCCCCCGTTTCACTAGGGGCGAGGGGCAGACCTGGAAAGTCCTGCCCAAGCTGTAGGAACTGAGTTTAACCTCTTTGGGAATGCAGTTGTCTGGGTGGTAGTGTAGGTGCCGATTGCCTGGGAAGATCAGTAGGGCTACGTCTATACTGCCTCTTTTGCTGGCAGAGAGTATGCTAATGAAGTGCTCATTAGCAATTTCTTGCACTTCATTTGCATATTCTCTGCCCGAGGCTTTTTGTGCAAGAGTTTTTTGCGCAAAAACAAGCAGTGTAGACGGGTCTGTTTTGCGCAAAAGACCCCTTTTGCACAAGATCTGTATACCTCCTTTTTTGAGGCATATGGATCTTGTGCAAAAGGGACCCGTTTACACTGCTTGTTTTTGCGCAAAAACCTCTTGCACTTAAAGTATCAGAAGAGAATATGCAAATGAAGCATGAGAAGTTGCTAATGAGCGCTTCATTTGCATTGCCTCTTCTGCAAAAAAGAGGCAGTGTAGACGGAGCCTAAGAGACCAGCAGGTACCTCCGCCCCCCGGGAGAGTGCTGCAGAGTCTAGGGACAATGGACAAACAACTTGGTTTTAACTTGGCTCAGGATCTCAGTTCTGATCCAGCAAATGACCAAGCCTTCTGCTTCAAGGTGAGCCTGGGCCCTTAGGTAAGGGTTGGAAGGACTGGCCCTAGTGACCATCCAAGGCCGTTCTGAACTGAACTTCTGACCCCAGGGGTCCCCGTGTGCCAGGGGTGGGCAATAATTTTTAAAAGGGGGCCACTTCGGAAGGGGCAGGGCCTTGGGTGGGAGGGGCAGGACCAGGAGATTTCTTGTGCTTACCCCCAACCCTGATTGGCCTGGGTGGGGGAGCACGAGAAGTCTTCTCCCTCCCCCCTACCCCCCGTCCCCTAGCGAGAAATGCCATCTGTTTTAAACCAGCTGGTGGTTCTCTCTAGGCACCTACCAGAAGGAGATCTTGCGTGCTCTACCTGCTCCCAGGTCAATCAGGATCTGGGGGCGGGGGAGCATGCAAAGCCTCCTTGCTCCTGCAAGAGTGTGCAGTGGCTACAGAGATACACCAGCAGTTTTTAAATAGCTGGCATTTCTCTCTAGCTGCCATGCACTCTTGCAGGGGGAAGGAGATTCATGTACCCCCCTGCCCCTTGGCTCTAATTGGCCTGTGTGTGAGAGAGCAGAAGAGTGGTTGCGGGCTGGATCCACTGGCTTGGCAGGCTGGATCTGGCCTGTGGAGGGCCCTTTGCCCACCCTTTCCATGGGCGGAGATAGCGGTTCTCTCTGGTAGGCTGATTAGCATTCATGGAGTGTGCTTTCACTGCTGTGCTTTTACCTTAAGAATAAAGGTGCTTGCTTAGCAAGAGCGGGTGACACTGTCTCAGGCTATGTCTACCCTGCATTCTTTTTCCAGCAAAAGCTATGCAAATTGCGAACCGCAATTTGCGTACCTTTTTCCACTTTTTTTTTCGGAAGAGGCTTTTCTGATATTTGGCCCATCTACACGGGGCCAAATGTGGGAAAAACCTCCTCTTTCAGAAGAGCCCTTATTCTTCATAAAATGAGGAATACATGGCTTCTGAAAGAACATGCACGCTTTTTCGGAAACTGTTCCAAAAAAGTGGATGTATTCCCTGGATGTGGCAGAGTTTTTCCGGGATACTGGAGGTATCCTGGAAAAACTCTGTAGTATAAACATAGCCTCACTGGCAGTCGCAGGAGGGCTGAGCAGCCGGCTGGTTAGGCAAACTGTTCGGCAGGGAAATCAGAGGATAGTCAAGAAGCTGCGCAGCCTGGCCAAGCCTGTGAAGTGTGAGAGCAACATGTGCTCTCCACCGAAGAGAGGCAGCAGGTGAGGCGGCAGAGGGTTGAGAGTGGGTGTCCTTGCTGGGCCACTAAGGGGAAGTACAGGTGCACTTGCCCTGAACAATGACCAACAGGCTGACAAGTATGACTGGTTCTGGCCTGGGGCAGTGGGTTGATGCACTAAAACCAGGCTTACTCTAAAAAGGTCCACCACTACAGCTGTGTTGCCCGGAGGAAGAAACCTCCAAACCCTGAGTGGTTTAGTTAAGCTACTGACCTTGCTGTAGGCAACACTCCCGCCTTTGTGGGAGGTGGATGAGTGACAGCCTCTAGAGAAGTGGTGGGCAAACCACAGACCTCTGGGGCTCTACCTGCAGCCCCTATCTGTCCCCCTCCCCCACATGCCTCTCGTGCACTGGGGTGCTGAAGCCCCGTATTTCCTGTGCCTCCCCCCTCCCTTCCAGCACTCTCGGGGTATGTGAATTGCCTGATTCACACTCTGTCCTGCTCCTCCCCCTCGCTCCCAGAGATGGAACAACCATGAACAGATGATTTGCAGGGTTCCCTCTCTGGTGGGAGGGGCAGGAGCAGGAACAGAGCACAAATCAGGCAATTTGCAGGCTCCAAAGGTGCTGGGAAGAAGTATCAGGAAAGTGCAGGGCTCTGGTGCTTGAGGTGCGTGGGGGCAGACAGGATGGCTGCAGGTGCAACCCCATTGGGCCGTGGGCTGCTGTGGACTACTGCGGTGAAGGAAAGCATAAATTGAGGGTTACAGGGTCTTGCAAAAAGAGGGGGGTTTTCCATCTACATGGGGCCAAATATTTGCATATCTTCTTCTGAAAAAAACCAGCAGTGTAGCCATAGCCTGAGTGAACTGCACCCTCCCTCTTTGGCATTATGGTGCCATTAGCTTCTTCCCCCTCCGCCAGCTCACCCAGAACATGGTGGGGACTGCTACTCCCCAGCAGGCTGCCTGTGATGCCTGTCCTCCCTGATCTTGAAGGCAGGCCCAGGCCTCCATGTCTTGCCAGCCAGGCCAGAAAGCGTTTTTGGTGCCCCCTTCCCCCCATTTCTAAGTGGCTGAGGTAAAAAATGACTGGGTGAAGCAGCTGAGCCATTGCAGCCTCATCCACCCAGAGATGGATTTGGCACCTCTAGAAGCTGGCATCCAGGTGCCTTCCCTGATCTCCTTCTCCCCAAGACCTGCCCTGCTCTGCTCAAAGAACTTTGCATAGTTGCATGAAGTCTCAACCCCCACCGGTGGAGTCAGGTCAGTAACACCCCTAGGCTATGTCTACACTCACGGCTTCTTGCACAAGAACATCTTGCGCAAGTGTTCTTGTGCAAGAAGTCTTGTGCAAGAAAACATCTACACTGCCATGTGCAAGCTGTGCTTTTGCGCAAGAGTGCCCATGGCAGTGTGGACGCTCTCTTGCGCAAGAAAGCTCTGATGGCAATTTAGACATAGGGCTTTCTTGCGCAAGAAATCCCTGCCGAGCATCCACACTGCCCTCTTGTGCAAGAGCCCCTGCGGAAGAGAGATTACACCTGTTAAAAAAGAGCGTAGCTCTTGTGCAAGGAGCCCTCTCTTACCACGCCATACTGTAAATTTACTTGCGCAAGAGCGGGCGGGCAGTGTGGACGCTCTGCAGATTCTTGCGCAAGAATGGCCGTACTTGCGCAAGAAGCTGAGAGTGTAGACATAGCCCTATTGTGAAGCAGAGAAATGGAGGCACAGATGGACACAGTGACTTGCAGCCAGTCACCTGTCAGGATCAGGAGGAGAGGGAGGAAAGAGTCCCAGATGCAAAGGGTTAGTGTCCAGCTCCCAACCTTGTGTCTCTAAAAACCTGACAGAAGAGTAAAACTAGAGTAGGCTTCATTATCTGCCCCTGCCTACAGGAAAAAGAACCAGGAAAAGCCATTGTGCAATGGTAGCACTGAAATGATCCCTGCTGTAACATTAATTGGCAATTGTTAATTACTGCAAACATTGTGATCTAATCATGCTGACTTGTGAAATAACTGAGCCAGCAGGTGCTGCTGCTTTCAGGACACAGGTGTGTTGCAATCCTCCACCTGCAGCCAAGCAGGGAACCCAAGGGCCTATCACACAAGGCAGGCATCTCCGGAGCAGAGAGGGCAGCTCAAGGACACTGATGGCTGGAGAGAAGGAGGAACCAACAGGAGGAAAAGCAGCTGAGAGGAAGTAGCCAGGGGAGGAGAGAAGCCCCATTTCCCCAAGTGAGAGGCAAACCAGAGGCAGGACAAAGTCACCCAGAGCCAGCCGATTGCTCTCCAGAGGGTGGGAGTCAGCTCTGTCTAAGGGTCGGTCTGAAGGGCTGCACTGGCACTGATCTCCCACAAACTCCAGCTGGGCTTAGAGATGGGCTTTCACCCTGAGCTGAGCCGCATGGCTCTGGGTTCAGCACAGCCTCAACTGGGGACGTCATCCTCTAGTGACAGCGGCTTAGTCGGATTCCATTCCCACCGAGGGCAGCACCGGCTAGGAGCTGTATTGGAAAGATGGCTTCCCAGCCTTGCTCCCTTCCCCTCTGCCTCCTGCAGGCATCTCACCCTGCCAATGACTTGGGTGGCCCCAGCTGCCTGATGAGCTGGCCAATGTGTTGAAAGGTGGCAAGATTAGGCCTGAGCCATGCACACCGAGCCTGGCTGCTGCTTCCGCTGCCCCAGACCTGGGCAGAGGGAGGGCTCCCAGCCTTCGCTCGCTCTTCAACACCACATTTTACAGACCTCTCTCCTCTGACCCCACTTTAGAATACCAAAAGAAACTATACCATCTACTTAAGGAATTCCCTGCCTCTACTTGGGACCAAACTCACACAGACACGCCTTCTGAACCCTGGCTAGGATTATTCTATGTGCTTCCCAAAATCCATAATCCTGGAAACTCCAGGTGTCCCATCATTTCAGGTATTGGCACACTCACTACCGGATTATCCAGATATCTGTTCCAATCCCACTGACAGAGACCAAAAACTTCAAGATCTCTACCAAGCATTTGTAAATCTCAATTACCCACTAGGGGAAGTGACAAAACAGATTGAAAGGGCCAGACAAATACCCCAAAATTAGCTACTTCTAGATAGGCCTAAAAAAATCAGCAATAGAACACCACTTGTCATCACCTATGGACCCGAACTCAAACCACTCCTACACATTATCAATAATCTATATTGGAACTCCAAGAAGCTCTGGGTGACGGATCAAATTGTGGAAGAAAATTGGCATGACCATATATACCAAAGGGATACAATAAAAAAAAGTGATTTTTTTTTTAACTCCTATAGACAACCAGCTAACCTCAGGAAGATTCTCACTAACAACCACAGGGCATATCATAATAAAACTAACTGGAATTTTCCCTTGCAACAAACCCCATTGCCAGCTTTGTCCACATATTTACTCTGGAGACACCATCACGGGACCTAACCATGTCAGTTATATGATCAAGGGCTCATATTCCTGTACATCAGCAATGTGATATATGCCATCACGTGCCAACAATGCCCCTCTGTGATGTATATTGGACAAACTGGTCAGTCACTTCACCAACGCATTTCAATCAAATTGGTCATTCTCTTAAAGACCTGACAACATGCGTCTTACATCAAAGAGACTTTAACACCAGATTACAGAGGGAAACCTTAGAATTTTTATTTATGCTAAAATTCGACTTATTGTGAATGGGCTTTAATAGAGATGATAATTATCTTATACATTACAAAGACAGCCTTTTGATATTCGTAGGGACCCCAGATTAGCCACTTAATTGGCTCTTACAGTAAGCAATTTCCTTTTTCCTTGTTGCTTTCACCCCCCCGCCCCCACCTTCTGTTCTATGTAGCTGATTTGTTAGTTTGTAATTTTTTTTACCTTCTTTCATTGTATCCCTCTGTTATAAAATGGTAATGCCTATTCACTTTCAGAATATGATCTGAGGAAGTGGGTCTTCCCCACGAAAGCTCATCACCTAATAAACTATTTTGTTAGTCTTTAAAGTGCTACATGACTGCTTTTTTGTTTTTACTTGTGAATGGCAGCACTTGAGTCTGTCCCCTCCCTGTCCAGGCATGAAGTGTGCAGGGGTACAGCTGGTGGCTCGGGTGAGGGATCAGGGCGGCGCCTGCCCCTTCCCTCCAGGCCCCAGCTTGTCCTGTGGAGATAACAGGTGGCGCTCTGCTGTGCCCATGGGCAGGCCACTTCCCTCAGCAGGAGGGGCTGGGGATAATTTAGGCGTACTCTGCTGTGTCTGACCAGAGAGCTGGGCTTCCCCCCGGGCTGGGATTCTGCCCAAGTCAGCAGCGCCCCTGTTGCTGTGGCCAGGTCAATAGCGCCTCCGTTGGCTGGGCAGAAGGCGCTCTGGGCTTGCAGGCAGGATGGAGGGTGTCTTCCGGGGCTAGGTGGGGATATTTCAGGGAGATGCTCATGGCTGGCTCCATCAGGGCCATGCAGTGATCAGTCCATCATCTGGGCTGGATCAGGAAGGATCCTTGGCTTGGGTCTGGATTCAAACCTGGGCCTGGACTGGACCCAGCCATGGGTTTGAGCTTCACACTGACCCTGGCTGTATAAAAAGCAGAATCCCTGATAGGTTCTCCCGCACCCCCCAGCATAGTTTGGGCTATAGAGACTCCCCATCCTGAGCCCCTGGGAGTGAGGGGCATGTGGGGGGGAGTTTGCACAGCCCCCCTCCTACCGCATGTCTGCCCCCATTGCTAGCACAGACACCATTAACCCAAGGCCCGAAAGCTCTTCTGCCACCTGAGGGGAAAAGTAGTCCCCTGCCCCTTGCTCTATGTGGCTCTTGTGCCTTGTGGGGGACTGTAGGAAGCCCCAAAACTGGTTAGGACTCTGGAGGGTTATTGCCACAAGGCATTTCAGAGCAAGGCTCATGCTGTATGGTGCTGAGGTTAAGGGTGCCCAGCCTATCTCAGGACTCAGTATGGGACAGGGAGGGATTCCCAGAGGCAGGGAGATGCTGTTCCCAATCCAAAGGGCCTGCAGCTCCCTCTTGGAGGCAGGTGAAGCAGTGAGGGTCACGGCTGCTGACAGAGATATAGGCCTTTAAAATACTTCTAGGGGAACATTGCCTTCGAGCCAGGTTCTCAGAGGGCAAAGGAGGGTGCCCTTAAGATGTGCAGGAGATGCTGGAAGTTGGGACAGGAAAAACAGCAATCAGATCCTGTCATAAAGTCTGGAAATACAGGCATTCACCTTAACTCTGCCCTCTTCTTTGATAGGCGCTCCTGTCCTGTCAGGCTAATTTACAATCCCTCTAGTCCCTCACAGGGACAGAGTCTCAGTTCACAGACACCGGCAGGAATCAGAAGACTCACCCTGAAGTCAGTGGGGTCACACTCCTGTTAAGATAAAAGACAGAACTATGCAGCACTTTAAAGACTAACAAGATGGTTTATTAGGTGATGAGCTTTCGAGGGCCAGACCCACTTCCTCAGATCAAATTGTGGAAGAAAATCGGCATGACCATATATACCAAAGGGATACAATAAAAAAAACTGATTTTTTTTTAAGATGGCTGTTAAGATGGCATCAGTGGTTCATCTACCTTGTAGGTACCTTAGATGAGCAAGTCAGTTCGGCCTGGGTAGGGCTCACCAAACAGGGCTGGTTTGCACTTTGAACCCCAAATGATCTCATTCCACCAGGCTCGAAAGTACAGTGGAAAAGGCAAGCCACAAAAATGTAGCTGGATTCCAGTGCTGTGAAAGAATTCAGCCTTCCCAGATTAGCAGAGGGCTGTGCTGGTGGGTGGGGCTGGGGCAGGGCAGAGCCAGGGAGGCAGACAGGATGCTGCAGGGCAGGTTTGATGGGGAAGGTGAAGTACAGGGTGTGCTAGGGGAGTTGGTGCCATTCTGCCCAGGAAGCAGAGCCGTCTGATCCAGTAGCTTCTCTTCCCTGTGAGCCCTGGACTTGTTCCTATGAGGTCTTGCTCCCAGTGATCTCCAGAACCCCTGCAGCCTTGGTCCCCGGGACCTTCCAGTTTTCAGGGCCGCAGTGGGTGCTGGAGGAGGGATTTTCCCTGCCAAACCAGGGGTGTGAATGAGCGCAGGGTGGAATCCATGCTGCTGTCCTCGTTCTTGGACAAGCCTACGGAGCCCCTTTCTGCCCAGCCAGGTGCAGCATGTAACGATGCTCCCATGCCAATTACCAGGGACCACTCCAGCACCATGATCTGACTGCTCCAGCACCCTGAGCCACTATAATCTGACCGCTCCAGATCCCTGAGCCACAATAATCTGACTGCTCCAGCACAG
Source organism: Apalone spinifera (assembly GCA_030068395.1). NCBI lineage: Eukaryota > Metazoa > Chordata > Testudines > Trionychidae > Apalone > Apalone spinifera. Next base: position 23,088,584 of record JANRFK010003894.1, on the reverse strand, counting down.
TGGCCACGTCTAGACTGGCATGATTTTCCG
>JANRFK010003894.1:23071871-23088454 GCA_030068395.1 Apalone spinifera | reverse complement strand
ACCAAATGAAATTAATGGGTAGCAGGTTTAAAACTAATAAAAGAAAATTCTTCTGTACACAGCGTGTAATCAGCCTGTGGAACTCCTTGCCAGAGGAGGCTGTGAAGACTAGGACTATAATAGAGTTTAAAGAGAAGCTAGATAATTTCATGGAGGTTAGGTCCATAAAAGGCTATTAGCCAGGGGATGAAATGATGTCCTTGGCCTCTGTTTGTCAGAGGCTGGAGAGGGATGGCAGGAGACAAATCGCTTGATCATTGTCTTCGATCCACCCCCTCTGGGGCACCTGGTGCTGGCCACTGTCAGCAGACAGGATACTGGGCTAGATGGACCTTTGGTCTGACCCAGTACGGCCGTTCTTATGTTCTTATGTTCATAATATAAGCACTAGAGGACACCAAGGCTACGTTTAGACTGCAAGCCTCTTTCAAAAGAGGCTTTTTCAAAAGATACGTTCGAAAAAGCCTCTTTCAAAAAAGAGCGTCTAGACTACAACCAGTACTTGCTTTTTCAAAAGAGAGCACCCAGGCAGTCTAGATGCTCTCTTTCAAAAAAGCAGTTTGCATTACATAGCGCCTTTTTTTGAAAGAGCACGTTCGAAAAAAGGCATTCTTCCTCGTAAAACGAGATTTTTCCGCGGTCAAAAAAACTGCCGTGTTCTTTTGATTTACTTTTGAAAGAACGCAGCAGCAGTCTAGATGCAGGGGAAGGTTTTTTTGAAAAAAAGGCTACTTTTTTTGAAAAAAAACCTGTAGTCTAGACACACCGCAAATGAAATCAATGGGTAGCAGGTTTAAAACTAATAAAAGAAAGTTCTTCTTCACACAGCACACAGTCAACCTGTGGAACTCCTGGCTGCTGCCTGGACAGCTAGTTCCCTCTCGCTTCAGGGCCGGTGTTCAACTGACACCCTCATCTACTGCCCCAGGCTGAGGCTGGCTCTTTTTTGAAAGAGGCTTTTTCGAATGTATCTTTTGAAAAACCCTCTTTTGAAAGAGGCTTGCAGTCTAAACGTAGCCTTGGTGTCCTCTATTATAGTCCTAGTCTTCACAGCCTCCTCTGGCAAGGAGTTCCACAGGCTGACTACACGCTGTGTACAGAAGAATTTTCTTTTATTAGTTTTAAACCTGCTAACCATTAATTTCATTTGGTGTCCTCTAGTTCTTCTATTATGGGAACTAATAAATAACTTTTCTTTATCCGCTCTCTCCACACCACTCATGATTTTATATACCTCTATCATATCCCCCCTCAGTCTCCTCTTTTCTAAACTGAAAAGTCCCAGTCGCTTTAACCTCTCCTCATATGGGACCCGTTCCAAACTCCTAATCATTTTAGTTGCCCTTTTCTGAACCCTTTCCAAGGCCAAAATATCTTTTTTGAGGTGAGGAGACCACACCTGTACACAGTATTCAAGATGTGGGCGTACCATAGTTTTATACAGGGGCAGTAAAATATTCTGGGTCTTATTTTCTATCCCTTTCCTAATAATTCCTAGCATCCATGTTTTTCATTTGTTTGAGCAGCGAAAAGGGAGCTTCCCTGCGAAACAAGGTAAGCAGGAGGGCCGAGGCCCAAGGCCCGACGGAGGGAGGCTGGGGGCTGGGCCCAGTTGCCGAGTGTGTAGGGTCGCCTCCTGGCTGGGAAAAAAACCCCAGAACATACCGGACATTTCAGGTGTCTGGTATTTTCTGAATTTTTTACTGGACAGGAGGTGAAAATACCGGACTGTCCGGGTCAATACCGGACACCTGGCAACGCTGGCTTGTGCTCCCAGGACAGGTTTCTTTACGGAGAAGGAGCCTATCTTGGCACACCTGGGAGCTGCCAAGCAGCTGGTGGCTCGTTGACCAGAAGCAAGTGCTCCTAGGCAGCAGCACCCCTTCCTGCACCCCACCCTGCACTGAGAGGAGCCAGCTGGGAGGAGTTGCCGGGTGTGGGGTGGGTGATGGAAGCTGGTTCGGCTCCTAGCCCAGCTCCAGGGGGTAGCTGAGGGTCCGGATCGGAGAACGCCTATTTGGGTTGCATGCGGCCCTGCCAGGGCTTCCCATTGACTGCAGACCCAGGGGCTGGGCTTAAGGGCTAACGAGGAGAGTTTTCTTAGTATCAAAGGAGTTCCTGACAGAGCCCCCCCAGAGTGTGCCCCTAGGGCTCAGGGCCTGGGTCCGAGGGCGGATTTGTCTGCACCTGACAGTTTACAGCCTAGCTGTGGAAGCGCATTGAATGGAAAGTGTGGCCATGGTGGGGCGCTGGGTGAGAGCTCCCCAAGGGGAGTCTCCAGCCGCACTGTAGCCTGGCTCACACTGGCACTTCGGAGCACAGGAACTTGCTGTGCTCGGGGGTGCATCTGTGTGTGAGCACATCCTGAGCCAGAAAGTTACAGCGCTGGAAAGTGCCCATGTAGACTTAGTTTTAATAGCTGCAAGACCACAAGAGGCGATGGGCCTGCCAGGCCATGCCGTGCCATGCGGGCGTGCTAGAAAGCTTTGCTCTGTCACAGCCCCCAGGCCACTGTTCTTGCTCCTCACACACACCGGGGGATGCGCCAGGGCTGCTGGGAAAAGGATACATCACAGAGCCAAGAGCATGTGGCTCAGCGGCTCCTTTCCCCTTGGCCAAAGCATACCTGCTCCCCTGGGATCAGGCCTTGGCTGGGAGCCCAGCTCAAAACAGGAAAGAGAGAGAGCTGCGGAATGGCAGGACACTCACTCCCTGGAGTTTTGTCCTTGGTCTGAGGTGTGGGACGCATGGGCAGGTGATGGGCCCCATACCTGTAGGTGTCTGGCCTAGGAGATGTGATGTTCTTCTGAGAAAGCCCTTGGGGTGTTTTGCATTGAACAGGAAAATGGCCCATCTCAGCAACTTGATCTTATGGTGCAGCCCCGGTTACAGCCTTGTACCCACACGTGGTGGGAAGCTGGCAGTGTGGCTGTGGCTGGGATGCAGCAAGACCTGTAGACATGTGGCTGGGATGCAGTGGGGCAGGCGGGCATGTGGCTGGGATGTGGCAGGACTGGTGGGCACATGGCTGGTATGTGGCAGTGTGGATGTGGCTGGGATGCAGCGGGGCAGGCAGGCACATGGCTGGGATGTGGCAGGGCAGGCAGGCAGGCACATGTCTGGGATCCAGCAGTATGGATCTGGTTGGGATGTGGCGGGGCAGGGAGGCACGTGGCTGGGAAGAGGGGCATGTGGCTGGAATGCGGTGGGGCAAGCAGGCACGTAGCTGAGATGTGGCAGGGCAGGTAGGAATGTGGCTGGGATCCAGTAGTGTAGATGTGGCTTGGATGTGGCGAGGCGGGAGGGCACGTAGCTGGGATCCGGCAGAGTTTATGTGGCAATGGCTAGGATCTGGTGGGACCTGCCTGGATCCAGCTGCAATGAGCGCAAGGTGAGGAGACCTGACAGGTAAGGGGCTGATCTGCGCTGTGCTGCCACTCACGCCCTGGCAGCCCCTCCCCTCCTGCCAGCTAATCTTGGAACAGTTGTGCCTAGGCCAGTGACCTCTGAACTTCCTGTTTGTGTTGCTAAGGCCGTCACCAGGACCAGCTGAAAAGGAAGTGTCAACCTCATCAGGTCTGGGGGATAATGCAGCCTGGCTACAGACTGCCGGCTTGCCCTGGAGCTGCACTGGGAACCAGCTCCCCTATTCAATGCCTGAGCCCTGGGGCTTTGTGTGCTTTGTGCGCCTAACAAAACACAGGAGATCGGCTCATCCCAGGCTGCTTTGTGCTGCCAGCCCCTCTCTGTGTGCGGGTGGCTCACAGGGCACGGATCTCACTCCCAGGAACGTCTGTAGTGGGAGGAAGAGGACCTCCCCTCCACCCCACCCGGTTCTGCTGCGCTCAGCTCTCAGCCGCCCCAGGGACAGGAGGGGAGGTGGTGGCACAATGCTGGGGGCTCTGCTTTCTTGGGCAGATATGCAGAGGTGGGCGCAGTAAGGGGCAATGCTCTGCAGTTATCTCTTCTTATGGGGCCTCCTAGTATCATAACGGATCTATGGCTACCTAGGACCTCTAGCTGTCATGGCTAGAACTCAGTCCCTCCCATGCCAACAGCATCCACCTCTGCCTCTTGAGCAAAAGGAGAATCCCCATGAATTGCTAGCAGTAAAAGACTAGGACACACAGTGGAGCAGTTTTGATCCCATGCAGCAGAGGGCAGCAATGTGCACACATCTGATTGCAATAGTGCTAGCTGAGCATTGGTCTGTTCCACTCTCCGCCCTCTCTCTCCTGTGAACACGTCTCCTGCCCACTGGGCTGAGCTGCCCCTCCTTTGAAGAAGTAACATCTCCCCTTTACGCCGTGTGCTGGGGCTCGGCTGAGGGGCCATGCAGGGGTGTCTGTGGCATGTCTCCAATGACAGGCATGGTCCACAATCCCCCCACCCAGCCAGTGCTTTACTCCAGCTGTGCTGCCCGCCACACCATGCCATCAGATGTGTAGAAGCAGCGGAGGTGGGGGTGGGGGGAGCATCTGAAGCATGGGGCCTGCTGGCAGCCATGGTTAAATCTGGCCAGCCAGAGAACCTTCCCCGTTACTCACTGGGAGCCCTGCCAGCAGATTCCTATGGTGTGATGAGCTGCTCAGGGCTCTCCTGAGTCACTGCAAGGAATGGAGCAGCAGCGCAACAGCGGGCAGAGGTTGGGTGCCTGGTGGGCAGGGAGGGGCCTAAGCCAGAGGGTTGTAATTTGGGCTCTGTAGGAGCAAGAGAAGGTTTCACGGGTGTCAGGCGTTGGAGACACATCCCACGTGGGAGGGACTCACAGTGCAGGGCAGCCCACCCCAGTGGGGGAAAGGTGGGGGAGCTAGCACTGCCCCACACAGCAACTCCAAGGGGCAGCAGGACTTGCCTGGGATGTCCCGGCCATGCCCAAGGCCCTAAGCTGAGGCCGTGCGGCAAAGGGGATGGTGCAGAGCTGTGCTGGGAGGGGCGGAGCAGCCCTTTCAACCCTTTGGGGGTCTGTCATACCCACTACCCCCCAGGTTCTCCTTCCAGTCTGCACTGCCATAGCCTGACCTTCCTTCAGCGCCCTGTGGGCCAGGGACGCCGGCTGCATTTCTCCGGGTGTGGCCCCTCTGAGCAGGAAGGCGAGCCCTGCATGCCAAGCCCAGTTGCTAAGCAGAGCCGGGCCCTGCACTGGCTCCTGGGGCGGGCATGAGTCACCAGGAGGAGCCGCTCTGTCACCTGCAGGAAATCCTGAGGACTCAGCCCAGCAGGGGAGAAATTTCAGGCCATATATAGAGCGAGGCTGCATTCTTGGCCTGCAAGGGGGTGAATCCAGAGCAGTGCTGCTGCAGTCAGGACAGCGGCTATGCATTCTCACTGCAGGGACGCACTGCAGGAGCCACCGCCTTGGCTACACTTGGCCTTGGCATCAAATGAGCCCCCATTGCTGCCCTAGTGGAGATGGACCGGGGAGAAACCTGGCTGCCCCCCTTCCCAAGCTCTGCGGGGGAGCCCCTGGCACAGGCTGAGCCCATGTGAGGAGCTGCCTTGTGTTGAGCCCCTACTGCAATGGGCCATGTCGGGTACTGCACAGGAGCAGAATCACCCATGGTCCCTCCTGCCCTGTCCCTGCTATGCCCAGCGTCTGCCCTAGTGCTGTCCTGGGCCTGGGTGGAGACATCAAGAAGGCAGCGCCAGCTCTGGGCCTGGAGCAGGAACTTTCTGTGCCAGGGCATCCCCGGTGCTATAGCCCTTTGCCCCAGCCCAGATGTCTCAGAATGACTAACACAGGCGAGAGGCAGGCCCATGGTAGGAAGCACCTGCAGCCCTTGGAGAACTGCCCAGCGGGCTCTGTGGCTAGCCTGGCTCCGTCCTGGACTGGAGGGTGGCAGGGAAATTCCTCGCTCGCCTGAGGCTCCCTTCCCCTCACATTCCTGCTGCTTGCCACTCCCTCCCACGCCTATTTGCCTTAGATTAGGACCTTTCCCCCATTTCTTTTATCTTCCCCCAGCTTTGATCTTCCCATCAGTGGCTTCCCGCCCTCATCATATTTCCTTTATCTTTAGCATCCCCCTCTTTTCTCCGCCTTCCCAGCGGCAGGGGGCCTGGGTCTGCCAGTCCCTCTCTAGTGGGGGCATTCTGAGGGGCACCTCAGATCAGATGGGTAGCTATGCCAGGTTCAGCAACACGCAACAGGGATGGGGAGGGAAGGGGGAAGCCAGATGCATTGCATCAGAGGGAGAGGCAGCAAAGTGTAGTGGCACAAATGCAGGGAGGGCAGGGGACACCTCTGTCCATGGCATCAGGAGCCAAGCTAAGGTAATGGGCAGGGCTTCCCGAGCCCAGGCAATGGCCATGCCACATGCTGCCTCCCAGCTGTGCTGCACCCGGGCGACGCAGGCCCCACTGTGTAACTTGCCCCTCTCCCTCGCCACTGCTTGGGCCATGGGGAAGGGGCCCCCTTCACACGGGTTCCAAGAAGCTGCCTCCCCCAGCTGTGATCAGGTGGCCGGTCCCCTCTGTGTCCAACAGAGGCTTTGCCCCAGCCACATTGCTCTGCCTAGCCACAGCCCCTGCCATGGGCTTTGGCATCTCCCGGGCACTGGGGAGCAATGGGGCAGCCTCTTAGAGGCGCTTCCCCCAGATGGAGCTGGTGCCTGGGGCTGGTGCCATAGGCCACCTTAGACACACTTAGCAGAGGGGGCTGCAGGAGTGGGACCCATTGCTCCTCTCTCCCGCCTCAGGGCATGTGCCACTGCTGACCTCCCCCTGCTGCTGGGGCCAGGAGAGCTGGGCCTGATGTCAGCACAGCTACTCCAGGTTTACACCAGGGTAACTCAGCTATGAATCTGCATTGTAGGGGCTTTTAATCTGCCTGACAAATCACCAGGGAGATTTACAGCCCCGAGGGCCGGGGGTATTTATGACTCAGCAGCATCCAGAGCCCCCCCAGCTGGCCATGTGCACTGTGGCTCACTGGCTTCTCTTCCCCTTTGGGGGGAGGGCGGGCTTGCGAGCTGCATGGGGCTGCAGGGGCTGTGGAGAAGAGGAACAAGGGGCCAGTGGTCAGGCTGCTAACCACAGACCAGGAGTCAGTTCCCAGCACAGCGGGAGCTGCCCACTGTGGCTTGGGCAAGTCCTGTCTCAGGGCTTAGCTGCCCATGGGTGTTGTGGGGCTAAGGGCCCGGACAGCTGTGCAGGGGTGTGCAAGCTGGCTCCATCTTCCAGTCTGGAGGGCTAAGCGCATCCTTCAGCAGGCAGACGTGGCCCAAAGCCAGCTGACCCCAGAGTTGAATGAGGGGAGTCATTCTGCCCGAGCCCAAAGGGCTGCTTTTCTGTTTGTGCCCCCCCCCAGTCCCACTGCAAGGCTGAAGGGAGTCTCTGCAGCCTCTTCACTCTGGCACCTCTCTGCCCCGCCCCCTGGCTTCCCCTCCTCCTCACACTCAACCGACTGAGGGCTCCTGGCGGCAATTGCAGCCCAGCCGCCCAGCTGGGACTCCTAGCTGCTCCCTCCACCCTCGCCAGGCTTCCATCCTGTGCGCAGCCGGAAAAATCAGAAAATACCGCACATTGCACATGTCCGGTATTTTCTGATTTTTTTTAACCGGACAGAGCACGCACATACCGGACTGTCCGGTACAATACCAGACACCTGGCAACCCTAGACACAGGTGCATGAGGTACTGCTCTACTGGCCCCAGGCTGCTTGCACAGCAGCTCTAGCCCTCGTTGGGGTTACGCCATGGCAGGCATCTGCTACGGGCCTGTCTCCAGAGCACTGAGTCTCACGCTCCCCAGAAGGACCTCTCTATGGCCTCTGTCTTCCTTCAGCCTGCCCCGCCCCTCTCTGCAATCAGTCAGAGAAGGGACTGGGCCAGAGCCCAATGCTCAGGCTTTCCAGGGAGCCATGATGCTTTGGGCTCCTGGCCCATGGGTTGGGGAAAGGCTCCACCCTCTGGCTCCTCAACTGGGTGCCCTGCCCAATGGGGGCAGAGTTGCCAGCCAGACATTTGTACTGGCAAGGCAGAAACCATGTCACAGGAGAGACCCAGCAGCAGAAGAAACCCAGATCCCAAGAGCACTGCTGAGCACTGGTTCTGGACCAGGGTCAAGCTCTGAATTCTCAGCCCCTGGGGAGCAGCCGCAGTGGGCAAGGAACCGTGAAGCCCTGGGGAGGGACCTACAAGTCCAGGTGTGCCAGCCTGCCTCTTGGATCCTGCTGGGGAATCCAGGTGATGTGAAGGAAGCACCTGTTCTGCTCCCCAGGCAACAGCTTGGCTCCTGCACCCAAGCTGTTGTGCATTGTGCTGTGCAGCGGCTTCTGCCCCCAGCCCTGGCTCACATAGGCCTGCTCTCCCTCCTCGCTCCATGTCTCTGGGCCCTTCCTGGGCTGTGGGTTTCATGATGGCCAGGCCTTAGTCTCTCCCCGGCCCGATCTCACAAAGACCCTTTTCTCTCCCAGCTGCTAATCTGATCAGGACTGAATTCAAGCCAGGAAGGCTCCGAAGCTGCCATACACAGGAACAGAGACGGGCATTGAGCTTGGAGACCACTGGCCAGGCTACACCCATTGAAGACTGGCAGGCGTGTGTGTGCCATGAGAGGAACTACTGCCCGTGGGTCAGTCTGATAGCAAGAGCTACAGGCCTTATAGCGCCCACTGCTGTAGCGTCTGAGTGCTGGCCAGTCAGATGCAGAGCTGTCCTGTGGTGTGTGGTGGCTCACAGGGGAGAAGGGAGTGCAGAGGAGCAGTTTGGAAGCATAGGGGTTCCAATTTTATTGTGCACGTTCTCCATGTACGTTAGGGGAGGCCAAAGAACTGCACTGAGCACTGGGCAGGGAAGTCTGGGCCTGTCCAGTCCATAGGCCCTGGGGGAGTTTGCTCCAATCTGAGACTGGGGATGCTTTGTTTAGCCCCTGTAAGCACTGGGACCGTGGTTTGCTCCCAGCAGCTGCCTGGAGAAGTGCCAGCCAATGAGATTCCTGCCCCCCCATCCAGGCATACATACAGCAAGTCCAGCTGGGTCCAGGTTGCATGGCCCCAGGCAATGTCAGCGCCTGCTGTGGCCCCACGCCTCTGCCTTGCTACAAACCATTCACACCAGGGATCTGAGCTGCAGCCTGGAACCAGGACCCTGCACCTGGGCCACATGCTTAGTGAATCTCTTGGCAAGGGGCTGCCACGTTGACCATAAATGTCCTTTGGCTTTTCCGTCTGCTAGATGGAGCTGCCCAGCGGCTTCTCTTAGTTGTGCTGCCTACAACAGCTGTTCTGCCCGCCAGAGATTGCCAAGGTGCAGGGGACACACCTGGCCACCCCTCCTTCCCCCAGCTGCATCCCATGGCTCTAGACACTGGGACTTAATGTGGAATAGAGTAGCTATGCCGGAGAATCCCCATGTAACTGATGGCACCAGGCACCAGGGAAACAAGGCCCTTTACCTCTCAAAAGGTCTGGTGGCCACAACTCCTCTTTTGGCACCTTGCACCCTCACTGATCGCTGGGCATGGTGTGTGCCAAATGCTCCCAAGGTGTAAATAACTCTGCAAGGGCCAGGGCAGTGGGGATCCATATCTGCTGTGAGATGCACTGGAACCCTGGCTATAAAAGGCTCCAAAGCGCCTGCCCTCAGGCTTGCTGGGCTCTGCAGAGGACTGGAAGTTTTTTTTCCCTCACCTGGCAGCTCGTCTCCCAGGCTGGCTCTGTTCAGGGAAACACAGGCACATGTGCAGGTGCTGGGTGTGCGTGCGCATCAGCCTATAAAACTGAGCGTGGGGGGTGAGGGTGGAACAGCCCAAGGCATCAGGGAACATTCTTGCAGCTTCCCAGTGCATCAGGAGCTCTGCGGGGCTAGGAGCAGGAAGTCCTCAGGTGCCCCCCATCCTACACACTTGGGATCCCCACCCATCTCCAGAATAGGCAGTGTGTGTGAATAACACTCTTCCTTTCATCTCGGGGCTTCCTCAACCCCGGTTTGCATATGGGGAAACCGAGGCACAGGGCAGGGCAGTGACTCACTCCTGGGCACAGCCTAAGTCAGGGATAGGATGGAAGGCTGCATGGAGGGGCTGGGCAGGGAGCCAGTTGTGCCACTGCCAGAAACGGGGTGGGGGGAGAGGGTGACCATGGCAGGATTTGCCAGGTCAGCCCCAGCAGCCTGTGTGCCCAGAAGCTGCTGCCTGGCTGCTACCCACACCCTTTCTACAGCTGTCCTGTGCTTCCAACCGTGGGAGGGCTCTTGCCAGCCCTGGGTAATCCCCAATTCGCTTCCTGGTACAGGCACCGCTCCAGGGAGAAGGGGGCTGGGCTCCTGTGTGTATGCACCTGCCTCCTCCCAAGTCAGGCCCGCCCTGCCTGGCAATGGATGCAATGTCAGCTGGAGGACAGCCTGCCAGGCCTGTGAAAGGGGCTCTCCAGCTGCAGGCATCATCTGGGGCAAGCACAAGGGCTGGGCTGGGCCAGAATCCTGACAGCCCAGGTTCAGGATCCTGCCTCCCTGCCACTGGGGTTTCAGAAGGGCTGCTTTGTGCTCTGTGGCCGCAGGCAAGCCAGTGCTGCTTCTGTCTCTCAGATCCCTCCAGGGGCGAGGACCAGCCCAGATTGTGGCCTGGGCCAGTGTCTGAGAGCTGTTTTTTTCGGACACTGAACAAGGACCTCAGGCTGTATGAGGGAAGCAGCTTTATCCCCAAGCTTCCCTGCCAGCTTCTGCCTCAGTTCCCCTGCCTCTTTGCTGCACATTGAAAGTACCAGGGTCCCCTGCACCACTGCCCTGGGGGAAGGGAAGGGTTGGTCCTTGTTACCAGACAAAGGGGGGGGGGGCTGAAGTCGGTGGGCAAGGGACTGGGAGCTATCTCGTCTGGATTCTGGTCTCAGCTCAGGGAGGGAGTGCAGCTTAGTGGCTGGAGTAAGGGGACCAGGGGACTGGGATGCTGGGCTGTTTCTGGCACTGCCCCTCCTGTACTGTGTGATCTCTGGGCCCAGCTTGCCCATCAGGACAAAAGGGCAGCTGTTTGCTGCTGCCTGGCAGCACAGAGTGGTGAGCTCAGATGGGAGATGTTGCCCCAATGCAGTGTCCAGAGGCTGCAGGAATCGCAGAAACCCCCTCAGTCAAGTGCCTCCCCAGCTGTACTTTGGCGCAGGATGGAAGGGCTTCTGTAGCTCCGGCAGCAGGAAGTGCCAGCTGGGCCGGATCCATGTTCCAGTTCTCCCCATGGCTATCACCACCCAGCCGCTGGGCTGCTGTGCTCCGTGCCACCCCTGGAGAGGACAGTGGCTAGGGGATCTCACACTCTGTCCTGCACCCAGCGTGGGGCAGCTGTCCCGTGGGGGCTGATTGGCACCCACGGGATGCCTGACTGGGGAGTGTTACCAAGACAACCTGCAGTTCCCAGTTGTTACATCTCTAGTGAGGCCACAGCTCTCTGGGCCTGCCCAGCCCCTAGCACCTTAGGCCCTGCTGAGCCAGTACTGTGTCCTACCAAGCGGGGCTCCGGGCCTGGCTTGGTGCATGGACGCTGCAGAGACATGGAGAATGATGCTAACCACCAATTTGTTCCAAATTACAGGAAATGTTTCATTTCTGTTGGCTCCTGGATCCAGTCCAGCTTCCTCTCCCCTCTCTCCTGCCCTTCCCCCCTCCCCCCCCCCCCCCCCCCCCCCCCCCCCCCCCAGGGATGCAGGAGGGGGAGGGGAGGGCGCCGGGATGTGGCACTTTCCACTGAGCATAAATAACAGTCTGGTTACCCTGTTTCCCCAAGTCAGCAGATGGGAAGCAGCAAGTTGACACTAATAACAGTGAGGGAGCAGTGGGCTGGCGCGGGAACCTTAGGTAGAAGAGGGAAAATGAGTGAATTAGAGCAGGAAGAGCTATCATGTGGCTAAGACACAGAACACAGGCTCTCTCGGCCACAAAGATGCTGCTGGTTTGTTTGTATTGCAGTTGGACGCGGGAGTCCCATTTGTATCTAGGCACCCAGTCCTGCTACGCATTGTACGGGCAAGTAACAAAGGAGACAGTCTCTGCCACTGTTTTCTTGAGGGACTTTGGGCAAGGTCACAATGCCTCAATTTCCCTGTTAGGTGAGGCTAGCCATGCTGCCCTGCCCGATAGGGTCGCATGAAGTGCTCTGAGATCAGTGTCCGGAAGGTGCCACAAAACAGTCAAAGGCTCCTGGCTACTGATCCTGGCTGAAGTGATCAAGGGCCAATCCCTCCTTGATAGGACTCCAGTAACCCCTGGGGATGAAATTGGCCCAGCGTGACCAGGAAATGTAACCCACAGGAGTTCTGGCCTGTTGGCTGCCGGGACTAGAAATGCCTTTCCAGGCCCATTTGGCTGCTGTTCCAGCAGCAGTGGAAATTTTCCACCTCCCTTCTGGGCTCACTGTTCTCTTTCCCCCCTCATCCCCCCAGGGCCTGGCCGGTCCATGACTGGTGAATGTTCTGCCATGTGGAATAAAAGCATCAGGATCTGACCCTTTGTTTCCTTGTGGATTGTTTGCTAAATTCCTGGTGATGGACCATGTCCCTTGGTGGTGGCTTCAGGGCTTCCCCTTGACAGGCTGGATAAACCGCTGGCCGCTGGCCGGGGCAAAATGATTGGCCATGGCTGCCAGGCTAAGGGGGCTGGCGCCAGTCACTCGCTATGGTACAGAACCAAAATCATGCTGGATCCAACCCTGGAGACAGGCAGAGATGAGCTTGTCCAGAGTCAGATGCCTGGAGCCATCCACCTGTCCCCCAGTGGTACCAGGCGCCCCCATCTCACTAGGCTCCAAACATCCCAAAATGCTGGTGCTTCTGAAAGCTGAAGCTGGAGTTTGCAGCCTGGTGCCATCTTGGTGTTTCTAAAGCTCAGGTCTTGTTCACACACGCAGCCTGAACCAGGTTCAGCTCCAGCCAGTATCTAAATTGGCTGGGAAGCTAGAGCCAGCCTCTTTGTGGGCACTTGCGTTTTGGTGCCAGAGGGACTTGCTTTGGCTAAGCTTTACCCTCTCCCCAGGCATTGATACAGGCCAGGCCTCTCCTGCTTCATGAGGAGCCATGTGGCCTTGGAAATCGTGGAGTCGGCACAGCGAGGAGCCCCTGTGCAGTGCTGCCCTGGGGGGGGGGGGGGGGGTGGATAGCTGCCTGCAGGACACCCCCCACCCCCAGCATATCCAAGCCTTTATGGAGATTTAATGGCAGAGGAAGCAGCCCTGTGTGACACCAGACCCTATTCAGATGGTTTGCGTCCCTCTCCCCCAGCGATTCCCCACATGGCTTCCTCCTCCTCCCCCTGTTAACAGTTTTATGGGGCGGGGGGCTGGGGCATCTCCCTTTGAATGGGAGGAGCAGCCCCCGGTTTACAAGGCGGATGCAGGAAGTGACCGAACAGGCCAGATGGTTGCAAGAAGCAGGCCAGACTGAAACTCAGAACGTAGACAGGCCTGGGCAGAGAAGGCCTGGCTCAGGGACGTTCTGGGTGCCCCACCTTCGGGAGCCGATTGCACCCACCTTTAATAGAGGTGCAACCCAGCAGGACTAGGGCCCAGCAAGCCATGATCTGTCATGCACTAAGCCGCTGGCCATGCTGCATTCTGGGCTCTCATGGGCATAGACAGCAGGGGCACGCCTCCCTCCTTAAAAACTCAGGGCTGCATTAAATGGCTAAAGTGATTTCATGTTTGCATGCTGAAAACAGAAGCTTTGGTTTAGGACTCCCCTTGGCCACCGCTCACTCAGGACGTGGAGGCCTGAAGGCAGAGCAACAGCCACACACACAAAGCTCCCAGCGCCTATGGATTTCAGTGCAGCGGGGCTGTAGCTGTGTTTATCCCAGGGTATCAGTAAGACAAGGCGGGCAAGGCCTGGGGGAGAGGCATGCTTGTGAGCCACACAGAGCTCCCAGCTTGCAATGGCAGTTTGGACCTAAATGGGAGCCAAGGGAGCCTTACAGCTAAAATGAAGCTCCACCAATTACCTCACTCGGGGGCTGCAAAACATTTTGCATTTTGAGCATTATAGTTAAGTTGACCTTGCCCCTGGTCTATGTGTGGTGAGGGGGAGGGAAGGAGCTTCTCAGAGAGATGGAGCAACCCCACTGATGGAACAGCTCCGTCTGCATGACAGGGCCATAGCAGCACCATGGCAGCGCCAGAGTGGCACCACTTTAGCAACTGTTGTGTAGACAGTTCCTGCTGGGCTTTGTAGCAAGTGGCCTAGTGAGCTGGCCTCTTGCTTGCATCCCATAGCTCCTGCCCTCTGGAGGTCAGTGACGAATGCAGCCCTGAGGATAGCCTACAGTGGCTCTGTCAGTGCCACTGGAGAACAATGGTTTTCATGCTCTCTGATCCTTTACCTCTCCCAGTGACTCTGATGAAGAAAAGACTGCACAGAAGATGGAAGCCCTTTGACCAGCCATGGAAGCTCTGGGTTCTGAGGCCATTAGGCCTCTGGATTCCTTTGTGCTGAGTGTGAGGCCCGGAGGAGGGAAGGAGAACATGGAGGAGCCAATCGGGAGGCTCTGGGAGTTAGCCCCTGAGGAATGACAGCTGGATGGACCCATAATGGGTCTCTCGAGAAACTGAGTGCAGTTCAGAAGTCCTCGTGCACAGAGTATCCACAGCCTTTGGGAGCCAAGATGGGAATCAGTCAGGGTGGTGAGTCCTGTGGTGGGTCCTGTCCAGGGCACTTCTCCCAGCCATGCAGAATTCCCCACACCAACAACAGCAGGCTCTGCTTGTTTCAGCCCTCCCAGCTGGGGCAGCCAGGAGCCAGAGCCTGCCACAAGAGAGCCCTGCTCCCAGACCCTGCCACAGGAGAGCCCTGCTCCCAGACCCTGCAGATATCCTGGTGGGAAGAGCAGAGATCTGGCTGCTACGGTCACTGGAATGTGGCACAACCCCTTTCAGCCACTGTTATTTCAGCCCCTATGCCCTGGATGAAGAGTTGCCTGTACCCTGGACCTAGAGACTCCTGGGGCTATGTAGTTCCCTAGACGAACAGTGAGCCAGGGGCTGCATTTGACTGGCCCAGAGGTGGCACATTGGCCACTCTGGCCCTTGCTGGATGGCAGGAGGAGCCAAACACTTTCCGACACCAGCAGCCTCTTTTGTGGCTGCCTTAGAATCATAGAACACTAGAACTTGAAGGGACCTTGAGAGGTCATCGAGTCCAGTCCCCTGCCCTCACAGCAGGACCAAGCACTGTCACCATCCCTGATAGATGTCTATTTATCCTGCTCTTAAATATCTCCAGAGATGAGATTCCACGAAGGCCCTAGGCAATTTATTCCAGTGTTTAACCACCCTGACAATTAGGATGTTTTTCCTAATGTCCAACCTAAACCTCCCTTGCTGTAGTTTAAGCCCATTGCTTCTTGTCTATCCTCAGAGGGCAAGGAGAACAATTTGTCTCCCTCTTCCTTGTGACATCCTTTTAGATACTTGAAAACCGCTATCATGTCCCCTCCCAGTCTTCTCCTTTCCAAACTAAACAAGCCCAGTTCTTTCAGTCTTCCTTTATAGGTCATGATCTCTAGACCTGTAATCATTCTTGTTTCTCTTCTCTGGACCTTCTCCAATTTCTCCACATCTTTCTTAAAATGTGGTGCCCAGAACCGGACACAATACTCCAACTGAGGCCTAACCAGCTCAGAATAGAGTGGAAAAATGACTTCTCATGTCTTGCTCACAACATTCCTATTAATGCATCTGTGAGGAATTGGGGAGTTTTGGAGGCTCAATGGGGGGTTGCGTGCAGGGGGGCAATCAGTGCCCAGATGTTACTGGTTTAATGTGAAACGGGTTGTGGGAGTTTGTTATTTCAGAGAACAGCTAAGCACTGGAGCCCTGACATCTGGTACCCTGGTGACCCCAGCGCTGCTCCGAGGACACAGCCAGTTCCAGCCAGACAACAGACAATGGGCTGCAGAGGGAGACCCCAGTGACTGGCCCAGCTGGTCCCAGTGAGGGGAGAACATTGGATGGAGGAGAGAAGAGGCGGAGAAGAGAGGGGCCCAGGCGACCCTGTTACCTGGAGAGAAGACAATGGACTGGGGGTGGGGAGCTGTTGCTGGGGATATTGGAGGCTCTGCTGGGAGATTGTTGGGCTGTTCTTGGGAAACTGAGAGCACAGCAGGCAGGACTCAGCTAGCTGCAGGGAGACTGATGTGCAGGGCTGAGGGCCCAGGCCTGCAGCCTGAGAGATCCTTTGCTGTGTTCAAAGTTCAATAAACCCTTCTGTTTTGTGCTGGCTGAGAGTCGCTCTGGTCTAGAGAACAGGGTTGCACTATTCCCTCTGGGAGTGGAGGCCCTGGGGCTCCAGAGGGAGTGGACCTCCTGAACGGGCTCATGGTGGAGGCAGGCATGCTGAAGGCCTGAGAGGCACCGTCCTGGAAGCGGATGGGCGGACCTCCCCAGGTGAGAGTGGGCCCCCCAGGAACGGGTCGCTGCACTGGAGTGGATTCCCTGAGAAAGGGCTGTTTCACTGCCACTGGAGTGGAGTGGGCTCCCTGAGAAGAGGCTGCTGTGCTAAAAAGGGGGTGCTGCCCAGGGGGCCAAGGGGCCAAGTGTGGCCACGACCTGTGAGCTGTGACAGCATCCTAGAATCATGTTTGCTTTTTTTGCAACAGCGTCACACTGTTGACTCA
>JANRFK010003894.1:23044970-23069705 GCA_030068395.1 Apalone spinifera | reverse complement strand
AGTCATGGCAGAGACTTGGGATTAACATGGCTTTCTCAACTAAAAGTCTTATACGTGTTCCGATTTTGTGATTGTGAACACCAGGTGAGGCAGTCTGCTAAAGGCAAAGCTGGCCTTGAATCTTGACAGCTATTGCTTCAGTTGAATGGTTTGTGTGAATTTTGGAAGAGCAGCTCTGAGAGACCTCTCCTTTGCTTAAGGATAGAATCTCATGGCAGCCTGAAGGAAAAAGTCCTCGTGGCAGACAGAAAGCCACGCTTGCAGTGTAACTTCAGGCTTAGACTACTTATTGCTTCAGGTGCCTTCAAGAAAGTGACGGCGATTCTTGTGTTGTGTGTTAGTTTTATTTAAAAGTTTTTCTGAGTGTCATTTTAACAGGTAAGTTAATCTCACATTCATAACTATGATGTAGTTTATCGCTGTGTGATAGCATAAATCTTTTTACCTTTTTTCATTAAAGCAATGAGTTTCTCTTTTGCTATAACAGTGGTTTTAAATCTTGATTGAAATATAGTGATGAAATTCATATTCAGGTTGTATAACATTTATTTCTCGTGTTTTATAAAACGTACATATTTTAAGCATTTGACCTTTTTTTTATGTAAAACATGAACCTAATGAGAACAGGACATGAACAAATTAGAGAAAAAAATATTTAACAGAATGTAAACCAAAAAACAATAATTTATATTTGTCTGTAGTTAGTAAAATAAGCAATTCATTAAATGATAAATAGCCTAAGAGGTGGCTTATTTACAGTGGTGTAGCAAGGGAAACTTGGGGGGCAGTTGCACCTGGGTGCTACGCTGGGAGGGGAACCAATTTAGTCCTCCTCTACTCCCCTTGTCATCCCTCAGCTCGCCTGCTCCTTCTCCACCCGCCACCACTGGCTGGAGTCACCGCTTCCCCACCTCTCCGCCCCCAGCCCAACCCTCCTCCATCTCCGCCAGCAGGTTAGTGCATGCAGGGGCCTGGCCCCAAACTGGAGGGTACAAGCTCCTTCCAGGGTCGGGCTCAGCCATGTGCTGCAAATTTTGCCTTTGCCCCCAGACACATTACACCCTCGCTACACCTCTGCACGGTGCTTAGAGTGAACCATCAGCTGAACAGCTGGCAATTCACTCTAAGGGTATGTCTATGCCTTGCAGTTGAGTCTTTTAAGCTCTTTTCTCTGTGGGCAGAGTCCTTTGCCCTCTCCTGGGCTCCAGTGGGTCATTTGGACGGCTCTTACCAGACTTCCTTTTGCTCCTGTCTCAGGGCTCCAGGCACATGGCTCTGGCCCAGCTCTGGGTTACATAGCGAGGAGGAACAAGATTAAGATGAGGGCTCAATATACGAGGACAGTCAGTTCTTGGCAGCTCTTGGTAAATGGTGGGGAAGGGATTGTGGAGAGGAGAATGAAGGAAAGGTCTCAACAGATTACAGGAAAGCAGATGCTGTTTACAAGTCTGCTTCTTGAAGGAAGGAAGAGAGAGAAGGAGGGAGGGAGAACTTTCTGGGCAAGCCTCACAGAACCTACCCCACAGCTGCAGCCTGGGTTGTACCCTCACTATGCCACTGATGAAAGTTGTCCCAGATGACGTGCTTTGCTCAGCCAGAGTGGGCGTGGCTGAGTGACAGGAGGGATTCACTCATAAGAACACAGGAACAGCCACACTGGGTTAGGCGAAAGGGTACATCTAGCCCAATGTCCTGTCTGCTGCAAGTGGCCAACACCAGATGCCTCAGAGGGAGGGAGCCGTCTAGCTTCACCCATCTAGCAGCCGTCTAGCTTCACCCATCTCAGGGAGTGAGGGTGCTCGAGACTGAACCCAGGTTTCCTCTTGGGAGCAGCAGAGTGGGGAGCAGTGCAGAGCCGCTGAACTAAGATTAAAGCCCTACCTTGCCCCGCACCATCAGCTGGTGCACCCTATGTCCAATGCAGAAGCACTGAGGTTGCTGTGCTGCCCGATCCTTGCACAAGAAGCTCACAGCTGTTGCTGCTTCCCATGGAAAGGTCTTTTTCTGAGATGGCTGAAGGTGATGCTTTTGCCTCTACCCATGTGCTGAACTCCCCTGGGATCCCCATGGGGGCCCTGGGCTTTCTCACACACTAGTTTCCTACAGGCTTTTTGCCCCACCCCCAGGCAGGCTTTTGGGAAAACTGAATGGAAAAGGGCAAGAAAAATGGTCAGACTGCTAGGAGGGTGAAAGGGGGAAGGCAAAGGAGCTCATTAGTGAGCCAGATACTACTTAGAGGAGTCATGAGTCCATGGCCAGTGTTCACCCACCAGCCTCTCAGGATGTGAAAAGCTGGGAGGGAATCACCAGGAATGGCCCCTTGTGTTCAGTGAAATGGGGTTGCCTGGAGGGCCTCTGTGGCTCAGCCTCTCCCTGTGTTCAGGGCTTGGAAACACACTTCAAGGCTGCCAGACCTGTAATTAAAGTGGGTGCCAGTTATCTGTCTGGCCATGTTTCCTCTATGGCCATGCCCCTGCCATTGAAAAGAGATCAAAGGTCTCAGCACAGCTGTTAGGACCTAGGAAGGCACCACACACAAGTGGAAGGCAGGACTGGACCATCAAAGAATGCTGCAGAGAAGGACTGAGATGCAGCAGACAAGCTGTGGGGGCTTGGACTAGCGAAGCAGAGGATGCTGCCAGTCAGAAGTAGAGTGGGGCACTGGCAGGGCTAGGATGGGGTAGGCTGGCCTTGAACCAGGAGATCAAGGTGTGGCAGGCAGGAGCTACAGTTATGCTTGCTGTCTAACGGGCAGGACTTGGCAGGAATGTGAAACCTAACTAATTCAGGCAGAAGTCACGGCCGTGATGCTCACCTTGAAAGTAAGCAATGCCGCAGCAGATCACAGTGTCAATGATTTACCACATAGAGCCTTTCTGCACAGGGCGCTCCCACTGCCACACCTCAAAGCATCAAGCCACTGACCCACACGGGGGTAGCGGAGTCTGTGCCCACTTGTTACATCCCATCCCAGCACTAACATGGTAGGCAAGGGAATCATGCTCATAATCGTGGTCTGATAAGCCTGGGGCCAGGGAGACTGCAGGTACCGTTCGGTGTCTTACCAGCCCACTCATCCAGCAGAGGAGCTCTTGCCCTGCAGGGTGAATTCCATTCATGACACAGGGTTCCTGTAAAAAAAGACACTCCCTCCCTCGAGGCCTGGCAGCTTGCGCATCTTCAGGACTGTAGGAGCTCTGCAAGCTGCCCCCCAGCCCTGTGATTGTACCTCAGTCCCATTCAGCATCCCCCTATAATTTCAGTCCTGGGACTCCCAAACACATCTCTGCCAATGCCCCTCAGTGTTTCTGACCTCAGCCCCTGCTCTTCCAGTCTTGGGTTTCCTCCGCCCAATGGCTGTTAGTCCTGCTCTGAATCATATCCTGCAAGTCTAGTTCCTGGACCTCACTGATCTCTGCTTAGCCCTGAGTTTGCAGGGACAAGTCTGATCCCCAGTCATGTCTATGGAGCAGCATTTCAGGTGATATGCAGAATTCGGCCCATATAATGCTTAGCATTGTACCCAGTCCATGCTGCTCCAGGTCAGCTTTGGAAAGCAGATAAGAGGGGATGCACCTTTTTATCATGCACAATGCTGGGATAAGAATGTTGCAATTTCATGGTGGACTATTTCATGATGCAAGATGAAACTGCCCAGTTCACACTGAAAACATGGGACATTGGAAACTCCCCACAGTGCTGACAGCTTTGAGCAGTTGGTGGGTATTGCTTGAAAACAGGATTGGTTCTGTTTTCAGAACCATTCCAGAGTGTAGCCCCCACTCTGGGCCACCTTTCAAACTTCCCTTCCTCCTCTTGTCAGATTGAACTCTGCAGGGCGATGCCTCAAATGGAACACGGAACACGGGATTTTGCATGTTATTCCAGATAGATTCTCTTCCCCCAAATTATTTCTAGCATATTGCATCTAAGGCCCTCAGACACACTGCCCCAGCCCCACTGTGCCCTCGAGAGCTCACAGTCCAGGATCTAGATGGACCGTTACTGGTGAATTAACAGGGAAATGGCAGGAGGACAAGAGAATGCAGAACAGAGTGAGTCCCCATTGAAAAGTCACAGTGACCTCTGCAGCCACAGATTAATTTCCAGAAAGTTCCATCATTCAGTGATTTATTGGGTCTGCCCATCCTGCAAACCCTAGCTCTATGGAAGCCACCGGGGCCCCAATCCTGGTGCAGGCAGATTCCAGCTGCCTCACACAGCCTCTTTGATGTCAGTGGGAAGGCATCAGGCAGAGGGATCAGAATCAAGCTGGCTGGCTCAGGCCCAGCTGGGGATGCTTTCCACTTGAATAAACCCCACTTAGGTGACAAGGGTAATGTTCATAGAATCATAGAATACTAGGACTGGAAGGGACCTCGAGAGGTCATCGAGTCCAGTCCCCTGCCCTCATGGCAGGACCAAATACTGTCTAGACCATCCCTGATAGACATTTATCTGACCTACTCTTAAATATCTCCAGAGATGGAGATTCCACAACCTCCCTGGGCAATTTATTCCAGTGTCTGACCACCCTGACAGTTAGGAACTTTTTCCTAATGTCCAACCTAAACCTCCCTTGCTGCAGTTTAAGCCCATTGCTTCTTGTTCTATCCTCAGAGGCCAATATGAACAAGTTTTCTCCCGCCTCCTTATGACACCCTTTTAGATATCTGAAAACTGCTATCATGTCCCCCCTCAATCTTCTCTTTTCTAAACTAAACAAACCCAATTCTTTCAGCCTTCCCTCATAGGTCATGTTCTTTAGATCTTTAATCGTTCTTGTTGCTCTTCTCTGGACCCTCTCCAATTTCTCCACATCCTTCCTGAAATGCGGTGTCCAGAACTGGACACAATATTCCAACTGAGGCCTAACCAGCATAGAGTAGAGCAGAAGAATGACTTCTCGTGTCTTGCTCACAACACACCTGTTAATGCATCCCAGAATCATGTTTGCTTTTTTTGCAACAACATCACACTGCTGACTCATATTCAGCTTGTGGTCCACTATAACCCCTAGATCCCTTTCTGCTGTACTCCTTCCTAGACAGTCGCTTCCCATTCTGTATGTGTGAAACTGATTGTTCCTTCCTAAGTGGAGCACTTTGCATTTGTGTTTATTAAACTTCATTCTGTTGGGTGGGTGCTTGCCAGGGGCCACAGGATCAGGTGGGTGAGAGAGATAAGCCTTTCTTCAGACAAGTAACAGAAGCTTCCAGATCACAGGCCCTGGTTCTCATGGGGGACTTCAAGTGCCCTGACAGCTGTTGGGAGACTAATACAGTGGTACACAGACACTCCTGGAAGTTTTTGGAGAATGCTGGGGACAACTTCCTGGTACAAGGGCTGAACGCACCAACGAGGGGACATGTGCAGCTTGACCTGCTGCTCACAAACAGGGAGGAAATAGTAGGGGAAGAGATGTGGGTGGCAACCTGGGCAGCAATGATTATGAGATGGTCGAGTTCAGGATCCTGATGAAAGGAAGAAAGGAGAGCAGCAAAATACACATCCTGGATTTCAGAAAAGCAGCCTGTGACTCCCTCAGAGAACTGATGGGCAGGATCCCCTGGGTTGCTAACATGAGGGGGAAAATATCAGAGGGGTAGCTGTGTTAGTCTGAATCTGCAAAAGCGGCAAGAAGTCCTAGGAGTCGTCGCTTATGAGGGGGAAAGGAGTCCAGGAGAGCTGGCTGGATTTTAAAGAAGATGCAGGAACAAACCATCCCGATGCACAGTAAGAAAAGCAGATATGGTAGGAGACCAGCATGGCCTAGCAGTGAAATCCTTCAGAGGGGTAGTTGAGTTAGTCTGTAACTGGAAAAACTTAAAAAACAATGAATAGTCTTGCAGCACTTTCAAGATGTGGAGAGCTTAAACACAAAAATGAAGCTGACAAAAAGTGGAAACTTAGACAGATGACTAGGCAGAAAGATAACTATATTGCTCTAGCACTCAGGGGGAAGGCCAAAGCACAATTGGCATTGCAGCTAGCAAGGGATGTGATGGGTAACAAGAAAGGTTTCTACAGGCACGTTATCAATAAAAGGGTGATCAGGGAGGATGTGAGGCCCTTACTGGATGAGGGAGGTAACCCAGTGACAGATAATGTAGGTAAAGCTAAAGTACTCAATGCTTTTTTGCCTCTTTCTTCACAGACAAGGCCAGCTCCCAGACTGCTGCATTAGGCAATGCAGTATGGGAAGGAGGTGAGAAGCCCTCAGTGGAGAAAGAACTATTTAGAAAAGCTGGACATACACAGATCCATGGGGCTGGATCTAATGCATCTGATGGTTCTGAGGGACTTGGCTGATTGCAGAGCCACTGGCCATTATGTTTGGAAACTCGTGGAGATCGGGGGAGGTCCCAAATGATTGGAAAAAGGCAAAATGGAAAAAGGCCCATCTTTAAAAAAATGGAAGGAGGAGAATCTGGGAAACTACAGACCAGTCAGCCTCACCTCAGTCCCTAGAAAATTCATGGAACCCTCAAGGAATCCATTTTGAAGCACTTGGAAGAGGGGAAAGTGATCAGGAATAGTCAACATGGATTCACCAAGGACAAGTCATGCCTGACCAACCTGATTGCCTTCTATGACAAGGTAACTGGCTTTGTAGACATGGGAAAGTTGGTGGACGTGATATATCTTGACTTTAGCGAAGCTTTTGATACGGTTCCCACAGTATTCTTGCCAGCAAGTTAAGGAAGTATGGACTGTAAGGTGACTAGAAAGCTGGCTAGATTGTCGGGTTCAACGAGTAATGATCAACGGCTCAATGTCTGTCTGGTGGCTGGTATCAAGCAAAGTGCCCCAACGGTTGGTTCTGGGGCCATTTTTTTCAACATCTTTATTAATGACCTGGATGAGGGGATGGATTGCACCCTGAGAAAGTTCACAGATGACTATTAAGCTAGGGGCGAGTTAGATACATTGGAGTATAGAGATCGGGTCCCGAGTGACCTACTCAAATTGGGCCAAACAAAATTGGATGAGGTTCAACAAGAACAAGTGCAGAGTTCTGCCCTTGGGACAGAAAATCCCAAGCACTGCTACAGGCTGGGGACCAACTGGTATTACCTACAGTTTAGGAGAAAAGGACCTGGGTATTACAGTGGATGAGAAGCTAGAGATGAGTCAACAGAGTGCCCTTGTAGCCAAGAAGGCTAACAACATATTGGGGTGCATTGCCACAAGCTTTAGAGAGGTGATTATTCCCCTTTATTTAGCACTGGTGAGGCCACATCTGGAGTATTGCATCCACTTCTGCCCCTCCCCCCCATTACAGAAAGGATGAGAACACATTGGAGAGTCCAGTGGAGGGCAATGAAAATGATGAGGGGGCTGGAGCATGTGACTTATAAGGAGAGAATGAGAGATTTGGGCTTATTTAGTCTGCAGAAAAGAAGAGTGAGGGGGGATCTGATAGCAGCCTTCAACTATCTGAAGGGAGGTTCCAAAGAGGATGGAGAGGCAGTGGTGATAGATGGCAGGATGAGGAGCAATGGTCTCAAACTGCAATGAGGGAGGTCTAGGTTGGATATTAGGGAAAACTATTTCCCTAGGAGGGTGCGGAAGCACTGGGATGGGTTCTCTAGGGAGGGTGCAGAATCTCCATCCTTAGAGGTTTTTAAGTCCCGGCTAGACAAAGCCCTGACTGGGATGATTTAGTTGGGGTTGGCCCAGCTTCGGGCAGGGGGCTGGACTTGATGACTCCTGAGGTCTCTTCTGGATTCTAGGATTCTTTGACTCTGTCCGTGCAGCAGATAGGAGCTCAAGGCCACCCCTAGTCTTGCCTAGGCTGTGACAAGGGCTCCAGGGATGTTATCATAATTCACATTTCCCAAAATTGCGCTGCCATCACATTACAGTTCCCAATACAATAAACATGAGGTTAAGGCTGGTGTTTTATGAGCGCTTTGTCAGTTCGGAATGGCATTCAGCACCTCAGGCCCTTCCCTGGGCTTTATGGGATTGTTCCTTCTTCATTAGGGTTTATGGTGGCAGCATAAATACCACCCTGGGTTATTTTTATAAGGCTTACCTATAATCCTTTCATTTGTCAGGGCTGTTAGGAAGCAGCCCCTGGGGAGTTGTTGTCAGCTGGTCAGAATGCAGGCTTGGGGGTTACATCAGCTGTATAGAAAGCTACTAATAAAAGGTAGGAAAGATCCCAAAGTGCCATATGATAGGAGGGTCAGTCCTACTGCTGGGGAACAAATTTGTTACCTCACACCCGCTGCTGGTCCAAGTCCAAGAACATAGTTAAGCCTGTGAACAAGCCTCTGGATCTTTGGAAGACTAATTCAAACTTAAAACTGAAATCTGAACTAACTTCCCTGTAGCCAACACCTCAGGTGAAGCCAGCCAAGTAGGAGCCCATGCAGAAAGAACCAATGTCTGTTTGCAGCACTTGAGTCTCCTCAAGCCCTTTCAGCCATTACTCCAGTTTGTGGGGTCACACCAGGGTCTGTCAAACCATTGGCAGGGAGAGCAGCGTCACGCAAGGGCCCACCAAAAATCTCCTCCCCACAGAAGTGAGGGCCTGCTTGCCCCCAGCTTGCTGCAGTGGAGACACCTCCTGGTTCATGGCCTGTGAGAAGCAAATCAGGTGGTGACCTGGGTCCCTGAGAACATCAGGATGTCCAGGGTGTTTGGGAGTTTCCCGTGACACGTGGAGTTCAGAGAATGGCCCATGGGGCTGAGCTTTCTAAAGCACTTGGGGTCAGGGTTTCAAGTGCTTGGAGCTCACAACTGGAGCTAGATTTTAAAAAGTGCTCTGAGCACTTCTGCAAACTGGGCTCTGGTTGTGAGTCCCAGACCAGACAGTTTTGAGAATCCAGGCCTTAGTGCAAGTTCTGCTCTGGGCATTAAAAAATGTTACCTAGCTGTGGAGGAAAGGATGAAACTTTAAAAATATTTCTGGACAGGTGAAAAGAAAGAGGCATATCAGTGTTAATTACATGGAGGGAGTGTGGCATGTTTACTGGGGATTAGAATATTACAAGGACATTTCCTCACAATTATCTCCTTTGAATGAAACTCTGGGTGCACTTGTGTGTAGGGATGTGTCCAGCGGTAGTGGGAGGACAGTGAGGATATTTCAGTGTGTGTGTCAGGTGCCCAGCTGTAAAAGGTGAGAGATCTCTTACATACACTCTATTTTAACACCCAAACGTGTCCTTCCTTGTCCCTAAGGAGGAGGCAGGATGAAGGCGTTTCTCATCTCATTCCTTTCCCAAGGATTTACCGTATGTCCCTGCGTGAAGCTTTTCTGCGCCATGGGAGGATCCCCCCTCCCTGGGGTGAACAGGATGGCACTTAGGTGAGAGGTGGTAAAAGATCAAAGCTCCCGGGCAAACCTGCTGGGTCTGATTAGTTCCCTTTGCTGGCTCACTTTGTTGCTCTGTCTCTTTAAGGTCCCGCGTGAGGCAATCCTCGGGGAGTGGCTTGAGTGACATCAGCTCGGGGCATGAATGAACAGCACCGAAGTTTCCCACAAACTCCCATTAAGTTGCTCATGGCAGGAGGGCGCAGATAAGGCAGCAGCCGCCGAAGAGAGACAGATCATTTTCTGTGGAGCCGAAAGTTGGAGACATGGCCCGCGGGTGGGCACAAGCGCCCTTCTACTTCGCCCTGCTGCTGCTCCCCAGCGCCCTGCCCCGCTGCCGGGCCAAGGAAGGTAGGGACGTGGGAACGCCTCGCCAGGGCCCTCAGACTTGGCCCTGGGGCTTTGACTGGCCCTGCGATATGAAATTGACAGGCCGGGTCCCAACCCTGGAAACTCGGCGCCCCTCGCCGGGGGAAGCTGAAAGCCAAGCGATCGCGGGGCGTGTGGCCCACGCCCCTCACGCGTGTGCTGGGGGAAGGGGCTCCAGGGGACTCTGGGGCCAGAGTTGCTGCGTGGGCCGGAGCTGGGTCAAGAGGCGGAAAAGAGGGCCCCGTCGGCTCCCGGCCGGCGCCCAGACAGGTGTTAACGGCGTGGGGAATTGGGCGTGACTCCGGATCGAGAGGAGCGCTAGTACCCACGCGGCCCCTGACTGATTGGCTCGTCGGGGGCGCACGCGAGGGAGCCAGTGGGGTGTGGGCAGTGACCCGCATGGGGTTCGCTGCTGAGGGTGGCGGGAGGAAATCGCCCGTGGTGAGTGGATTTTCTCCTTCTTCCAGTACTCGGGGAAAGGCGAGCTCCCTTCCCTCCGCCCCGGCCGCTGTGGATCCTTGGGAATAGCCTGGCGCCCGGAGAAGGAGCAATCGCCTCTCCCCCCGCCCCCCCCCCACCAGGTGGCTGAGTCAGGGCGCTGTCACGCTTGGGTGACACCCCAGTTACACAACCTTCCCATTGGGACAGAGCCTTTCGGGCCGGGCAGGAGGGGAGCGACCTGGCCCCCGGTTAGGAAGGGGCATGAGGGGTTGCATAGCTTGGGGGTGAGCCATGAGTGGGGGGAGGGAGGCTTCCTCATGATGTCCTGCAGGATCACGCTTTCCATGTGGCTCTGATCATTGCTCATTGCCGGCAGTCGCTCAGGGGTTGCGTGGATGCTGCTCTTGTGAGAGTGGGCTTAGATCAGTGTAGTCTTCCTCCTGCTTCCTCCTCCACACACCCATCGTGCCTGAGAGAAGGCCAGTTTCTGCCTTCAGTTACACCAGAGTAAGTCTGGGCTCCCCCTCCCCCTGATTGTTAGTAAAGCTGTGCCAGATTTTCCCCATTGGCCCTGGTCTTTAATTCTGAAAGCCAGAATTATTAAATTCATTTGTGGGGGCAGCTAGAGGGAAACTACTGATTTGCTACCTACAGATTCCAGCCAGGTGGGTCCCAGCTCCCAGTAAAAACTCTTCCAGAGTTTAGATCTAGGCTTTGAGCCCTGTCTGAACCATTCCCAGAGTTCTAGGGTTTCACCTACACCCGTGGGATTGCTGCACTGGGAGACAAATCAAAGCAGATTCAAGGAGATGGGAGTTGACCTGAGGCTGGTATTCTGCTTCCAGTTATTAGGGCAATATCATGACAATATTGAGTCATTTAAAATCAAATAAAGTTTCCCCCATCTTTCACTCTCCCCAAGTTACAATGATCAGAACAAGGGTGCTTCAGTGGGTACGTGTTACTTCTGAGTAAGCTATGCCAGCAAAAGCACCTTTTTCCTGGTATAACTGCATCTGTGCACTGCTTCAACAAGTTCTGTTTCTAAGCAAGACATGAGAAGTTATTCTTCCGCTCTACCCTGCACTGATTAGGCCTCAATTGGAGTATTTTGTCCAGTTCTGGGCAAAAGATTTCAAGAAAGATGTGGAAAAATTGGAGAAGGTCCAGAGAAGAGCAACAAGAATGACTAAAGGTCTAGAGAACAGGACCTATGAAGGAAGACTGAAAGAATTGGACTTGTTTAGTTTGGAAAGGAGAAGACTGAGAGGGGACATGATAGCAGTTTTTGGGTATCTAAAAGGATGTCACAAGGAGGAGGGGAAAAAATTGTCCTCCTTAGCCTCTGAGGATAGGACAAGAAGCAATGGGCTTAAACTGCAGCAAGGGAGGTTTAGGTTGGACATTAGGAAAAATTTCCTACCTATCAGGGTGGTTAAACACTGGAATAAGTTGCCTAGGGAGGTTGTGGAATCTCCTTCATTGGAGATATTTAAGAGCAGGTTAGGTAGACTTCTATCAGGGATGGTCTAGATCTGTAATTCCCAACCTTTTCCAGATGGGGACCCATTTTGACAATTCAGGAAGGCTTGGTGACCCAAGACAATTAAAAACAGGGAGGAGGAAGGGCAGAGCCACCTGGGGAGACACTTGGCGACCCTTTTGAAATGTAATGGCGACCCATATTTGATTCCTGACCCATAGGTTGGGAAACCCTCGTCTAGACGGTACTGGGTCCTGCCGTGAAGGCAGAGGACTAGACTCGATGACCTCTCAAGGTCCCTTCCAGTTCTAGTGTTCTATGATTCTAAGCGGATATAGTCATCCAATTGCAACTAAAAACTGTGCAGACACACTTGTAGGGGTCAGTAACTGATCTGCGGAGTGGATGGACTCCCACTGGCTTTGAGCTTTGGCTTAGGTCCAGAGAGCAGCTCAGGCATACTGCTTGGAGGCCCCAGGATGACTCCCAACTTCTGATCGGGTCCAGATTCCAGAAAACCTGGAGCTGTTCCAATCTGGAATTTGCGTTCTCTCTGATCTGTTTACATAATTCCAACCCAGAGCTGAATGTTTGGGCCAAGGATTTTTGTCTTGCCCCATCTTTCATTTAAAGAAGTCATTAGAAAAGAAAGCAAACAGATCTAAGTTTGACATTTTGTGAGTATCAATAAATAAATAAATAAATACAAGGAATGTTGCAAAGAAATCCAAACCCTAGGTGCTGGCATGTGACACCAGGATGGTTTTGGTCCGATGTTGATTTATTGGGGAAGGCAGGATTTCTTTAAAAAACAAAACTGAATGTGGCTTGGGCAGGGAGGAATTTAGAATAATATGCACACTTAGGAAGATGGGCTGTCATTGCTCAGAAGGAAGCATAAGAATCTATCTTGTAAATAGAGATTTAAGGGGAAAAAATCACCCCCCTCCCAACAACAATTTAGCAGCAGCTGCTAATTTTGGGTGCTTGGATTTATAAATACTCAGCACAGGAACTAGGTTTTTGGGTGCCCAAGATCACTGTGCCTCAAATTGGCCACCCACAACTAGAAGCTACTCTTGAATATTAGATTGTCTTTAAAACCAGGCATCGCTACAGCACCTTCCCCGGGGCAGCTTGATTAGATCCCAAGAGTTGGAGCTGCTGGAAGGCAGCAGCAGTTTTTCAAATTAGAGTTGCATTTGTGTCTGCAACCAAAAGTAATTGGTGTCTAATGTGGACTAATCTCTTGCCAAATTGAAGTTTCCAATGAAGTTTCCAATTAACATTGCTGTGGAATTAGAAAAGGGCTTGTTACTTGGTAAACTCCCCAGGTCTATTTTTATACCAGCTTTAAACTAGGCTTCAAACCAGTCCTTTGGCTATAACCTTATAAGACGGTGAAATTCTCCTCTCCGATAAGCATGACAGCTCTTACTCTACTGCTACTCTAGGAACACAAGGGAGAGCAAAACATGGTTGATGCAATCCACAGCATGGAGGCCAGGCCAAAGGAGATATTTGCCAGTAGTGCAGAGCACTGTTATTACCAGTACTGTGCTCTGAGGGTCTGAGCGCAGCTCTACAAAACTAGAGCTCTAATCTCAGCTCCCAGGCTGGTCTCCACTGACTAGAATGTGATGGGTAATTATTCAATGACACAATGTCTAACATCCCTAATATGGAGGGGGGCAGGGCTATTGCCCTGGCTGAGAACTCTCAGACTCAGCTCACTGCCATGATGTGTGTGCCTTGCCTCACTGCTGCAGGGGATGTTAGAGCAGTATTTCTCAGCCAGTAGTATGAGTACCCTTAGGGGTACTCGAGAGAAGTCTGGGGGGGGGGGGTACGTCAACACACCTGAAATTTGGAGAAAACTGTATTTTTGTTTTAAGTTTTACAGCGCTTTATTATTTTTGTACTTTTTACACTAAAAAATGTCATTGCCTGCCTGGCTATGATTAAGTTGTTTAAACAAATATGTTGCAACAGGAGAAAAAAAATGGTGTGTCTGAAAACTGTAGGTACTGGGGTACTTATTTTATTTATTTTTGAAAAAGGGGCACTTTATTTAAAAAAAAAGGTTTAGAAACACTGCATTAGAGCACAGGAGAGCTGGGAAGAGATCTGTGTTAGGGAGTGTATGCAAACTGGTCCTGCCGCAAAGTCTACATCTCCTTTATCCCTGCACCAAGAGGGGAGGCTGGCACCTAGATAAAAGTGAGGAGAATCATAGAACCATAGAGCTGGAAGAGACCTCAGAAGGTCATCAAGTCCAGCCCCCTGCTCTAGGCAGGACCAATCCCAACTAAATCAACCAGGCCAGGAGGGGGGAGTTGGCAGAGCTGGGCAGTCCCACAGTAGCTGGGTGGGCCTGAACTGGATTAAAGGTGTTTCCAGCCCTAGAGCTGGGCTGGGGCCCAAAGGAAGGTAATAAAAGAGAAAGCCACAGGCCAGCTTCCTGAATCCAGCTGCCCCCATAGATCTCCCCTTGATTTGTCCCATGATCTGCTTTTAGCTTCACCATTGCAGGTGGGAGGAGCAGAGGGGGACAGACATGGTCTCAGCTGGGTGTAATCGGGGAAGTGTGAAGGTGAAATGGGGTCTGGGGCAAATAGAAAAGTGAGGCCGAATCTGGCTCATGTGGTGGGCACTGGGCTTAGGGGTCCTCAAGGATGCAGGACCCCACCTGTGAGCCAGTTTGCCCTAGATTTTGCACGCGAGCCTGGTCTGTTTGGTCCTCCTGCAAGCCAGCTCCCCCGAGGAGCCATCGGGCTAGTGCCGCGGGTCCATCTGCATTGTAGTAAGTGCAGCCCCAAGACTCAAAGCCTGAACTGGGCTGCAGGGTGGATGTTTGGGCTTGGAAACCATGAGTCTGGGCATCTACGCTGCAGTTTTATAGTCCTGCAGCACAGACTTTCCCTCTGCGCTTTGCTTGGCCATGTACCCCAAAATGCCGAGGCTGGCAGCTCCAGGGATCCCCATGCAGCAGGCAGAGCCCAGCTCCTTCTGCTCCAAATTGCCATGGCCCCAGAGTCTGGAGGAGGGGCAGTGGGAACTGCAGGTGTTTGGGAGGAACACGGGACACAGGCCCTGCTGTTTCTCATGCCTTTCTGGCCAGGGTGGCAAGGGGGCGTTTCGTAAAGAAAGCTGGCAGGCTGCAATGGGGTGATCTGACCAGTGCTCTTTTATAGGGGCAGAGAGGGAGGCATGGAGCCAGCTCTGTTGCCCTAGGGGAAGAACCATAAAGAGACGCATGTACCCAGCATCCCAGCAAGGACTGCAGCCTATCCTGCGTGGCCTGGGGACCCTTGGTGTCCAGGCTGCAGCTCTGGCACAGAGATCTCAGGCCTGACTCCACTCAGGCTGCCCTGGCTCTCACAGGTCTGAGGGGGCCAGTTGGACAGGCCCCAGTCTGGACCCTCGGAACTGCCCAGCCTCGTGGGCTCTGTGGCAGCGCAAGCCAGGAGCCCCAGGGTGCGAGCCTCCAGCCTGCATGATGCCCTTTGCAGCTTGCTCACACAGCCTCGATGTGATCACATTCCTGGCCGGCTGATTCACCGGGGCTTGGCAGGGCCCTGCCAGGCTGGGTAATTGCTTCCGCTCAGGCCTCGGTCACTCGCCCTTTGCTTTCCCTGCCTGACAGGCGGCTGCTGGGTTATTTATTTTACTTCCCTTCTTTCCTTCCTCTTTTCAAACCCACTTGATCCCTTGGCAGGTCCCAGCCTCCGCCCCTGTGCTGGTAGGGACAGCAGACTCCAGCCCAGCATGTCTGGACATGTCTGATGAGATCTGGCAGGCTGAGGCTGGACCAGTCAAGCCTGCCAGTGCCCAGCATCCGTGCTGTGCTTATGCAATGGGGATGTGTTCATATGGGGGGAGGGAGGATTAGGGGGTGTATTTCTTTCCTTATCCCTGTGCTGGGTGGCTGTGGCTTGTTATCATTACCTTTTTTCTTGTGGTTGAGAGGCCAGGTCTCTTGTGCAAAGGCTCCCAACTGTAATGTTTGCATTGATGGGGAAAGATGGCCTCCTAGTTAAAGCCCTGGGCTGAGGCTCAGGAGGGCTGACTGCTGGTCCCAGATTTTCCACGGGCTCCCTGGATCATCTTAGGCAAGTGGCTGATGCCTTTTGAGCCTCGATTTTTCCCACTTTAGAATGTGGATAATTACACTCCCCATGTCAGAGGATTATGGGGATAAATGTGTTGGTAATGAGCTTGGAGTGACTAGGCTGCGGAAATGCTTAGGAATCCTTCAGTGGTGAGTTACGCAGGTTGGCAGCATGATGTGTGAAAATGGGAGGGTTCTGTGGATTTATAAGCCAAGAGGCTACCAGCCTCTGGTCCCTGCTAAGCTCATTATATCCCCTGGCCAGAGCTATCCTGACTCCCAGCGTGTAAAGCAGGAAGGCAATGGGGATACGATGCTGCAAGTCAGGGAATGAGCGAAAGCAGAATGAGTGGGGGTGAGGTTCTGCCATCTATCCCAGCCCAGCACATGTGCTGAGACCCGGAGAAGGGAGACAGCCCCTCTCCCCCGGCTGTTCCAGCCCCCAGGAGACAGCAGGGTTGGTTTGCAAGTTACAGCCTAATGTTAATGAATGGTTTGCAGCTTTGGCAGCTGTGAGCAGCTCCTGAATCCAAACCAGTGTCTGGAAGAGATTTTGTTCCCCACAATGGAAAAATCTCTGGCAAATGGGAGCACTACAGAAGAAAACTCCAGAGACAGCAGAGATCCTGCTTGCTTGGGGTAAAGGGCCAGTGTATTGGGGGGAGGGGAAGACATGCAAGCAGGAAGGATTGAATTGGATGCTCCAGCGCAGGAGTTAGCAGAGCAAAGGGGCATCCTGCCTGGTATCCTGTCTGTGAAGCCGGATGCTTCCAAGCCAGGCATCAGACCTGTTGCTGCAGTGATAGGGGAGGAAATTCCTGCCTGACCTCAGTTGTGCTGGTGCCCTGAAGCATGAGGGCTGATAGCCTCGTGATCCTTTTCCCAGCTAATGCAGATGTGTCTGTGTACAGGACAAAATTCATTTCTGGCGTAATACCATTGACTTCACTGGCATTACGCCAGGGATGATTTGGCCCTAACCCCTCCCACCCCCACCGGCTTCCTTTTAACCATGAACACAGCTGGGCTGGCCTTACCTTTGCCAGAGCCTCCCTCTTACAGCTTTGGATCCTCTGCCCTTTCCCCTCAGGCTGCCACCCTGTTCCTAAATAAAGTCTCTGGTATGTTAGTCAGCTGCTCAAATATGGGTAACGAGGGCAAACAAAGAGCAGCCCTGCGATAAGTGTGGGATAAGGGCACTGGTGTCTCTACTCCTTCCCCACCCCACGGTGACTGCTCTCTGCTGGGGGTGAGCTGCTGCTACAGCCCCTGTGGTTTTGGGGACCTGGCACAATGGGGGTTGGGGAGAGTAGAGGCCAAGGTCCAGAGGGAGTGAGTGGATGCCTCCATTGAGAGGCCATTCTTGGACAGAGTTGCCCTGCCTCCGCTGTGCACTGAGCTGCAGGGCCACCTGGATTTTGTGTTGCCCCATTGTGGCCACCATCAGCCCCCTTCCCCTCCCCAGCTGAACCAGAGCAGGGAGCTGAGTGCTCATTGGGGCAAGGGATGAGCCAAACCAAGGGGCTGGGCCTTTTTTACTCCCTTGTGGTACTCGTGGGAGGTGTCCAAGGCTTATTAAAAACAAAAGTTGCTGCCTCTGTGCAGCATGGGGCTGTTAGGCCTTTGACGCTTTGTTTTGGTGGGAGGGTTCCTTGGCCACATAGGGGGATGGCTGCTGGATTTTAACACAGAAGGAGTTTCTCCCTGCTGTGTGGCAGGTGTAGGCATTAAGTAGACATGAAAGAAGCCAGCCCATGGCCACTCACTCACACCCATGTGAGCCCAGAGTGTGTGAGCAGAGGGCTCTGATCTGTGGGAGGGGAGATTTCTACCGTTGCAGAGCGTTCACCAGGCCAAATGTCTGTTGGCAGGAGGAAGTGCCTGTTGTTAGGCTGTGTGTTCCCCCTCCTTTGTTCTAACAATGTCGTTTGTTTTTCCTTTCAGTCGTGCTGCTGGATTTTGCCAAGGCCCAGGGAGAGCTCGGTTGGCTGAATGAGCCCTATGGGAAGGGGGTAAGTCTGAATCTCTAGCGCCAGCAGGAAGCTCTCAGGGGCCCTAGCATAACTCCACAGACCCACTGCCGAATCACCCTGAGCTAGGTGAGAGGAGAGCTGCCTGGGCATCTATAGAGAACCTGAGAATGCAGGAGGTGCTGGTGCCCAGGAGTGACCCACCACTGGAAGTAGCAGCCATGGTGGGCTTAGGGAATTTTTTGCCTTTCCTTCTTGGATCTTGCTCACTCTCAATTCAGTTTAAATCCAGAAGAACTGCTCGAGTGTAAATGACAGCCGAACTTGGCCAGCAATGCTGCCTGGTGGTGGTCCTAAGGGGAGTTTTTCAAACTCAGCTCTCTCATCCAAAGGGAACACCCACCTCTGCCATTGGAATGACAATTGGGGTCAGTTGACTGGGCTCTATAGCAGGGGTGGTCAGCACGTGGCTCGCCAGAGTTAGCCTCAGAAGGCCACTGTTCCCAGCCAGTGACAGCTGCAGGAAGTGGTGTCCTGGTCTGCGCCACTTCCTGCAGCTCCCATTGTCTGAGAACGGCAAGCCGCAGCTTATGGGAGCTGTGCGCAGCCATACCTGCAGATGCACAAGTAAATAATGTGTCTGGCGGCCCACTGGGGCTACCCCGGTGAACCACATCCAGCCCACTGGCTACTCATTGCTGAGCCCTGCTCTACAGGGTACATCTGCTTTAAACAAAAGTCGGGCCTGGGGCCAAAGCACAGGGTGGGGTTGGGGGAGTCTGTCCCTTCATAAGCAGGTTTGGTTTACTGTCCATAAGTGGGAGTAGGGATGTAAGATCCTGTTTAATTAATTAACTGGTTAAATGTTAAGTTTAACAGTCAGTTGATTAAAATGAGGGCAGGTGGGGGCCTACTCCCGGTGGCCTCCCCGTGGCAGGAAGAGCCACTGTCACTTCCGAGGCTGCTTCTGTGCAGGGCTGCTGCTTCTGCTCTCTGGATACTGGTTAACCATTACTCAGTAAGCATCACCCATTAAGATGCTGAGAAGCCCTGGGGCTTTGGGTGGTGGCTCTCAGGGATCACTGCAGTCGCTGATTTTCAGCAGTTGGTTTTTAAAGTTGATCAAGTCAGTTCAAACTGATCTGTGCATGTCTCCAGCCCTTCAGTGGGTGATTTCAAAGCACTTTTCAGTCTCTCTCTCTCTCTCTCTCTCTCACACACACACAAAAATGGTTGGAATAGATCACTGTCACTGTACCCGTGTACAGATGGGGAAACAGAGGCACCGGATGGGGAAGAGATGTGCTCACATACTGACAGTGGCAGAATCAGGAATTGAATCCAGGTCCCCTGGCTCCCAGTTCTCCCTGGCTCTCACCAGCCCTGAGTCTCCTGGCTCCCATCCTCTCCTCCCGGCTCTAACTAGTCCTGGGTCCCCTGGCTCCCGGTCCCCGCTGTTCTAACCATTAGACTTTCCCCTTGAACACTCTGGCTAGAGACTGTAAGTGTTGGGCTATGTTGATGCATTTGGAGAAAACTGGCTCACTTCTACTTACTGGGCAGGTCTAGGTCTGCATCCTTCTTTCTCCAAGTTTCAGGACCTGTCTTCTCTTCTCAGTCAGGAGGGTGGGACAAGGATGGGAAAGAACCTGAATTCTTGGACCCTGGCAGGGGTTGAGCTGTGCCAGGGCCTCGGGAAAGAGGCAGGCCCTGCTTGCTGATAGCTTCCCAGCAGGGCGGGGCAGGGAAGAGCATAGGGCAGTTCTCCCACCGAGGAGCTGAAGATCAGGCTCTGAAAGGAAGATGGGGGGGTGGCTGTGCAGTGGGGTCTCTGGATGGGACGCAGGCTAGAGATCAGGCAGAGGCCCATTGCTGCGAGGGGCTGCTGGAGAGAGGTGCTTTGGCACACTGGGGGTGCAGGCACCTGCCAGCATAGCAGGGTGGCCCATTGGGGATCCTTGCCCACCACTTGCCAGAACTGAGCCCTAGGGCAACTGCAGCTCTCCGCTCATTCAGTCAAACAACTCGGCACCTGTCCCCTGCTGCAGCCAGACAAACCATCCCGGGCCTACCTGGCCCCTGCTGTGACTCCCCTGAGCGTGGGATGAATCTGGCCTCCGCACTTACCCCCTCTTGCCTTATTGGGAGAGTCTGTTGTCTGGCCCTGCCAGACCCCTGTGAAACATTTCAGCCCTGGCTCCCCAGGCACAGTCACATGCAGTGGGAAGGGGGGCAAAGAGGTGTCTCCCGGGTGGGATCAGGTGTCCCTTGTTTGCAGCTGTGCAGAGACCCCCAGACTGGCTGCTCTTGCTCTTCCTCTTCCTCCCCTGGCCCCACCAGAGCCGCTGTTTGTTTTGGTCTCTCCTGGTAATTTTCCTATCTCTTGCCCTCCTGTGGGCCATGGCAGGAGGTTAATTGGAGGGGTGTTCTGCTCTCCGCTTGCAGGACTGTGCTGACAAGTTAATCCGCTGGGTTTGTTAAACTTCGGCTACTTCCAAGGGAAATGTTGAACACGGCTGGCTCCAACCCCAGCCCTCTTGTCTCTCCCAGAAAGCCACCACCCAGGCCACGCTGACCGCCTGATCCAGCTCCCAGGGATCCCATTGATGGCTGGCCAGGCCTGAGGCTGGATTCCCCTTGCCTGGCTGGGCTCCCCAGAAGTGGTGTGCGATTTAATTTCATTTCCAGTGTGTGTCACAGTTGGGGGCAGTGAGAACAGAGCAACTGGGCGAGAGCGCTGGCTCGAGCAGGGAGTGGGCAGCTCTGTGTTTGCCCTCAGCAGGCTTGTGTTGGGCACCCCCGATCTGAGTCCTGACCCACCTTGGGCCTGTTTCTCCATCTGTAGAACTGAGGTTGACCTTGTGACCTTCCTTCTGCAGAGGGTGTGATGGGTCAGTGTCCATCCGGGGCAATGGCAACATGTCCACAGGGGGCCAAGCCTGTGGGCAACGGAAGGGGGCCGGGGACGAGCATGCAGAGACTAGGGGCAATTGCAAGGCAGTGTTGAGATGAAGCCACCAGTAGCTGCTTTTAGTCAGACACTTGGCATGGGGCAGAGCCAAGGTCGCTGCAGCGTATGCCAGTCCTAGCTCCCAACTTCAGTGCGTGAGCCGGCCTCCAGCTGAGGGGGTCGGGAAGAAACTTATCCAGAGGCCCTGCAGGGTTTCTTGTTCCTTCTCTGATCACTTAAGCCCTAGCCCCAACAGCCCCCTTTGCCTTCCTTTAACACTTACTCTCCCCGGCAGTGGGATCTTCTCCAGAACGTCATGAATGAATCCCTCATCTACATGTACTCGGTCTGCAATGTGATGGAAAGCGACCAGGACAACTGGCTGCGAACCAACTGGATCTATCGCAGCGAGGCCCAGCGCATCTTCATCGAGTTGAAGTTCACAGTGCGTGACTGCAACAGCTTCCCAGGAGGGGCCAGCTCCTGCAAGGAGACCTTTAACTTGTACTACGCCGAGTCAGACGTGGACTACGGCACCAACTTCCAGAAACGCCAGTTCAGGAAGATTGACA
Source organism: Apalone spinifera (assembly GCA_030068395.1). Classification (NCBI taxonomy): domain Eukaryota; kingdom Metazoa; phylum Chordata; order Testudines; family Trionychidae; genus Apalone; species Apalone spinifera. The sequence continues at coordinate 23,048,481 of JANRFK010003894.1, read as the reverse complement.
CCATTGCGCCCGACGAGATCACAGTGCGCGATGACTTCGCCACCCGCAACGTCAAGCTCAACGTGGAGGTACGGTCGGTGGGGCCACTGACCCGCAAGGGTTTCTACCTGGCCTTCCAGGACATTGGGGCCTGCGTGGCCCTGCTCTCTGTCCGCATCTACTACAAGAAGTGCCCCAGCGTACTGCAGCATATGGCGCTCTTCCCCGAGACCATCGCCGGGGCTGACTCGCAGGCACTGGCCAAGGTCCAGGGCACTTGTGTGGAGGATGCGGTGGCCAGTGAGGAGCCCAGCATGCACTGCAACTCGGATGGGGAGTGGCTGGTGCCCATCGGACAGTGCCTGTGCCGGGCGGGCTATGAGAAGGCGGAGGAGAGCTGCAAAGGTAAAGGCATCCGGATTGGGTATGCATGGGGGGTGGCAAGTTCTCATGTGTATGGGGCTGCTGGTGCCAGAGCAGCATGGGCAGGAACTGCCCAGAACTCACATTCTATAATTCAATACCAGTGTTACTGTCTGGATAGCTCAGTGCCTCATGTACATCTGGCAGGCCTGACCTCCAGTACCCTCCGCTCCGGCTCTAAGCTGCCCCATTCACAGCAATGCTAGCATCCCTCCATCCTCTTCTGTTCCCACACCCAGGCTCCCCCACCCAGCTCTGCCAGAGCCCCTCAGTCCCGACCTGCAGGTTGCCCCATTGCTCCCTCCCAGGCTTCCCCACCCAGCTCTGCTAGAGCCCCTCAGTCCCGACCTGCAGGTTGCCCCATTACTCCTCCCCTCCCCCCAGGCTCCCTAACCCAGCATTGCCAGAGCCTCTCAATCCCCCCTATACTCCCTCACCCAGCTCTGCTGGAGCCCCTCTGACCTGCAGCCCCCTCCATCCACTATTTCCCCCTGGGCTCCCCACCCAGCTCAGCTGATGCCCTGCAGCCCCCTTGCTCTCCTAGCTCTGGGCAAGGGCATCTATTTTCAGTTGTTCTCTTCCCTGCTCTGGGAGGGCACCAGGGCCAGAAAGCAGAGATCTGAGCTTCCTTGCTAACCCTTCCCAAACAATAGGCATCAGTGTTGGGAGCAGTGGGGGAGGAGCTGGGGGTCTGGCAATGGAGCAGATGCCTGTGCCGGCCTGGTAGCTCCCTCGTGACATGAGTGGTGAGGAATGTGCTGGGAGCGGGGGCGTCGGGAGCCTCCTTGGGACCCCAGCAATGCAGAAAGTGGGGCTGGGGGAGGGGCAGCTCAGAGCTTGCCAGGGTGGAATCAACACCCCTCCCCCCCACACACCTGCTGTCGACCTTCGGCCAATTGGGGGGCCCGGGGTCAAGGAGCGGGAAGGATTTGATTTATGGGGATTAGCTCTCTTACAAAGCAGCCTGGAGTCTTGGGAGTGGGGGAGGAAAATGGACCTGTTCTGCAGGGGCAGGGGGCTGAAAAGCCAGGAGTCCCTGTGCTGCCTGGTGCTGGGGCTGTTCTTCCAAATGCCTCCAGGCAGCACCGCCCCCAGAAACGCCCCCAGTGCAGTGCTGGCTTGCAGGCCTCAGGTGTCTATTCCCATTCCCAGACAAGCCCAGCATGGTCAGCAGCTTGGCATACCCTGGTCAGGTGCCCCCAGAGAGACCCCTCTAGGAGGGACTACTGGCCCCATCAGTCCTTGGCTGCCCAGCTGCTGTCAGCTCCTTGCCTTGGGCCTGAGAAATATCGTAGGCCAAGTGGGGGAAGGGGGGGCACAGAGCCCTGCTCCACCCTGGTGTCTGTGGGCCTGAGCCACGCCTGGGCTCTGGATCTTCCCCCTCCCTGGATCAGGGCCTTGTCAGCCCCACCAGAGGGGGGAATAAGGTGTCATGTGTGAGCCCCTTGTGGGGAGCTCTGGGGCTAAGGGTCAGGTGAGGCATGCTCATGGATCCTATTGCATGCGTCTCTGGTAGTTAGCGGGGAGGCTGAATGGCAAGCTATAAATTGCCCAGCCTTGTGACCCCAGGGCTGGGCCGGCCTGTGAGACACAAATCTGCCCTTCTGAGGGCAGGGAAGCAGCAATACATCAGGAAGTGCTTTCCCCTGAGCACCTGGCTCAGAGACTGCAAGGTCACCAGCTCCAATCTTATGTGCACTGTCTCCTGGCTGTGTCCCTGGCTGCTAGGAAAGGGTGGGCTGGGACCAAGGCTGTGGGACGCTGGGATGGCATCCCCCTGGGGAGTCGGCTCTCTCAGCTGTCTGCCCCAAGTTGGGAACAGGAGGTTGTGTCACCTCTTCATATACAGGCAAATCCTGGGGCTAGAATATCAGCAGGGGGCTCAGCGTCATTGAGGGGCGCTGGCACGGCTGTGTGGGGAGCACAGGGCTGGGATAGCCAGAGGCTGTGGGTCAGGATTGAGGGGCACTGGCAGGGCTGCCCACATGGGGCCCAGACACAACATGGCAGAGCAGTCCCACCTCTGGCAGTGCCATACATGGTTCTGTCCAGGGCTGTCACCAGCCCAGTCCAAACATATCACAGGCTGGTCAGCCACCGCTGGCTTGTGGGGACTCTGCTCTGGGAGAAGGCAAGGAGGGTCAGTCCCTGCGCTGCCACCTGGCAGGGCCTGGATCATGAGACCCCCAAAGTTAAAGGGAGTTTTGTGCCAACTCAGACCCATCCCTGGCTGTTGTTTGTGGGAGTGGAGGGTACTGGACCCCAGTGCCACACAGGGATCCCAGCGTTGGCTCTGGTGCCCCATAGTCAGCCTTGGACCTGTGAGTCTGGAGTGGGGGAAAGCAGAGGGGCCGTCACAGCCCATGCGCAGAACATGCCTTGACTAGGGGCACCCCTCCCAGCAAAGCTCAGCCTTCCCCAGGGGCGGAGAGGAAGGAAATGAAACAAACCAGAGATAAAGGGGCAGGAGATGAGGAGGGCACGGAGAGGCCCCCTCTATTTTATTGGGATCAGGAATGTGGCAGGAGATAATCCATGGGCTTGCATAAAGGGGCTATTCAGTGCTGAATCCAGCCCTCGCCCACGTGCACCTCAGGGAGAGCAGATAAGAGCCTTCCAGTGCACGGAAGCTGCCGACGCTCTGTGTAACTGGTCCCTTCCCCTGATGCCAGCAGCTTTTGTGCCTTCCTATCAGCCTGCCTGGGTAAACCCTAGTGCTCCCAGGGCATGGGATCTGGCTATGGATGGAAATACTCAGTACAGAAGTTAAACAATGTACTTTTACTCATTTAACAGTGGAGGGCTGGTGGGCTCTGGTGGCAAGGGATTGGGGGACTGCTCCAGCCATTGAAGGAGCCAGGTCCATTAGCTCTGGGAGTTTTGGCTTTTGGCAAGCCCTGGGTTGTTGCCCTGTCTGTTTGTCCCATAAAGGAAAGATCTGGAGGACAAAAATCCACCTTGCGTAACTCACTGCCCAAAGATCTGTTTGTCTTGGTGTAGTTTTTATGCCGTGCTCATCCCTGTGGTATCTTGGCGCCTGTGTTTCCACAGCCTGGATGACCTGGATGAGGGGATGGATTGCACCCTCAGCAAGTTTGCGGATGACACT
>JANRFK010003894.1:23020427-23033410 GCA_030068395.1 Apalone spinifera | reverse complement strand
AGAAACCTCATCCACATGGCTCCGTCGATGGAGCCATGTAGTCTAGACATACCCCTTGAGACTAACAAATCTATATCTATATATCTATCATAAGCTTTCGTGGGCAAAACCCACTTCCTCAGATGAACTGTACTATGTGTATATTTTGTTAGTCTCTAAGGTGCCACAGGACTACTCATTGTTTTTCAAGCTTTTTCAGTTCTGCTGTGGTTGTAAATTTGTGTAGGGATGAGAGTTTATGAAACTTTGCCCTCAGCCTTTGCATCCCTGGCATCTCCACGCTGGACTAATGCATCCCAGTTGGGAAATGAATCTGACAATTCTGACCAACCTAAATCCACGTCTGGAACTGGGCAAAATGCAAAATAACGGAGCAGCACCAGTGAGGCAAAGTCCATGGGGTTGTCAGAATGCTCCTGATCTGAATCATGGGAGTTGGAATCTAAGGAAGGGAATTGGCTGTTTGAGACAGATAATTTTTTTTTTTTTAAACCACAACTTAATAAGAAAAAGAGCCGGACTGTCTAACCCAGTGTGCTTCAATATCATTTGCCCAGCAACCCACAACCCAACATATCCCACAATCCTTTGCAGGTGCAATCAGAGGACAGTCAAGCCTAGACTTGCATGCAGTGTCCTGTATGGGAGTCAAGCCCATAATTCCTAGGTTCTGCCTGGACTTGAAAGATCTCCCAGCCCTCGATTTGTGCCAGTGGCCGTGGCCTTGACTCCCTCTTCCTGCCACATTGTTGTGGTGTGTGGATGGGCAGCCACTTTCTAACCCAGAGGTGGCTGCATTCCAGCTGCATGGCATAGGCACAGTGTGGGACATGGTCTGGGCTCAAGAAGCCCTGTAAATGGGAGATGGCTACAGGAGCACCGAGCGTGCAGGGAGGTCACATGAGCGAAGCGCTTACCATCGTGTGCACATCTCTTCTTGCCACACAGGAGAAGGATGGTGAGTTCTGTGTGATCCAGCTGGCGGGCATGCTGCGGGGCATCGCTGCAGGTATGAAGTACCTGGCTGACATGAACTACGTGCACCGGGACCTTGCTGCCCGCAACATCCTCGTCAACAGCCAGTTGGTCTGCAAGGTGTCCGACTTTGGCCTGTCCCGTGTCCTGGAGGACGATCCCGAGGCCACGTACACTACCAGTGTAAGCACTACTGGGCTGGCCTACCCTGCTCCCCCAGGGTGTCTTCTGTGGTGGGGAGACTGCATCCCCCTGCTACTTAAAGGCCCCGCCCTCTCTGTCAAGGCTCCTCCATCCCAATTTGCAGCCCTTCCTGCCAGGCCAAGCTTTGGCCCTACCCAGGCAGCTCCCCAGACCAGAGCTCTCCCATCCATAAGAGACTTCAGGGCAGACGCCCTAGCCCCATGCCTGGGAGGGGCCCCATGGGGCTCAGGGTGGCCTGGGGAACTACCAGGAGCAGCAGGTTCTGGGCTTGTCCCCAAACTCACCAGCCATGGGAGCCATGGAAAACAGAGTGACCCAGCCCTGGCCATCTGCCTGCTTCACCGCAGTGGCGAAAACCGAGCTCCCCAGCCCCAGCCGCTCTGCTGCGGCAAGCAACATGGATGGGAGCCAAGCTCAGGGGAGTGCAGCAGTCTGAAGCCAGGTCACACTGCTTCCTACCACCGTGGTGAGTATGGGGCGGGGGGAACTCTTGCTGTTGGCACCAGGGCCCCGATAACCCCTGGACTGCATTGCTGGGGATACAATGAGGGCAGAGCAGGGACAGGAAGAGGCAGGGCCTGGGTGAGGGGAGGAGGGAGGTTTATCGGTTCCAGTTAACTGGTAGGAGCTGGAGCAGTCCATGGCGGGCCTGACCCAGCCCCACCACTGGCTGGCCAGAGAACTCCTTGTCCGTGGTGGACCTGGCCCTGACCCCTGCCAGTCAGCTGGAGCAGCCTCCTCCATGCTGCACAGACAGCATGGCCAACTGCGTGATTCTTGCAGGGTGGCAAGATCCCCATCCGCTGGACGGCCCCAGAAGCCATCTCCTACCGGAAGTTCACCTCGGCCAGCGATGTGTGGAGCTACGGCATTGTCATGTGGGAAGTGATGTCCTATGGTGAGCGGCCCTACTGGGAGCTCTCCAACCACGAGGTGAGCGCTGCTGGCCGGGCACGGGGTGCAGGGCACAGCTGGCCTGACTGCAGCCTGCCGAGCTCCCCGGCAGTGGCAGCTGTGCCCTGTGCATACTGCCTGAATGTGGATAGGGCAACATGCTGGGTGTTGAAGGGACCTGGTGGGAGGTTAAAAAGCCTGGGTGTCTCTGCAGCCAGCCATCACCCTTCCTGAGGGGCCTGGAATGGCTGGAGGCCTGGCTGGAGACACAGGGAGGGACCCAGGACAGGACTCCAGCCCAGCTTGATTGTGAAACACTGTCCTGTCTGATGGCTCTTCGAGGCCCATGTGAAAGTCACTGGGGGTCCAGAGTGGTCTCCAGGACAGAGCCTACCACTGTGGCCTGCAGTCAGTTGTTGGGCTGTGAGCACGAAGCTCCTTGTTTGGGCTGGGGACGCTTGCACTGTTGTGAGCCTGATGGCACTGGAGTACCGCCACCTTGGGCATCAGGAATGGGTGCGATTAACATGGCCTTCCTGGGAGCCCTCACGGTGGCAGGATGAGACCCCTTATGGAGCAGAGCCCTGGGCTGTACCATCACAGCCAGGGCGGCGACTCCCAGACCAGCCCTGGTGTGGTCTGACCAAGGTGGCCATTCCCAAAGCAGAAGACGAGAAGATAGTCCCACTTCACGGGAGTTTATGGGCGAGCCGAGGGTGGGCTCCAGGCAGGGGCTGTGTGTGGGAGCGGTGCCTCTGATCTGCTGGCCACGTCCCTCACCTCTGCGCACCTTCCCTCGGCAGGTCATGAAAGCTATCAATGAAGGCTTCCGGCTGCCTGCTCCCATGGAGTGCCCCTCTGCCATCTACCAGCTGATGATGCAATGCTGGCAGCAGGAGAGAAGCCGCCGGCCCAAGTTCAATGATATTGTTAGCATCCTCGACAAGCTCATCCGGGCCCCCGAGTCACTCAAGACCCTGGCTGACTTCGACCCCCGGTAGGCAGCAGGCTGCCAGCCCATTGTCCAGAGCCCCCCCACAGGGCCTGGCCCTGGTTCAGCCAGGGATTCCTCTGGTCACAAACCAGTGCCGCAGATGCAGCTGTTCCGAGCCATGTACAGCCAGCCTGATAGCAGGGGCTCCAGCAGGGCTGTGTCCCAGAGGAGACCAAGCCCTGCTGGCTAAAGGAGATGGTGTCTCCACACAGCCCTGACCAGCAGGGATGACCCTGCAGCCAGAGCTGGGCTCAGGTGCCAGTGTCCCAGGGCACTTGTTGGCACTGGCAAAAAGCTGTTGCAGGGGGAACCTGAGCGCCTTGGGGTTGGGGACGTGCAGGTGGTGTTACTGGGCAGGGCTGCCAATGGGCTGTACCAGGGGCAGGACTCAGATCAAGCACAGGGCATGCAGAGCTGAACTCATCCCTGGAGTCAGTGGGATCAGGGCTCCCTTTTGGCTTCTCTCCCCATCACACCCCGTAACAGTCCCCTGGAACCTGAGCACTTGTGAAGCTTGGTCCTAAGCTGGCCCTGTGGGCCTGGGCCACCTGATCGTCTTCCCAAGCAGATGGGCCCAGTGAATCTCCCCCAGCTAACAATGAGGGATAGTTCAAAAGCATTTAGGGGGGCAAGTAACCCTCCCAGCTGCCATGCCCCAGGGAGCAGGGGTTGTTAGCCACACCTCCCGCAGACAGACAGGGAAACTGAGGCACCGCTCAAGCTCTTTATGCAAGGTCTCCCTGCAAGCTGGTAGATTAGAAAGTCAGGGATCCTGTCTCCTGGCCCTGCATTCAACTGATTAGGGCATTCCGTCCACCCTCCAGCCTTGACTCTTATGTCTGTAGCTCAGCGCCCCTCCCATGGGGTTTGACGCCTTTGAGGTGAAAGGGGGAGATATGGAAACCTGTCCCCCTAGTGGAGGGGAGGTGTGGATCTCCCTGCACAGGGTGTGTGCGCATGTACTGGGAGAGGAGTGTGCTTGGAGCTCAGCCCATCTCCTTGCGGCTATGTTACCCATGTGGCTCATAGAGGAGGAAATGGCTTCTAGCATTCCTCTTTGGTTGAACTATCCTGGGGGTGCAGGAGAGGGCTCCAGCCCTGCTTCCCTGCCCAGGGGATCTAGGATGCTAACATCTGGGGCTTTGTGTCCTGGCAGGGTGTCCATCCGCCTGCCCAGCACCAGCGGCTCAGAGGGCCTCCCCTTCAGGACTGTGTCCGAGTGGCTGGAGTCCATCAAAATGAACCAGTATACGGAGAACTTCCTGTCGTGCGGCTACAACGCCATTGAGAAGGTGGTGCAGATGAGCAACGAGTGAGTCATGCTCTCCCATCTCCCCGTTGCCTTTGCCTCACGTCTGACCCGCTCACTGGCAGGCCTTGCCTCAGCGTTTTCAGGGCAAGCATGTGGGCTGATCCGTGCCCCCTCTGCCCATGTGCATCTGACAGCTCCCCACAGGCCAGTGCTCCCTGGCTCCCCACAGGTACCCACTTCCCAGAGTGCCTGCTTAGTGTCCTGCCCGGGCAGGGCAGGGCCTGGGCATTCCCACACAGGTCACATAAGATGGGCTGCAGCAGGCAGCTCCTGCGAGCCGGATTGTCTCTGCCTGTGGCACTCGGAAAGGAGCCAAATCCCCCCGGCTCTTGACGCCCTGTCAGTCTGATCTTTGCCAAGGACCAGCTGCTGAGGGCCAGGCACACCAACACCTGGAGCCTAGGAGGGGGTAAGAGCTCTAATGCAGGGCCACAGTAGCCACCGGAGTCCCCGCTTGGACTGGGTACCTAGGGCCACCAAGCTGAGACCCTCTGAGCTGTTTGTCTTATCTCCAGGGCGAAGCTGTCCCTTCCCCCTGCCAGTGTCATGCCCCCACTTGGCACCATCTGGCATCCCCCCCCCCCCCACAGGATGCTGTCAGTTGTGCCTGCTCAGAGGAAGGCTGGGGGCACATGCTAATTATCCCCAGGGACTTTGTCTTTTTCCAGTGCTCCCAGCTTTGGCTGGCCCTGGAAGAAGGAGGCCAAGCCTGGGGATCCGAGCCCAAAGCTTCTGTGTGGCATTGCACTGTGCTAATTACTGCCCCCTCCCCTCTCTGCATAGCCACTGTCCTGGCTGGTCCAGGTGCAGGTGCTAGGCGCCAGGGCACAGCAGGGAAAGTGAGCCCCTTCGGGCTCTCTCTTTCTTAGGAGTTGGTGATTTCAGCTCAGTTTTGCCCCCTGCCTTCCCTGCTCCCCATAGCCTGGCCTGAATTCCCACAGCCCAAGAGCTTGGTTCCCAGCAGAACCACGGGAAGCTATGCCTTCCTCTGTGCTAGGACCCTGCTCAGAGTCACCCTGAAGGGAGCAGCCCTACCCCTGCCTTCAAATCCTCATTCCCAGGAAATAGCAAGCCCCCAAGCTGCCTGGGTTAAGAATAGCCTGTGTAAACAGCAGGGCTGGCTGGCCGCTGGAAGGCTGGGAACCCAGGGGAGCTCCCGAGGAGAGCTACAGAACATCATGTTCCCTATGCAAAGCTGGCTCATCCCGGCCTGAGAGAATCCTCTTCTGCTGCCCAGCCTGGGCAGTCTTTGCCAGACATCGGGCTGCCGAGGGCGTCATACCAGCACCTGGAGCCTGGGAGGGGGCGAGAGCGCTAATGCAGGGTCACGCTGGCCACCGGAGTCCCCCCTTGGACTGGGTAGTAGAGCCCAGGCTGAGGCCCTCTGAGCTGCTTGTCTAATCTCCAGGGCTGCCTGCTCTAAATGCAGAGGAGGCAGTGTGGTCAAGTGGCTAGCGCACTCATGTGACACACAGAAGACCTAGGCTCTAGTCCCAGTTCTGCCACTAGCCTGCTGAGCAAGTCAGTTTCCCTCTCTGCCCTAAGCAGTTCAGGACAAGAGCTGACCCTGATGCTGGAATTCTGATGGGGCCTGTCTGTGTTCTTAGGCTGCCAACCATGCTGGGAGGAATTGGCCCATCTTCAGGACCTGGCTGATTGTTGGGTTGTCCTTCAGTGTCTCCAGGGAGTCAGCATTGCCTAGTGGCTAGAGCACAGGGCAAGAGTTGGGGGGATTGGATCTGCCAGGAAGCACCGCCATGCCTGTGCTGGGTTCCCCAGTGAGGACTCAGTGCCCTCTGTGGAGGGCCTCCAAACATGCTGTGGAGCAGAACAAGACACATTTCCCTTGTTACTTAACCTAGGGAGGTGTGTGGAGCTGCCTGTTTTCTCCACTGGGCTTGGCCTAGCCCACAGTGATGTCTCAAGAGGTCCTGTCAGAGCACGCACCCTGCAATTAATTGGCTTTACGGGATGGGGAAACAAGGGAGAGGCTCGTTAACAGAGAGGCTGCTCTGCCCTCCCTGTATTGTTCAAGCGCTGGAGCTGCCAAAAGGAAGTAGTGTCAGGAGAGGGCATGAGAGAGATTCTTTCAGCTTCAGCTGGGAGCACAGAGCTTCTCCCAAAACCTGCTGGAGTCTGGGAATCTTCCCCTTGGCTTCAGGTTGGGGCATTGGCCACTGGCTTCAGAGAAGGATTCAGGCTGGGTTGGGGGGAAGACGAAGCCAAGAGAATGGGGAAGAAGAGCAGGGGGAGGTCGTGTTGAGACAGTAGAGAGGCCATTCTTCAGTGGTGATCACAAGGGGTAGGGTTGTCTCCTTGGTCCTGAGGCCAACTCAGCACCATCTGTTGTGTAGTTTAGGGCAGCCTCAAGGCTGCTCTCAGCTTTGCCTGCTGTCTGTGACCTTGGGGGGCTGCTGCACCAGACTGGGAGGCACTCCAGCCATGCTCCCTTTTCCCTGGTCATGCCATGCCTCCGTTCACTGGCCATGCCCCACACACTCAGGCTGCCAGGTCAGCTTTCATGGCTGCTTGGTAAATGAGCCTCTTCCCCCTCCCCCCCGCCACCCCACCCCCCCGAGAATACCAGTTGATCACCTTGTGGAGATCAGTTCAAACCAGCCTTGGCGTTACACCTGCTTCTGGCATCAGCGCCTGGGTCCTTCTGGCCTGCTGACATTGCCCTTTCCCTTTTTGCTTCCCAGCGACATTAAGAGAATTGGAGTGCGCTTGCCGGGTCATCAGAAACGCATCGCCTACAGCCTGCTGGGGCTGAAGGAGCAGGTGAGCACCATTGGCATCCCCATCTGAGCTGGCACCGGCCTGGAGCCAACCTTGCCCCCTGCGGGGAGACGGAATCGCAGCAGGAGAGAGAGGGACACTCGGTGGCCGTGTAAACTGGGAAATACTTGAAGTGGAGAATTGAAGTGCGCTTGGCATTGCCCCCTTGCCGTGAGCCACTGAGGACACTGGCCAACACCCCGGGCAGACTGAATGGCAGTGCCCAGAGCAGAGTCGGCCAGTCACTCCTGCCACCCTCTATCCACCATTACACCTCCAGGGCATGCACTGTATTTATTGCTGCGATTATTGTGATTATTCTTGCATGCCTGGAAACTGCAGCTGCTGCTGTGCAGTGTTAACTGACTCCAGGAAGAGGTGCTAGACCACAGCCCCTTCTGAGGAAACCTCTGGCTCTCTTTGGCCAGGGCACCAGCCGCCACCCTTGGAAAGTGTGCTCCAGCTGCACAGCCTCACACCTGACCGGTTCCTAGCTGGGGCCGAGCAGATGCCTTCCTCCACCTGCTGCCTGGCCAAAGCAGAGGGGACTCCTTGTGCTAGTTCATTCCCTCCTCCGCTGACCCTCTCCTGACTGCCAGGAGTGTGTGGATTTTCCTTAATGGCCTCCGTTCCTTTCCAAGCCCCCTTCTAGGCAGAGGCTGGGCTGAGACTTTGCTGTGACAAAGCGACATTGATTCTTCCTTTGCTCTTTATAAGAGGATGAAGATTTATGGTAAATAAAATGATACCATTTAAACTTCTAAACAACCGAGCTTCCAGCTGTGGGGCAGAGACGCTGCTCCAGGATGGGTGTTTGCTTTTTAAGCAACTGGCTGAATCAGGGACCTTTCTCTAAGTTGTTTTTGCTTCGGTTGGTGCCACAAGAGACAGGCAGATGCCAGTGCCTTAAATGTGACATTCCCCTGGTAGCGAGTGAAGTGGCTTTGCAGATAATGGTTGAGAGCTGTGCCTCAAGGTCATATAATCATTTTCCTCCTCTATTTATTCTTCCACTCCACTCCCCACCCTCTGCTCCTTTGCGTCTCACAAGACGCCCTTTGCTGGTCTGTCAGTGTTGAACTTTTTTTTAATGTAATTTATTATATTTTTTTTATATTTATTGATGGAAATCAAAGGCCTTTTGTGTTTTCTCAAAATTGCTGTTCAGATTAAAACCGCGGCCCGTCCAACGGAATTAAGTTTACTCGTGGTTTCCAGGAAAATTTGTTCTGTGATTTAAATAAAATGTGTGGTGGTTTTTTTTTTTTTTTTTAAACAACTTTCCACTGAGCCTGCACTCTTGCGTGGAGCAGGGGACAAGCAGGTATACTTTCTTGGTTGCATGCTATTAGGAGAATTGATTCAGCAATACATAATGACCCATTGCTTGAGGCATCAGCTAGGGCTGACCATGTAGCTTCTAGTTACACTGTGCCTTCAGTGGGACTTTTGTACTTGCTGATGTCAAGCCCGTGAGTTAAGGGAGCTTTCCAAACAGTAGCTCTGGTCCAGAAGCAGGGAATAGGTAGACGGAGAGAAACTGGGCTCGGGAACTATGGGGAGGTACTGGAAAACAAGAGATGTTCAAATGGAGCTAGCCTGTGTCCACATTAGAGCTGAGGCGTTGTACTCATTCCGATTTTGCTCTATGTGCCGCTGTGGCAGGCCACTTTCAATTAACAGCAGCATCACACTTGGGCCACCAGGTCTAACTCAGGTGATGCTGCCAGGCAGACAAGCTGACCTGCTCTTGGTAAATCTCTCCCGGGGTTCTTTGGGCATTGGAACCCAAGGCAGCAGCAGCAGCAGGAGGGGGGAAAGGCTGCCCTCTCTGGAAAGAAGAATGGGGGGCACACACCACAGGCTTTGGGTTTGTTGACACCCAAAAGCTATATCACTTGAAGTGAATATAATGTAATGGATGTAAGGATTGAATCCCACCGATGGGCAATGCATGCAGAAGGATGCTGCTAACCAGAGCAGCTAGTCCTAGATGGGCAGGGGAATAAACCCTGCTGGGATAAAGCACTTTGGGAGTGCATCCACACTAGGTGTTGTACTGATGTAAGGGTCAGTAAAATCTTTCCCACTCCCGGCCACGTGGCAAAATCTCTGCATTGTCCACAGGGGCTGATTGGCTTTATGGGGGGTAATTTTCAAATCGCAGAGTTAGCCATGGAGCCCCCACACGTGTGTGTGAAAGGTTCCTGAGCATGCTGTAACATAGTACTGGGTCAAACTGCACTTCATTACACAGTCCGGTTCATGCCCAACGCGTTCGCTTGCTTTGGAAATCAGTCCTGTGGAGCACATCTCCCCTCTGTGTAGACAAGCCCCTTGCCAGTGTGGGAGCTGTTGAGCTCCCTGGCAGGTCAAATCCAGTCAGTGCCAGCTCAGCCATGGCTCATTGCATATGTAGGGGAGCTCCTAGGGCTCCACTCAGCCCAGGTGGGTGGTCAGACACCTCCTAGGTTTGACTCCCATGGGAGAGTCACTCTTCAGACCAGACAAGAAGAGGCTGGCATAGGCTGGGTAGCCTGGGCAGTGGCAGGGTGGCAGAGAAATCATTGTGTTCCTCTCCCACCTTCCCCTCCCCTTCCCCTCTCCCCCCCCCGGACTGGCTCAGGTGAAGCCCCTATGCAGCTCTGTGCCCACAGCAGGGTTGTGTCAGTGCTGATTTTGTGGAGCCAGGCACCAGCCCATTCCCTCTTGCGTGTCCCACATGTTCCCAGAAGTGTCTGTAGGTTGCTGGCTGTGTGGGAACGGGTCTGTGCTTGCAGCTGCAAATTGGCTCTGCTAGCTGCCCAAGCCAGTTCTTAGGCCGTTAGGCGGGATTTTACAGAGGCAGGCAAAGGAGATTTATTTGCATGGCTGAGCCCGGCTTAGTCAGCAGCGTCCTCCTGAGATTGCAAAACTGCCTCGAAAGAATTGTGCTCGAGCACTGTGTACAAATCGGTCCAGCCCCGCTCTGAATGCTCCTAAAGGAGCCCCAGGGGCTTTGCACATGAGGACTCGGCCAAAGCCTGTTCCCATAAGGATAGCTCCCAAATGGCAGTTACAAGATAAAACTGGAAAGGCAAAGGGCCCAGGGAAAAGCATTTCCTGCGCACAGAAGCACATGCAGCTTCCCAGTGTGAGAGTTTGCAGAGTTCTGGCAGCAGTGTGTAGCAAGGACTGACTAAGATGGTGGTAGTTTCATGGGGTAAGTTTAATGGCAAGTTGAATGTCACAAAGGGACCAATCAATTAACCTGTGAGCTTCCAGGCCGATTAATAGGAAGCAGCCTTTTTCACTCGGCTGCACTACAGACTGGCAGTTAAGGCTGCGGCGTCCTAGTCCCAATTTGGGCCCTGAGCTGCAATGGAGCTTTGGTGCCTAACTCCCATTAAGTCCCTTGGAGTTAGGCTCTAACTTCCATTGAGGCTGAAGCCCTCTGCCTCTGACATGGGCAAGTCAGTGGCTCTGTATGGCTGCCTTCTGTCAAAGGGGCCACACTGTGGTTCTACCCTGAGCGGATCTAGCCACGCTAAGGCAAGCACCGTGGTGCCAAGTGGATGTGCTCTCTCCAAACCAATGTCTGCCTAAAGCGAGCAGGAATGTAACCTCACCTAGCCTGCCAAGAGCTCTCAAGTTAGTGTCCCTTGGCTAGAGGAGCTGCATAGCTTCCAGAGCATCAGCCTGGATTGTTAACCAGAAGCAATTTAATTAGGCTCGGATTCCACCTTTAAATTGAAGCCTGGTTCAGAGATGGCAACCAAGCAGTGTTGGCCTTGCTGAGCTGTTCCCTGTTGGTGTGTTGGGCTAAGAGGTCTGGCTCAGCCCTGAGCATCTTCCCTCCTCAGCCTGTCATTCTTTTCAAACCCAAGCGTCTCATCTAATTGTGGGATAAACGATGGGTTCAAAATTCAATTATTGTGCTGAGCTCTGGTTTCCGGGTGGCTTGGCCTTTCTGCAAGTGGGGAGGGAGGTGGGAGGCAGCTAAACACAGACCATTTTTGCTGCTTCAAAACCAAGAAAAATAAATCCATCATCTATTGCATTCCTCCAAATAATGGAGGGGGAGGGGAGAAATCCCTTGGCGAAAGCTGTTGATATGGAAAGGGGAACCAAACCACTGGGGCTATGTCTACACTCGCGGCTTCTTGTGCAAGAAATATGCAAATGAGGCTAAGCATGGAATATGGCTGAGCCCCATTTGCATACCTAATGAGCCGCCATTTTTGCGGAAGAGGCTCTTGCACCAGCGGGAGCTGTCTACACTGCCCCTTCTTTCACAAGGAAAAACCCTCTTGCGCAATGCCATTATTCCTGAAAATAATCAGCGTAGCGGCATTGCGCAAGAGGGGTTTTCTTGCGCAAGAAGGGGCAGTATAGACAGCTCCCTCTGGTGCAAGAGCCTCTTCTGCAAAAATGGCAGCTCATTAGGTATGCAAATGAGGCTTGGTGCTATTCCACGCTTAGCCTCATTTGCATATTTCTGGCACAAGAAGCTGCGAGTGTAGACATAGCCTGGCTGTTTCACAGATCTGTGGATGGTGGTATCAGAAGGGGCCATAATAGTCATCTAGCCCAGCCTCTGTTCCGCAAGACCTTCAATCAGCGATTCCTTCAGCAGGCCCAGATCTGGTGACTGAACTAGTGCCGCTGATCTGGAGCTTATTTGAAGATGCCTCTTGAGGGAGTTGCCATGGCCCATGTAAGGGAGCTGGCCTAGTGGTGAATTACACTCACTAGAAATTTGCATTTAGGCCTAGTCTGAATTCTGCTCCCAGCCACTGGAGCTGGTTCTGTCTTTGTATGAGCCCTTGCCAGCCAAGACTCCTGGGATTTCAGCAATAAAAGGGTGGGGCAGAAGAGCCTTCCAACTAGGAAGTGCCATAAATCTTTCCCCACCCCCGTCCGCCATCGCTCAGTGGGGACTCCCCACCATGCTACCTTCTCCAGCAGCCAGGTCCCTGTTGGCTGAGCTAGAGGAGAATCTGGTGTCTCTGTTCACAGTACAGGGCTTAGGACACAGCAGCACAGCTCTGCTTCCTAGCAGCTGCATCCCTGCACGAGGGAAGGAACCTGCCAGTATCTTACCGATGTCAGTGTCATAGTGCTTCGGTCCTTACGGGGGGGGCTGCAGTCTCTCCCCTCCCCCCCAACTTTGATACGTGCCTACACAGAGTTGCTAAGTTGCAGCATGGGCATTGGTGTGGAATATGAGTTTGGCAAAGGAGAGGGCCCCTGGAGCAGGGAGTGGGGATTTTGTTTACAAACAGAGGCAGGGCGAGTAAGATATGAAAGGGCTGGTTATGGCCTGGAAAGTAGGAATCCCTCAGGAGGAGGTGGCAGTGGTGCCAAGATCAGGGAACTCTGCTGAAATAACAGCCGAGCCCTCTGAGCCTGCGTTACAGTCGGAAAAGAGGAGATGTGAGGGCAGAGGTGAAAAGAAGGGGTTAAACCCAGGGAAGGCCAGCAATGCAAAGAGACTTTCCCACTCTCGCTGGGGTACTTATGTGCCCCATCACCATAGTGTGTGAGCACCTCACAGGGACTCACCTGTCCTATTGCTCTTGGACAGGATGGCTGGGATAGTAAGGTGGGAAGTGGATAGTTACTGAGCACACGTGAATGTCTCTGAGGGTGTGTCTAGACTACAGGGTTTTGTCGACAAAAGTGGACTTTTGTTGACAAAACTATCCCTGCGTCTACACTGCCGCTGAGTTCTGTCGACATAATGTTGACAGAACTCAGCAGTTTTGTTGTCAGCTGTAAACCTCATTCTACGAGGAATAACGCCTTTTGTTGACAGAGGTCTGTCGACAGAAGGCATTATTGCAT
>JANRFK010003894.1:22870030-22880064 GCA_030068395.1 Apalone spinifera | reverse complement strand
AGCCTCATTTGCATAGCTCTGGCGCAAGATCGCGCCAGTCTAGACACAGCCTGTCTTACTCTATATAGTGTTTGAATGGCATAGAATAACGCTAAGATGAAATGTAAGTAAAGGAGAAATTGACTAGACCAAAGCATTCTTAGAGGTTGCATGACTTTGATGTGGACTGAATTGCCAATGAGATCTGTCTTTGTCCTTCTTCTTGATTGATTCATCATAGTGGTTACCTTTCTTCATTTTATCTAACAATGAGAATGTGAGCTAATGTTCCCAAAAGATATTCTCCCTTTCTGTTTAACTTTAAACTGAGCCTGTCTTTTATCAACATTAATAATCATTATGGCATCATGCCCTGCATTTTTGACAATCACCACCTTTTAATATAAAGTAACCTTAAAATTGCTTTTTGCTATCGACTGAACCATTCTGTAATACTAACCATTGCTGAATCGAGCAGGTGTGCCATTGGAAATGAACCCCTCCCTAACAAAAAGTTCCCAGCAGCACTTCAGAGGGCAGTACTGTATAAAACTTAAGTTGCAGGACTGGGAATTCAGATCTGTGGGTTCCCATGGATGCCACTGACTCTGACCTTGGTCAATTAACCTGTCTGTGTGACAGTGTCCTCATCTATAAAAATAGGGATCAAGATGCTCTCTTATGGGAAGTGTAAAATGTTACAATTTGTATTATTGAACTCTGAATTAAATGGGTCTAAACCTTCTTCAGTTCTGTAGTGTTCCATTCCCATTGGCCCTGAGCTTTGATTAATGAGGTGTCTTCTGTGTTGCTGTATGCTGTCATTTTCAGACTTCAGAGAAAATCTTTCCAGCCACATGAGGAAGATGGTTAATGGCAGTGCTGGTGAGATGGAGGTGATACCTTTTACCTTTTGACCAGATATTTCAGTTATAATCTGAGTTCTGCAGGTCATCCCAGCTAGATGCCAGTAAAAATCTTCCCTACAACCCCACGTCATGTACTTTGCATAGGCCATAAGTTTACAGAAAAATGATTCCAGAACATTTTAGAATTCTTACAAGAAAAAGCCCCAATATATATTTGTATCAGGTCAGGTACCTGAACAATCATGACTTGCACAAGGATTGGAAGCAGGGGGAAATTGTAATTAAAATAGGAACCATCTGCCTGAAGTAACCCTTTGTTACACATGTCTTGATTTTCAATTCCTATCTCTCAGGGCCTGCAAGGACTGGAAGCTAGTGCTGTTTGCTTCGTTGCCAGGGAGAACTCCTCCTTTTCCAAGAGTGTGCAGTTCCCCTTTCCAATCTTATCAGATCATAACATATCAGAACTTAAGCCTGTTACTAGTTTTGAACTGCATATTGCTTGTGCTGAGCTTTTATCAGGGAGCAGGCTGTGGGTGAAGGAAACTCACCTCCATTTTGGAAAAAAGAAGGGAACATCTTAATGGCAGACTAGGAAAGATGGTGACTGTTGGAAGCTGCTTAGGGGATTGGCTTGTTTGAAGTTGTCGGAAGGAATGCACTGTACTGGTCAGAAGGCAAGAGAGGCAATCAAATGAGCTGTGGTGAATGCTGTTTGTTACATGGCTGTCCTTCCTACAGTGTGGTTCTAGAGAACTTCTGAAGTATCAGTTGGTTAAGGAACAGCCAGTGCATTGCCTATAATTAAAAATGGACACAGAGAAGATCCAGAACATAAGGAAATTGATTTTGTCCAAGTAACAGCAGTAAGGTGCAAAACAAGAAACATCCTGAAAATGTAAAGTATGTCTTGTACCTGCCAGGATCTGTTCTGAGACTGTCTCAGGATGAGAGGTCTGGAGGGATTTAGGAAGATAGCCGTTTTAGTGAGATTCTTTACTTTAGAATAATATAATGTGTGCTGTAACCTCATTTCATGACTTCACTGATTTTGATGAAAATTTCCACTCTTTGTAATGAGAACACCAGATTGATAGGTTTGGAGAATAATGATGGAAGATTGAAGTGTGTCAAGTTAATACATTCTCAAAAAGAGATAGTGTCTAGAAGATGGGCTAGCTCTTTGAAGGAGCTACTACTGTACCAACAGCCTGTGTGTTTGCCTTTGTAAAAGGCTGATATAAGGCTGAGTGAATCTAAAAAACCTGGCTGCATATCAGAGATGGAGACTTGGTGAGTTTAAAAGCAGCTTGGGACATACCTCTAGTGGCGGGTATCAATGTGATGAGCAGACTTGCTCATATGATAGCTGGCTTGCCAGAAAAGGGATGGTGGGTTTATATTTCATATAGGAATACAGGCATCCCAAACCTTCCACGTAACCTCAGATACTAAGTGACATGTAAGAACCTCATAGACTAGAATGGCAAATTCCCAATTTCCCAAATGAGGAAAGACTTTCAAAATGCTCCAGCCCGGCTGAGCCTACCCCTCCAAGCTGCCCATGGTACTATGTGGCACAATGCACATTTAATCAGGTAACATCTTAAATGGAATTTTACATCCTTAGTTTCAACCAGATATTGATCCCTGAGAAGACCTTTCCTCCTTTCTTATGACTGCTTATGAAATCTAGTGCATGAAATCTGTAAAGGCAACTTTAAGGCCCCAATCTTATAACTGAGTCCACATGGACAGACCCTTTGTACCTGTCTGGAGCCCAGTTAGCCTATGGGGCTGCCTTTACAGATCCACTTGAGAGACTGAAGCAGAAATTAGCCGAAGCAGTAAGATCTTTGTATTGCTCAGCTATACTTAGCCCAGATAGAGTCTTCCCCCCCTCACTACATTCCACTTTGCTGTGTGAAGTGCTTGCATCAATAATTATTTTCACAGGTTATATAGACACAGGATGCCTCCCATGCATCACAACACCAGCCTGCCTGCTCCCATTCCTGGCCTACTTGGGATATCGCTGTTAAGTGTTGTTTGCCTGTTCTTCAGTTTGATGATCCGTCAGGGTTGGCCGCTTTTTAAAGTCTACTGCCTGCCTAGGCATCTTGTTTGAGTTAAACCTTCCACTTCAGTCTGGAACAGGCCTGGCTAAAGACAGAGCATTTCTTTCATGTAGGTGGCTCTGTGTAGCAAAATATGGTCTGTGACCATGCCTCCCTCCCACTGAGATCAAGGTGGATCTTCCTTTGGGACTGTAGTCTCTATGGGCCTCGCCTTCGTATTGAAGTTGAGGGCTTCTGCAATCTCCTCTACTTTGTACCAAAGTGTGCTCCTTGGGGTCCTCAGCGGTATTGGATATCATGAATCACCTGGAGTCAGATTTGCAGAAGAGCAGAGCACTCTCAACTAGGGATGTTAAATTTCAATTAACTAATTGAGTAGTCGATGGTATTTCCATCGACTATTCAATTAGTCAGTAAGGACTTTTGCATTCTGCCTTTGAAATGAACAGGAGCCCCAGCAGGGATTATTGTACATTTCAAAGTTGGCCGCAGCTGCGCCCCTGCCCCTTCCCACAGAGCTGGAGCTGGGGGAACCGGCTTTTAAGCTGGCTCCCTCCCGCATCCCCTCATCTTCCAGCAAGGAGGCGGAACCGACTAGTGGACTAGTCAATTAGTCGCTTACATCCCTACTCCGAACAGTTTAGTATGCTGAAAACTTAGACCTTGGGCATCCCAGGCTGGTCATTTGCCAGTTTTGTCAAATACTATGTTGCAAATTTGGGACCACACATTGAATGAGGAGAACAGAGAGGAATATTGATTAAATATCCATTCTGAGTCAGGGATCCTGAGGAAACCATCATATACGATCACTCAGTTAAAGACTGTATCTTAATACACAAGGGGGCTATATTAAGGTTGCACAAATCACCTTAAATCTGACATTTTCTAACTCTGGAGTGCTAGACATTTTAGCTGTAATTGTGGAATGAAATGGGGTGATAGAGGATAAGGTATAGCCAGGCTATTACATAGGCTGTCTGGTGACAGGAGTTGAAATAGTTAAAAGGTTTTTATAAGATAAACATTGGCAATCCCCACGGCCCCCTCTCAAGCCAGAATCAGCTGATGTCCAAGGACTTCATAGTGGAAGTGGGTTTTGTAGAGGAATTTGAAGAAGCAAGAGGCTTTATGTGCTAATTCTTGGAGAGTCCTGTGCATAAGGGGAGCATGGAAGGAAGCACAAAGACATTTGCTGGGAATAAGGCACAAACAAAATTTTAACAGCAAGAGGCAGATTAGCAAGGAGTGTGGTGGATGCATCCTTTGAAACCTTTAAATGACAATCTGATGGCTTTCTGAAAGACCTGCTTTTGTGTAAATCTGTTATTGGGCTGGCTGCTGGATGAATCTCTCTAGCCTGTGTTCTCCAGAAGGTCAGACTAGAGGTTCATGATCAGGGCTCGCCAAGTGGTGGCAAGCCCCACTCGCCAGCCATGCAGTTCTGCGATCTGTGCATGCACAAATGGTTCTGCACATGTGCAGATCGCTCTGCGCCGGCTCTTCCGGGTTGTAATCTACTCGCCACAGACGAGCAGATTACATTATTTGTCGAGCTCTGTTCATGATGGTCCCTTCTGGGCTTTAAGTTCATGAAGTGAGTAAATGGCAGAGGTTGAGGCTGGCTGCCAGAATTGGTGAGCGGGGCAGATCCACCAAGGGCCTGTGCAGGGGAGTTTGAGAAGCTTAGTGGTGTACCGGGAAAGTGGGAGCCATGGGAAACATGGCAAAAACAAGCCAGGAGGATGATGTTTGATGTTAGCAGCTGCAACTGAATGGAGCCACAGTAGGTATCAGGAAGAGGTTACAGGAATGGAGGCTGGTCAGTAGGACTTTCAGCTTTGGATGTCTGTCTGCTTGAAAGGACCAGGGGATGCGATCGTCTAGATCAGGGATTAAAATTCAACCTCACTGACACTCCCTAGTGTTGCTCCTTCATTTGCAGGCTTTGGCTGGTGAGGTTCAGCCACAAACCAGCAGTCTCTTTTTGGAAGAGAATGTGACAAAATAATAGAAGCAGCTTTTATTCCAACCCAGGTTTAAAACAGGTCTGCAGCCCTGCAGCTTTGCATGGAACGGTCCATTGGGTGGGTCTTCCACAATGGAGGGCTGCGGCATTCCGCACACTCGATGACGACACCTAGTCATGCCACTAGAAGTGGCCAGCACTTCAGAGGGAGGCAAAAATTCCTTACAGCCCCCTCCTCCCCTTGACTAACTGGACAGTGGACATGGAATTAGCCCATCTGCCCTAACGTTGGCTCATCAGGCAAGGCTGAGGCTCGTGGGTAGAAGTGGGTCTGTGCCGAGCTTCAGTTTTAAACACTGGCCATCGGCACTGCACATCATAAAAATGCATATTAATAAATCAGCACCCAGATCAGCATCAGCATCTGAAGGGACTCAGCATAGGCTCTGATCAGCCGGGGATTGTGCTTTCTCTCTTCAGCCATGGATTTCCCACAGCACAGCAAGCAGGTCCTGGAGCAGCTGAACCAGCAGAGGCAGCTGGGCTTGCTGTGTGACTGCACCTTCGTGGTGGACGGCATCGACTTCAAGGCTCACAAGGCGGTGCTGGCAGCCTGCAGCGAGTACTTCAGGATGCTCTTTGTGGATCAGAAGGATGTGGTGCATCTTGACATCAGCAATGCAGCAGGTATGCAGATGTGGCTCCTGGGAGAAGCCAAGGCTGAGCTAGGAGTGACCCCTGAGGTGCTGGGCCAGATCCTCAGCAGGTGTGAATCAGTGCAGTCAAGTGGAGCCACACCCATTCACACCAGGAGTGGCTCTGGCCTAAAGTGTACAAAGTCACTTAGGAAACTTGGGCTGAGTGGGAACAGTGATATTCACTGGAATTGCCACACTGGATCAAGCCCGTGGTCCATAGCCCAGTGTCCTGTCTCTGACAGTGCCCATGGGAAAGTGCAGGACCCCTGCAGTAACACAAATGGGATAATCTGACCTCATAAAGGTCTCCTCCTAATGCCTCCTGGCTGGAGATTGGTTTCAACACTGAAGTGTGGGGTCCCCAGAGCTTGGTATGTATTAACTGTTATAACTGTGTATTGTGGGTATCCCTGAAAAACATCCACTTGCTCTTTGAATCTCACTAAGTTCTTGGCCTCAGTGACCTCTGGCCAGGAGTACGGCAGCCTCAGCACACTTTGTGCAGCAGCGTCTTTTTCCTTTGATCTCTTTTGAACATGCTGCCTGTTGGTTTCATTGGGCGTCCCCTTGTTCTTGTGTTACGAGAACAGAAGGACAGCAGTCTTGCTCTTCCTTTGTGTGATTTTCATCAGGACTCCTTTTAGCCATCTCCTTGTGTCTCCACTTCAGAGAGCCTATGGGTAGCTATATTGGCAGAGCCATCAACACCAACAGAGGGTCTTTACCAATGCAGGGAACTCCACCTCCCCAAACAAGGTTAGCTAGGTTGGCAAAAACCTTTTTCCATCAACACTGCTACATCTCGGGGGGAGGGAGAGCTCAGTGATTTGAGCATTGGCCTGCTAAACCCCAGGTTATGAGTTCAGTCCTTGAGGGGGCCATTTAGGGATCTGGAGCAAATCTGTCAGGGATGGTACTTGGTCCTGCCGTGAGGGCAGGGAACTGGACTCAATGACCTAACAAGGTCCCTTCCAGTTCTATAAGATGGTATATCTATACTGGGGAGGGCCTGTTGGCGTAGCTGTGACTGTCAAGGTTTGGGTTTTCTCACGCCCTGACTGACACGACTATGCTATACAGGTTTTCAGAGTAGACCAAGCTTTAAGGTAGCATTCACAGTCTTTCTACATGTGAGAGTTTTCTCATGCTCCTAATCACTCAGGTCCCTTCTGGGAACCTGTTCTAACACCACAATGTTATTTTCCAGATGAGATTACCAGTTCTGCACACAATAGTGTAGAGGTGGGGGGATCATCAGTTCATATCATTGCATTACAGTATTTTGTGTATTTTTCTCCATCCCATTCCTTCTGCATCTTATCATTTTGTTTGCTCTTTGATGCAGCTCCTCATTGAGTAGAGGTCTCCATTGAATTGTCGACTGTGATGCCCTGGTGTCTTTCCTGAGTTGATCAAGTAGTTTAGAACCCTGTCAGGTTCATGAACCTGCCAGGTTTAAATGTTTCCCTCCAGTGTGCATGCTTAGCATTTATCAGCACTGAATTTCATCTATCCTCCTATTGCCCATTCATCTAGCTTGATTAAGCTCTGAAATTTCTCTGTCTTCTCTGGGCTTGACTAATCTAACTCTGCCTTTTGCAACATTTGCCTTCTCACTACTCATTCTTTCCACCCTATTTCCAAATCATTAATAAATATATTAAACAGCTCAGGACCTAGTAGGCCCCTTGAGGCGTCCCACTGTTAATCTTTTATGATGAAAATTGGCCATTTATTCCTATTCTTACTTATTTTTTGTCTCTTAGCTAGTTATTGATCCATGAAGTTACCTTCCCTCTCCTTCCATGCTGCTTTAGTAGTTTCTCGTGTGGAACCATGAGAAAGGTCTTTTGAAAGTTGAAATAAAGGATGTTCATGGTGTGATGAGTTGGATCACAGAAATCCCCCTGGAGTTGTCCCCCGGGTGCTGAGCAAGCAGCTGAACCTGCCTTCCTGCCATCTGGATCTCCTCACCACCCTGTCCTGCTTGGCCAGAAGCTCTGGTCTCCCCCAGACAAAGCACAGAGTTGGGATAACAGGCCCCCCCCAGCAGAGCAACACAAAGCTCAGCTATAAAGACTCAGGAACACAGACTCCAAAGAGGACCAAAACCCCAAAGAAATCCATCTGACCCTGTGTAAAAGTTTGCTCTGTGTAAAACTCATAAGACCAGCCCCCTTTATCAATGAAAGAGAGAGATGCACAGAATTTGCTTCCCCCGCCCACATAACAATTATTTACATTGGGCTTGATAATAAACAAAAGTGTGATTTATTAAGTATAAAAAGTAGGATTTAAGTGAATGCAAGTGAAAACAGACAGATCAAGGTAAGATGCTAAGTTAAAATAAACAAAAGACACCAGCTAATTCTAATACACTAAGACTAGGGGGCTGCGTTCCCTGCTCGCTATGCTCACCAACCCCTATCTCTGGGGGTAGGTGTCTGGCCGGGGATAGGGGACAGGAGTGGGCTAGGGGACAGGAGTGGGCTGGGGGCAGGGTGTCTCACTGGGGTGAGGGGGCAGGAGCACGCTAAGGGTAGGTGTCTGGCCAAGGGGAGGGTGCAGGAGCAGGCTGAGGGTAGGTGTCTGGCCAGAGGGGAGGAGGCAGGAGCAGGCTGGGGGTGCAGGGTCTTGGCAGAAGTGCTTGCAATGCTTTGAAATCTCTCACGGTGTCAGCTGAACCCAGTTCGGAAATCCACAAGGTCCCTGCCGTGACAGGTAGGCAGCCGCCTTATGTGCCAGGGCGTCCCGCTTCCGATAGCTGTGCGCTAGAAAGACTCTTCTTAGGGGTGCTGGTTTAGTCAGGATTTGATTGCTCTCTTTAGTGTGGATCTGTTGCTGAGTGGTCCTTACGCCTGGAAGGAAGGAGCTGAGAGGAGAAGCTAAGCATGGCTCCATCCTCAGCCATTTGTGACTGCAATAAGCTGTCCTATAGCCGGGGGTGAACGGGGCGGCTAGTCAGTCAGTCAGGAGGGTGGGGGGGGGGGGGGAAGTTAGGCTTGGATGGCAGAGGGAACCTGGTGCGGCCTGGGGTGGGAGTCGAGCTTAGATGGTGGAGGGGACCCAGCCCCAGCTCTTCCTCCTCACTGGCACAGCCTCCCAGGGCATGAAGTGGAAGCCAGAGCTAGAGCAGCCTGCGCCTGAGGGGGCGGAGCCAAGGCTGGCCACAGCAAGCAGCTGAGGATGGAGGCAGAGGTGAGCGATGCAGATGATGTGATGACTTCACTCTGTTGTCCAGCAAGAAAAATGTGTTTGTTTATAAATATATATATAGAGAGAGAGAGCAAGAGAGAGAGGTGTTTCCCAATTTTATTTGGCCACAGAACCCTTTTAAATTTGGAAGAATTTCGAGACACCCCTCGAAGCAAAAAAAATCCAGAAGAGCTGGCACACAAAGTGGTGGAGTTCTTGCAGAGCACCGTTTGGGAAACACTGATATATAGAGAGAAATTTGTTACTGCAAATTCTTAACCTAAGCAGTTGATCTTATCTCAGGTTAAATGTTTCAGGTCAGAGTTGAGGTTTACTCTGGCCTGGGTCTACAGCTTTTTTTTTTTTTTCCAAAGTATTTTTGAGTTCTTTAAGAACATAAGAATGGCCGTACTGGGTCAGACCAAAGGTCCATCTGGCCCAGTATCCTGTCTTCCAACAGTGGCCAGTACCAGGTGCCCCAGAAGGGGTGACCAAAGACAGTGATCAAGCAATTTGTCTCCTGCAATCCTTCTCTAGCCTTTGACAAATAGAGGCCAGGGGCACCATTCCTTACCTCCTGGCTAATATCCTTTTATGGACCTAACCTCCATGAATTTATCTAGCTCTTTTTTAAACTCTGTTATAGTCCTAGCCTTCACAGCCCCCTCTGGCAAGGAGTTCCACAGGTTGACTGTGTGCTGTGTGAAGAACTTTCTTTTATAAGTTTTAAACCTGTTACCCATTAATTTCATTTGGTGTCCTCCAGTTCTTATATTATGGGAACAAGTAAATAACTTTTCTTTATTCACCACTCATGATTTTATATACCTCTATTATATCCCCTCTCAGTCTCCTCTTTTCTAAACTGAAAAGTCCCAGGGTATGTCTCCATTTGTAGCCTATTTCGGAATAGGGCTGCAAATGTAGGCATTCAGAATTACAAATCAAGCCCGGGATTTAAATATCCCGTGCTTGATTTGCATCTTCCCAGCCGGATATAGGCTTCAATTGTAGACATACCCCCAGTCTCTTTAGCCTCTCCTCATATGGGACTTGTTCCAAACCCCCAATCATTTTTAGTTGATCTTTTCTGAACCTTTTCTGAGGTTTGTTTCCAGGTTTCTTCATAGAATCATAGAATACTAGGACTGGAAGGGACCTGAAGAGGTCATCAAGTCCAGTCCCCTGCCTCCATGGCAGGACCAAATACTGTCTAGTCCATCCCTGTTAGACATTTATCTAACCT
>JANRFK010003894.1:22805444-22837553 GCA_030068395.1 Apalone spinifera | reverse complement strand
CTGTCCCCTGCTCCCACCAGCACAGTTGGGGCCACATTAGTGAGGCTTGGGGGGACGGGGAGTGTTGGAGGGGTTTTTTTTTTGGCATCTTACTTGTGTGGCCCTGACTGACTTTTCTGTGGGTCAGTGACCCCTGAGTCAAAAACAGGTTCCACACCTCTCTCAGAAATAAAGACAATGCAGAAACATGCTGTGTTTGACATTTTATTTAAAAATGAAGCCTGGCCAACAAATCCCCAGTTGGAGTCAAGCCTCCCTCTGGCCACAGCATCAGAACACTCCTGCACTCCTCGGACCCTAAATCTGAGCCTATCATACACTGGAACCCCATCCTGAGCCTCTCATCCCCAAACTCCTGCACCCCCACATTCTCAGTCTTCTGCCAGAACACTCCTGCACCATCCATACATCACAAATCTGTGTCCTGAGCCCATCATACTCCCAGCCTCCCTGCCCTGAGCCTCTCACACACCCCAGCCCAAACTCCTGCACCCTCACAGCCACAAGCCTGTGGCTTGCTCAGCACCCCAGTCCTCCACCTGACCCCAACACTCTCAAGCCTGGGGCCCCCTGCCTGAGCCAGCATCCCCCTCTACACCTACGCCTTCATCCAATTCCCACCCAGAGCTTGCACCTCTTACCCTTTCCCACACCCAAATCCCTCACTCCCAGAGTCCGCACCTCCTGTCTCAACCCGGTGAGAGTGAGTGAGGGCAAGCGATGAAGAGGGGAACAGAGAAGGCAGGGCCTTAAGGAAGGGATGGGGTAGATCTTGGCTGTAAAAAGGTTGGAGATCACTGGTGTAGCTGGTGCTGGGTCCTGCCATGAGGGCAGGGGACTGGACTTGACCGCTTGAGGTCCCTTCCAGTCCTTGTGTTCTATGATTCTATTATTTTTATCCTGAGGGAGCATCCTGAGTGATGTCACTGCTCTTCTTGCCCAGTACCTCCTCTCTGACCAAGAGGGATCCTCAGGGGGAGACCGAACTGGATATGCCTTTCTGAAGCCCGTATTCAAAGAATTCCAGCCAGAGGCATTTTTCCTCCTGCTGCTGCTTCTGCTTCCTGATCTGAATCTGAAAGTTGCCCTTCCTCCTTGGGCCTGCAGGTTCTGGTTTTGCGCCCCTCGCTGAAGCATCAGCATCTGAAGACACAAATAGATGGGAGATGAAGGGCCTGGGTTTAGCCTTCCTGAGTACTGCAGCCTTTCTAGTAGGGATGTTAGTGTAAACAGTTAACCAGTAACTCTGGCTTTATCGGTTAATCCTATCAATTACACTCACTCTCCTCCCACTGCCTCTGCATCAGAGGCAGCAAGGGGGGGAGCAAGGAGGCAGGAGCCGGCTTTTAACCTGGCTTCCCATGAGCACCTGATCCTGTGGAGCTGCCTCCCCCTCACCAGTGCTGCTGCCTCAGAGGCAGCAGCGTGGGGGTAGGGTGTGAAACAGAAGGGAACAGGTGAGATGCTGCCAGCCCTTGTCTGCAAGAAGCTCGGCTGCCAGCCCCACTCCCAACACTAAGATTTTGCTTGGTTACCAATTATTGAATTAATCAATATCTAATATCTCTGCTTTCTAGGGCATCTTTGCTTTTCATACGGGGAAAAAGCAGGAGCCCAATGACCACAGGAACTGGCCCTTCCTTCCTATGTTCCTCCTCTCAACTTTGCCTAGTGAATGTTTGCCATCAGATTCTCACAAGACCTCTTGCTGGGAGAAAAAGGGGAACTCAACTTTGGGGGTAACAATCAAATAGCCTGGTCCTGCCCCTCCTACTGACAAGCTTCGAATCCCCAAGAGAAAGGCTTTGACCTAGTGTGCACAAAGGGACTATCCCTGGAGAAAAAACTGCTCTTGGGTCTGGATCCATGAAAGAAAATCCAAAGCTTTGACATTCCAACTCCCGCTCAGGTGAAAACTTCCCAGAGGAATTTAGCTCCAGGGAATGGATATTCTGGAACAGATTTCCAAGGGGACCCAAAACTGAACTGGCTTCAAAACTGAGCTTGGTACATTTATGAAGGGGATGAGAATGCCTAGAATGCCATGCAGCCTGCACTAGTTGCAAGCCTCCCCAAAGACTTGGGATGAGAGGCTAGATGGGGAGAGTTCTGAATGACAACAGAGAATTTGTTCCCAGGTGCGTGCCTGGTGGGTCTTGTCCATGTGCTCAGAGTCTACTGAGCACCAGATCTGGAGCTGGGAAGCAATTTTTCCCTGCGTCAGATTGGTAGAGATCCTGGGTTTGGATTTTTGCCTTCCTCTGCAGCGCTGGTCACTTGGCAGGTTTAAAACTAGTGTAAATGGTGGATGCTCTGCAACCTTAAGTCTTGAAGTCATGATTTGAGGACTTCAGTAACCCAACCAGAGGTTCCAATTACAGGAGTTGGTGGGCAACGTTCTGTGGCCTGTGATGTGCAGGTCAAAATAGATGGTCATCATGGTCACTTCTAACTTTACTCTGAGTCTTGACCCTGGGACTGAACACCGTGGGCTGGGAACAAAGGGCATAAAGTACCAGTGTGCTGCCGGGGGAGCAGCTCATTGCTATCTGGCTCTGCAGTCCCCTGCTGAGTCCTTCAGCCTTTTCTGCTTCTCAGGACAAGTGAGGATAGGACAGGAAGTCCATCAAGGTCCCTGGCACAGCTGATCTGTGCAGGGCTCCTGACCACAAAATACGCTGAGATCCAATCCAGGCACTCCACAAGTTGGGGGGGGGGAGGGAGGGAGGAGCAGACA
Organism: Apalone spinifera; assembly: GCA_030068395.1. Taxonomy (NCBI): domain Eukaryota; kingdom Metazoa; phylum Chordata; order Testudines; family Trionychidae; genus Apalone; species Apalone spinifera. The sequence goes on along the minus strand of JANRFK010003894.1, from coordinate 22,834,816 downwards.
ACATATTTCCTTTGCTTTTGCCTTCTTCATGCTGCACTCTGCATGGTGGGTGGGAAAGTAGGTCCTCCAATAAGGTTTTAGCAACAGAGGAACTGGACCCTTAAGTCCTCAGCATGGGGAAGGCTAGAGAAGACAATCTTATAACCAAAATCTCTCTCTCTCTAATACTTTTGCTAGTAAGGCCTGAGAAAGCTTTCTGCAGCTGTTGAGGCACAACAAAAAGCAAGCTGTCTGTTAGGAGAGGGCATGGCCAGCTTCGCCAATCAGTGACTTACAGTTCTGGTTCTGCTTCGATACCCACATTCTCACCAATTATTAATCAGCTAACAAATCTCAGGCCCATGCAGATTAACCCCCCACATTTTATCCATGAGAAACTAAGGCATAGAGAGATTGTCTTGCCTACGCTCACCCAAGAAACCTGCAGTAGAGTAGGGAATTGAAGCTGGATCTGCAAAGTCCCAGACTATCATCCGAACTACTGGGTCATCCTTCCTTACCTATCAGTGATCCAGGAAGTATCAAGCAGGATTTCAGACACAGGAAAAATTCAAATGTTGAAAAGCTCAGTTCAAGTGTATTCCTGTGCTGAACGCTCATTGCCACCTTGTTATTGGAAGATGTGGTATATAAATCTATACTTTCCTCCAAGGGGAATTAAGCTCCCTTTATCATTTTAAAGCCAGACAAAACTAGAGCAGGCAGTTTGCATTTGTGCACTGCTAATCACATAGTGCCATCCTTTTCATAGCTCTGCTTGCAATGCTCTCCACAGATTTTCCTTTTAAAACTGACAGTACAACTGCAACATGATTTACACTGTCAATTAGTTCTCCACTAGCACTAAGTTTAAAGGAAGACCCCAGCTCTTAATGATGGTGTCTTAGAGAACTATAGAATTACCGAAAAACATTGCAAAACTGCTTGTACAAAACCGTCGCCTGTCTATTTCCATTCAGTGGAGCTGTGCTCTCTCACTCTGGGACAGCTGCCATAGAAATATCTACCAGAACTAAGTAGGGATCAGAGAAGCAACTTCTCTGTAAGAAATACATTGTAACCACTTCTAACATGGGATGAGATAATTCAATAACTAGCTTGAAAGGCCTGAATGAAGTTTACAAAAGTTAACTAAAATATATTTTTAAAATAGCTACTTCAAATAGTCAAGGTGGCACCGTTCCTACGGGATGGTTAAATACAATTCAATAGTTTTTCTTTCAGTGCTTTCTTTTTAAATGGACTGCTGTGATTAAAATGTCTTTTATAGTACACTGGAATTTTCCTTTAACAAGCCCAGTTCAGCTGAGGTTCACCACAATGGAAAGAACCTAAACGGGTCGTTTCTTACTGCTAGGTTTCAAACAGAGTCACAAATAGAAACCCACACAGAATTCTCATCACTGAGTTCAGTTACCCCAGCAGTCACTTTCCAGTTAGGCCACTGGACAACATTAATGCACCTGCCGTCACCCCCATGCAATTGGACCGGATGGCAAGATAAGAACCTTCAGCATCAACTATTTAAATTGTTAAGGACTTTCTAGCTACAACAGTCTTCAAACATATTTCATTGATTCGAGTTCTGAACACAGACGAGATACCGTTGCTTGAAACGACAAACCAAGGCTTTTCTTAGAATGTGCTCATTTGTGTTGTTGAAGGTTTTGTAGTTTATTCTGTGTATCAAAATTAAAAGTGCCTTTGACATTACCCAATAAAGAACCAATATTTTGGAATTTTACAAATATTTACACCACAAAAAACAAAAACTAAAGTTCAATTTGATCTTTGATAATTTTTTTTTTAAAACAAGATAAACTCACCAACAAAAAAGAAAAATTAAAAAGCTCCTATGTACACTTTCAGGAACCAGCACATATCCACTGGAGGGTCCAAACTTTCACACTGGTTCTCGATCGCTGAGTTCTCCCTCCCTCTCCAGAGCAACTATGGATCACATCCAGGCTCAACATGTTTTGTATTTTTTAATAAAGTTTGTAATCCAATGGACACACAAAACAAAACTGCGCTGAGAAAACAGTTCCATAAATTAATAAGTGTTAGGGAAGGCAAGGAGAAGGGGCCAGGAGGAGGAAGGGGGGTAAAAAGTCTTTGTACAAGTGTATAACACTTCCACATGTTGTGAAACAAGGGACAAGGGAAAGTAATGTTTAAATGAAGCGCACTTACAAATGAGTGACAATACAAAGTCTGAGTATGAAAATAAGATTTTCTCTGAAAACACATTTTTGGCACAGATTAAAAAAAAATGTATGTTGTAGGGATTTGATTTTTTAAAGTCAGTATTATATATATTTATATATATTATATATATATTTATATATACACACACCCACTCAGTTCTGCACATCCCACCAAGAAGGGAAATCGCTCTCCCTTGTGTTTTATGTTTTCAGTGTAAACTGTGCATCCCAGATGAAGAGAAGATGGCTGCAGCAGAGGGAGTGGAGGAGAGGAAGGGTCACATCCAGAAAAAAAATAAGAATGTGTGAAATGATCCTTGACCCACAGATTTCAGCAGAAGTTCCCAGGTCCTGCGTTTAGTCCACAACACACGTTAATGTGTGTCAAGACATCCATAACGTCACAGCATGTCTTCAACTGTGCAAAGGTCCAAGTCACTAATTTAGTGCAAAGGCAGTTCAGGTTCTTTTTTTTTCTTTTCTTTTTTGATAAAAAATATAGCCATCCTTTATCTTCCCCACAAGGAGGCACGGAAACCCAATACCAGTCCACCTGCTGAGTGCATCTGTTGTCCATAACCTAAAGCAATATGTAAACATACAAGGTAGCAGAACCACTACCCAGCAACAGTTTGATCGAGGCTAGTTAGGGCAGGAGGCTGGTAGTCTGGCAGCATTTTCTTGTGTCGTTAATTTTTCTCTCTCTCTTTTTTTGCTGCAGGGCCTTGGAAAAGTCAGTGACCAATAAACAGCTCATACCGATGCAATGACAATCATAAGGTGAGGAGAAATGTTGGAGATGCTGGCTAAGAGATCTGGAGCTAGACGGGACAAGTGGCTTTCAGAGAATTCGCAGGGTGGGAATATCTGCAGAACATAGGCAGGCTGGGAAAGAAAAAAAAAATTAAGACATGCATGAAAAAACAGCTAGGAATTCCTATATTTGTTTTTCCATGAACTGACTGGACAAGCACCCAGACAACTTATCTGGTGCCACAATATGGAAATCCGACCAAACAATGCCAAATTTGAAAGGTGAACTGTGGCTCACATAGAAAGACCATCACAAATGTCTCTTAAAAGTTTGCATTGGTTTATTAAGAAGCCACATGAAATGCAGTTCTTATTCCCCTCTCTTTGCTGGATCTTTAGAGGACCTAGGTAATGCTTTCACACAGTGAGGTTACCTGAGGAACAGCTCTTCATCTCGAAAACAGAGCTTCAGACATTCTAGGACTCCACCGGACTTACGCTGGCACAGTCTAATTGCACTGCCCTAAAACCTCAGTGTAGACCTTCACCATTGTAATGGGAGAGACTTTCCCATCGCTGTAGTTAATTCACTTCACCACGCAGCAATGGCTAGACCCGGGGTGGCCAACCTACGGCTCACGAGCTGCATGAGGCTCTTTGCTTGCATATCCCAGGGCTCGCAAAGCTGCCCCTGGACCCCTACCAAGAGCCCCCAGCTCACCAGGTTCAGGGGAGCTGTCCGGAATGAACCAAAACGGCGCTGGCCGTCAGGAGCCTGATGTGGCCAAAAAGCCAAACCGGAGTTTTCATTTAAAGGGGCAGGGTCAACCAAATGTGGCATCCGATTGACAATTTTTTCCCCTCAGCACTTTTCACTATGTCCACCACTATTTTGGCTCTTTGCCTGTAACACGTTGGCCACCCTTGGGCTAGATCAACACCCGACGCATTCTTCCATAGACCTAGCACTGGTTATACCAGGGGATGTAAGTGACCAATCGACTATCCAACTAGCAAAAGCTTATCGGACAGCTGACACACTAGTCAACTAGTCGCTTCCCCCCCTTGCTATCTCTATCACAAAGAGGCAGCAAGGGGGGAAGAAAAGGAAGTGCTGGGGAAAGCTGGCTTAAAAAGATGGTTCCCTCCAGCTCCGTGGGATGGGGCAGGGGCACAGCGGCAGCACTTCCTCTTTGAAACGTACAGGAGCCCAGCAGGGGCTCTTGTGCATTTCAAAGATTGAAAGGCTGCATGAAGCCCAGGGCTAGTGGGGAGCCCCCTGCTGACCCCAGGCTTCATGTTCCATGCAGGCGCTTCCACTTAGAAACGTATAAGAGCTCCCGTTCATTTCAAAGCAGAAAGGCCTGCATGGAGCCTGGGGTCAGCGAGGGGGCTCTTGTACATTTCAAAGGCGGAACATGCACTAGTCCTTATCGACTACTCAAATAGTCAATGGAAATCCCATCGACTATTCGATTAGTTAATTAATCAATATTTAACAACCCTAGTAAGGTCATCTTAACTATATCGCTCAGAGGGTTTGGGTGGTTTGTCTAGCTAAGTCAATCTAACTTTCTAGTCTAACCCTGACCTCAGTTTTGGTTGGGGGGGGGGGGGGGGGGGGGGAATGAGGGAAGAGATGAGGGAAGCTGCAACTTAAGGTTACAGTGCATTATGGAAAGTGATCAAAACCTGGGAGGCTGGTTGCAACATTTTCTGCAGAATAGTCACACAAAAGGGCATTTTTGAAGCACATGTTCACATTGCTAAGCCCAGCTTCTGACACAGTAGAAACATTCATCAGAGAAGTATCCCCCCCCCAGTCCCCCCTTACACACACTTAGTGTCTCAATGGGTGATCATGGGACACTAAGCAAGTATCATTAATAGTCATTTTGACCAAAAGAGCAGCTTTGACAGTGTCTACATTTATCGGACTTCCCTCTTCCACATCACTCAAACTGATCACTCACTCACTCCAATGGACTTTTTGTTCCTAATCATAGAATCATAGAACCGTAGAGCTGGAAGAGACCTCAGAAGTCATCAAGTCCAGCCCCCTGCTCTAGGCAGGACCAAATCCCAATCAAATCAACCCAGCCAGGGCTTTGTCAAGCCGAGACTTAAACACCTGTAGGGATGGAGACTCCACTACTTCCCTAGGTAACCCATTCCAGTGCTTCACCACCCTCCTAGGGAAATAGTTTTTCCTAATATCCAACCTTGACCTCTCCCACCGCAATTTGAGACCTTTGCTCCTTGTTCTGCCAGCCATCACTACTGTGAACAGCCTTTCTCCAGCCTCTTTGGAACCTCCCTGAAGGAAGTTGAAGGCTGCTATCAAATCCCCCCTCACTCTTCGCTTCTGCAGACTAAATAGACCCAACTCCCTCAGCTTCTCCTTGCAGTTTATATGCTCCAGCCCCCTAATCATTTTGGTTGCCCTCCGCTGGGCTCTCTCCAATGCATCCACATCCTTCCTGTAATTGTGGGCCCAGAACTGGACACAATACTCCAGATGTGGCCTATAAACAGAGCAAATCAAATTCAGTGCAGCAATATATCTGGAACAAGCATTTTGTAGTTACACAAAAACTTTTTGACTGATGTAAAGAAAAACGTATTTCAGATGTCCTGAAAAAATGTTCCTGTGACATCACATAAAAACCAGGGAACTGAGGACTTCAGATTTCCAATGGTCAAAAAGAGCAAAGATTGGTTTTGTTTTTAAAAAGACGGAAATGTATAAATCAAAGCAGGATCAAAGGGCAAAACAAACTTTTTCTTGTGGTGTAGCAGTTTGCTATTAAGAATTAAATGATTTACTCTATTTACACCAAAGAAATAGAAGGCTAGTATCACATGATAAATTCTTTCAAAAAACGCAATCATGAACCTTGCCACTAAAAATATAAGGATTGTTTTGATTTATATTGCAACTAGAAGACTTACCTGACGTTGCCCGGGTCCTTCAGGGGAGGGGGATGGGGGCATGAGTACATGAGGTCAGGGCAGGGCCTTGGGGGGCTCAGGACAGGAGGCCAGGAGCACGGAAGTAGAGGCTTAAGGGGGGCTAAGAATAGTGGGGTGGGAGAGGCTCAGGGCAGGGGTGGCCCCTGGCTTCATTCCAGGCTTCACTCTGGGGCTGGCCCAGGGCAGTGGGGACTGTGCACCCCACTTGCCAGCTTGTACCAGGGGCCAGCAGGGACTTTCTACCTCCCTGTACCCCTAGTCTGTCTCCTGGGAAGGGGGGGGGGGCATCACTTACCTAGTCTGGTGGCAAGCAAGATGTTAGAGCCCCAGCCCTGCAGCCACTCTCTTGGTGATACAACTTGCCCCCTCAATGGTCACTCTACATGTAACTCTACCCTGTAGGCTCCCCATCCCCAATGAATATCGTGTCCCTCCGAACATCCCCCCCCTTTCCACGTTATGAAAACAGTCATATTCCTGGCACTTCCGTTTTTTTTCGAGCACAATTGAACCCTGACCTTGCCTTAAGTTAGGGTGAGAGGAAGCTGCATATCAAATTTGGTGTCACTATTTCTTACCCTTTAGGAGAAGTTCTTGAACAAACAGACTCACAGATGGATAAAAAGACAGATGTACACTTCTAGAATACACAGGAGGATCGCTAGAATATGGACCGCTACTGAGAATGGTGTTGTTTTAATTGTGTTTTTAACTGCAAAATGTCACTTGTTCCATGCAAATACCTGATTAGAGCCAGGGTTGGGAACATTGATGATTCCTGCAGCTTGTTTAGCCTGCAGGTAACTGATGAATGCAGCCTTAAGTGACTCAGTCTGATTCACTACATCTTCCTGGTCTCGTCCACAAGGCAAGGCCAGTAATAGGCAGTAATCACTCTCCACCTAGGTAGAAAAGAGGACAATTAACAGGCAAGCCTTTGCTAGGACATGCCTCTTCCTGACACACATTCATGATCTTTCAACCTTTACTGGAAAATCCTCTCTCTCAACTCCTCAGCTGGCTATGGGTGTTGTGAAAGCCCACTACAGTCTCAGCCAATTTTAAAAAATAGGTATAGACTCTATGGAAACGTCTCAGTTTCCAATGTACAAACCTACTTAGATACTTCTGAGCTAGTAAGAATCTGCTCCAGTGACAAGAAGCAGGGATGCTCAGACCTCTTTTAAGGGTAATGTTTGACAAGTCAGCTATTCACCGTTCTACCTTTCTGTAGAGTGCAAAGTAACATACGAGCTGTATAATTCCAAATCCACACCATTCCTCACTAGGGAGGTAAAAGGTTAACATCCCCCTTAATGGATGATGCTTACCGGTTCCAGTTACCCGGTAATTGGTGGGGGCTGGAGCAGCTCTCCATCTGCCCCAGGCAGGGAGCTGCTCCAGCCCTGCAGGGGGCCTGCTGTGGACAGCGGCTGCTCTCATCCAGAGCAGTCCATGTCCACAGCAGATCCAGGTGCCCTGCACATAGGAGCTGCTCTGGCTAGGGGCTGCTCCAGCAGGGGCTGGCAGCCAGCCCCAGCCTGTGAGCAGGAGCCTCATAGGCTGGGGGTTGCTCCAGCCAAGCTGAAGTGGTCCCCCACCCAGATCCCGCTTCATTGATCAAACCAGATGTTTAATCAGTTAACTGATTAACTCTGATTGTACATGCCTACTTCCTCACCTGAACTTGGTGAAGACTAGACATCCATTAAATGTTTGCATTTAATCATCATGCCAAAGGAGACATATTTGCCCTAGCAATTTTTCAGTGGCCCCATCATTTACTGCAGACCTCAAAGCAATGTGGATACTCCCTTACCATCATTCTGCGTGCCACACCCTCCAACTGTGAGGCCTCTAGTCGCATGCGCTGAGCAATTCTTAGCGGAGGCCCTCCTTCAGGAGCTGGAAGGGATCGGTGTGCCAAGACATTGTTACCAGAGACAAAATGGAGCTGAACTGCAGCTGTGTCATTCTTTAGAGCCAAAAGGCCCTGCCACACAATAGGATATTTCTGAAAATAAAGGATGAAGAAATCTTAATACACATGAACGGAGCAGTAAAACAAAGATAACATTTACAGGAAAGGATTTCTACTGAAATTCAAAAGTAATTTTAATGATTAGGGAAATCAGCACTATGCTGCTCGTATGCTTCTGACACTTTCAGCAGCAATGACAACACCAAGTAAGTGTTTTAAGACTGCAGCACATGTAATGCCTTCTCATAGCTGGTTCACAGATCTGCTTTGGGCCAGATCCTGCCAAATCATCAATGCAACAATTATTTCTTCATAGTGGTCACCAGTCTGCCTATCCAAAGTCCACATTTCCATAGTAGCTGAGACCTCAACACTTTTAAATCCATTTATCTTCACAGATGCCCTGTGCAGCAGGACACTGCTATTATCTTCATTTTACACTTCGGGAGCTGAGGCACAGAGAGACTAAATGAATTGCCCAAGGTCAGACAAAGTCTGTGGTTGAGTAGGTACTTGAACCTGGCTCTCCTGATTCTCAGGCTTGCAGTTTAACCATAGCACCATCTTCTCTTTGCCACCTCTCCTCCTCATGCTCCAGAACCTAATGTTTAAACAATGAATAATCTCTAGACTTCATGATTTGCAAAGGTAACAGTCGGACTGAACAGAATGGAAAACAAGGCACCAATGTCTGCCTGAATCTGTAGACAGTCAAATACTGACTCAGACTTCTCATTCCTCTCAATGAGGTGGGAATGCTTCTCACTGGACTCTAGGAACACCCATGTAAATGCCAACATTGCTAACTATTTCACTGGTGATAGACCTGCAATGCCGGCAGACCCTGGCTGTCTTCAAACCAAAGACCTGTGGAGCACAGTGTATGAGTCTCTACCACAAACTAAAAGCTTATGAGACTGTAGTGCAGACTCATGATTCTCTCTGTAAGTGGTCTCACTGCCACTAGGTGTACCATACCCAGAAGTAGTGGGGGTTACAGAAGCACCCAAGAAAGTAGTGCAGCTCTTCATAATATGCCCATCCCTCTATCTAAGAGATACTACACTTTGGTACCACAAGTGGGAGGAGCATGGTAGAATACCACTGCTTATTCTTGCCTTTGACTTAGTCCTTCGACAAACATAACAAAACAAGAGCAGAGAGCAGCTCAAGGAGAAAGGGAGCGTGATACCTACCGTTAGAAGCTGAACCATGTCCACAGGTCTCTGAGAAGCAGAGTGAGGAGACGGATCTTGTATTAGTGCAGACTGAGATTCGGAGCGGGACAGTGGCATCCCTGGGGGGGCCCCAGGGCCTGAAGTTGCAGGGATAAACAAAGACTGCTTCTGAACTGCCTGAGGCTGGTGTGGTGATGGAAGCTCCTGTTTCATTGAAATGGCAACAGGGGAAGGATAGGAAGTCTGTCCCGTATCTGCTTGTGCCCTCGGAAGATGCACATGAGGGTCTATCTGTGCTGCATGCCTATTTACAGTGGCATGGTGGGTTTGCTCAGGTCCTGCAGCCTGTGACCCCTTGGAGTCCTGGGAAATCTGAGGAGTTTTGCTGCGCACTGGCTGACTGGGGTGAGAATGTTCACCTTCTGACAGACCCTACAAAGCAAAGATGGGAGAGAAAAGAAAAGCTTTGGAGAATGCACTAATGGTACAAAACTCTCTCACTGAACAATTAAATTGCTGGGAAACAAATCAAGTGGTTTCTCCTACTTAAATCTTTCTAGACATCTATTTGGTTCTCAGTAGGGTCCCTATCACCGTAGTATCTGACGTCCCCATGTGTGTTAACAAATTTATTCTCCCAACACTACTAGGACTTATCACCAGTATTTTACAGCTGAGGGAACAGAAGGACAGAGCCCACCAAACACAGCTGGAAAATGAATCCAGACCTCCTGAGACTCAATCAATGTGTCATTTTGGCTCTGCTTTGAATTGTACCTCTTTTGTATCGTTACACCTAGAGACTTGTGACTAGAATTCATGCACTTCCAGAACTGAGCCCCGTTGTGATTAAAAGAAAATAAATTCGAGGATTCACCCCCTTAATTTCTTCCTAGTAGCTTTAAGTTATTTATCCCAGAGTTACAAAAAAAAAAAAAATAAATAAATAAAAAAGCACTGATTTTTTAGCACTGTAGTACTGTAAAACAGAACCATAAATGCAGAGTGCATGAGGAATGAACCAAACTCATCCCTACTGTAACTCCCACTGTAGACAAATGCAAAGTCATCAGAACTGTTTATCATAGTATGTTTTTAAAACTCAGGTAAAGGAAACCAGAGGAAACCAATTTTCTCACCTGAGATGGGGTCATACTCCGGGAAGGCAGACCAATTGGTGATGCTCCAGGGAACTGAGGATGACCAAGCTGAGCTGCTGCATGGTAATTTCTCATATCACCATATACAGATCTGTAATCATGAAAGGAACTCCCTGCAGGATGCATGATCTGTACTCCATGGGGTACCACTACTGGCTGTGTCAAAGGGAGTCCAGGAAGCTGGCTGCTGGGAGGGACGCTGAGGAGCCGGGCCTCACTGTGTGGAGAGTGCGCCATTTTGATTTCAGAAGACTTCGGTGTCTCTTTTCCGGGTTGTGGAGTCTTGCTGATTGGTGGTGATTTCACAGACCCTTCTGGTGTTCTGGACTGCCTACTTTCAGAGTGGTGGTCACCCACTGCTGCCATGTGTGGGTGCATCATCATCCTCACATCTCGAGGCACATTGTACTGGTCAAGTCTTATACCTGTAGCATGCATGCGATAATCTGTCTGCATTACTAAAACATCAGACTGTACAGGGGCTGATCCTCTACACACAGTATGGTGGTAATGCATCTCATCTTCTGGGGAATGCTGAGAAGATAATGAAGGCATGACTATGTCTCTTATTGGAGCTGGCTGAGGTGTGCTGGATCTCTGAGGTCTGATTTCTATTTGAGGTTGAAGAGCTGCTCTGGGAGAATGGAGCGCTTCTGGGCGGATGCCATAAGGAATACCAGGCAAAGGAGGGGTATTCATTCTCACTTCGCCTTGTGACAGATGGCCAAGGGACACAGTCTGTGTTACACTATGAGGGGGCATTATAACAGACTGCTCAGGATGCATACTGGATATGTATTGAGGCACAGGAATTCCTGGAGCCAGCATGACAGAGGTATTACTAGATAAAGCTGGAGACGAGGTACTGCCAGGATGACAAGCCCTTGGAAATGGAGAGGGAGAATGCCCACTTGTACGTGGGGAATGTGGCTCCTGTTTTGTAACCCCCAAATGAGAAATAGCCCGATCTGTTGGGGTGCTGGGTCCTGAGCTGACATGGTTAGCTTCTGAATGCATTTTACCGGACAGGGAAGGGTGATGAGGACTGACCCCAGGGCTCAAGTTTGATGGCTGAAGAGCCTTAGTTTCTACTTTCAGAGCAGTCAGATCAGGAAGTTTTTTGTTTGTGGAAGCTACACTTTGAGAGAGTACCATCTGGTTGTGAACTAGTACAGGTGGAGTGTTTGCAGTCTGGGAGAGGACTTTAACAGGACCTGACTGAGAAGCAGGACTCTGGACAGAAATGTGTCCTGATTCAGATTTCTCCAAGGTAGTGCGTTCTTGTTTAATGGAGGAGATTACAGGTGACGTATTGTAGGGTTGTGTTCCCAGTACCAAAGAATGGGTGGAGACATTCCCATATCCTGTGGGAGTTTGAGAGCCTTTTGGTGCTGGCTGCGATGGAGTAATAGGTTCCTGTTTAATTTGCGACTTGGACACAGACTGCTGAAACTCTATATCAACAGCACTAGCTGGGGGAATCTGACTGATCTTTGCACTAATTCGCTGAGGGCCCTCTGTTTTTTGCCCTGAATAACTCAAAAGTACAACACCCTCTGAAGTGTTTACCCGCAGACCTGGGCTGGATCCAGTCTCCATTGGCCTGTCTTCAATAACAGACATAGATCCTGGATGAAATCTGCTGTTATCATTTGTGCTAGGTCTCTGCTTGTATTTTGGTGAAGGGGCATTAACTAGACATGTCTGGGTTTGGGGGACTTGCTTCATCAATGTTATCCTTGGAGTTTCTTCTAGATCAACGCTATGGGGCATTCTGCTTATAACAGAAGTTGCTTTGGGGGCAATAACTGTACTTATTTTTTCTCTCTCACTGAAAATCGGTGCCTCTGCTACTGGGGGGTCCAAAGCATTAGTGACAGGAACTGCTGCTTTTTCCTCTGACACTGGCTTTATGGCCTCAACTGGAGGGTGAGGAGGTGCCTCCTCCAAACGAGGTGCACTAACTGGCTCGGCAACAGAAGTTGTGACGTGAGTGGAAGCAAGGCTAGTTGCTGAAACATATTTAGGCTCCATAAGTATCTTCCTCAGAGTACTGGAGTTTGTTTCGATATCAGATGCTTTAGTATCAGGAGGAAGAGCAGGCGGTGGCGTGGAACGAGCGCGTGTATCGTCATGCCTTACAACCCATTCTGTCACCTTGGTGGTGCTGGAATGAAGGGGGACTATTCCAGATGGTACAGAGGTTGGTAATTTTGTCACAGTTGCAGAAGGAACCGGAGGAACAGTCACATTTGAAGTGCTTGGTGGGGTAACAGGGGCATTTTCAATAGTTGACCGTAGCTTGAATCCCGTTTGGCTCACCTCATCCATAGGAACAGGCTGGGAGGATACGTCCAGAGGAGCAGGACCTTTGGGAGGGATGTTGCTCTCAGAAACCGTTTCATGAGACATCTCAGTGGTTGCAGCCTTATTTGCATCAGTAATATTCAATTCAGTAGAAACCTGAACGGAGTTTTTATTTTGCTTTTCATCTGTCAAGATTTCTTCTGGTTTTACTTTAACCTCATTGACGACAGGAGACTTACTTTGTAACCTTTCAGGCTCGAAGGCACTAACTTCGGCACTATCCCCTTTCTTACTTGTGCTCCTTTTACGTCGTTGCCTGGTGGTCTTTTGACGGCCTTTTTCCTTCCGAGGAACTTCAGTTTCTTGTAAAGTTTCAGCTTCTTGTGCAGAATTTGAAGATTCACTGAAGCTCACTTCTGCCTCCTTACCTTCTGCCTCCACTGTTGATGGGGTAGTGCCAGTTACTTGTTGCACAGCAGGTTCAACAGCAGCTTCTGTTTCCAATATATTGTTAACTGCCTGATCAGTTTCAGGCTCCATTTCTTCCCTAGGGGACGGTAACACCAGTGGATCTGAAGGCATCTCAGATTCTGATTCAGGAGGATAAGTTGGAGGAGCAGGAAAGCTTTCTGTTTCTCCAGAAATATCATTTATGATGGATCCAATAGCAGCTGCCAGTTCTGTTTCACTAGCTTGATGTGCAGGTTTGTCTCCCTCCTCCTCTTGACGAACTTCAGACATGTCAGCAGACTGTTCTTTGTAGGTAGCTACTGATGATGTTTCAGTGAGCTTTGCAATATTCTCCACTGCCTGTTCAAGTTCAATCTGCTTTGCTAACTGAGCAGCTTCTGGTGACTGCTTTGGTTCATGCATCATTTCTTTTTCTGATTCCAGGAATGGATCTTCTAGCTCATTCTTTACAAAATGGGGTGACAAATTATCCTCTTTTTGTGGGCTTTTGATTTTTGCTGGTGACATTGCCACAGGTTCTTTTTCCTCTTCACTCGGTCGCAGGGCACCTTTGACTTCATCAACATTAAGACGTATTTCCACATTTTTCAGACACAAGGATGCTTTGTCCACAACAGTCTTGGCATTTCTAGATCTCCCTCGTTTGGATTTAGTAACTTTTTCTGGGGCATTTTTTTTCTCTGCAATCTCAATTGTGGTTTCTGGAAGATTTTTGTCCAAATCAAACTCTTTTTTGTCACGTTTCTGTTCACTTACTGCTGCTTCTTTGTCTATAGTTTTAAATTTATTGCTGTTTTCACTAAGATTTGCTTCTTGACCAGCTGTTTCACTGATCACTTCGGATTCTACAACAGTATCTGCCTTTGGTTCATTTTTCCCTTTTTTCCCCTGCTGACTGCTTGCAGCTAATGCATGTGTTAGTTTTTGGGATCTAGGAGATCTCCATCCCTCTGCAGGTTTAGGGGTTTCCACTGTTTCTTTATTCTCTGTCTCCTCTGCCTCTTGCTGTGCCGGTTCTGTCTTAATAGGAGAGACTTCTTCCTCAGGCTTACGGCGTGATTTTGGAGGCCTTCCTCTTCTTGGTGTGGTAGAAACAGTTATGACAGTCTCCTGAGGTTCCTTTTCTCCTCTTTTTCTGGTAGACCTAGTTACTTCTACTGAATCCTTCACTGGAGATGGGCCCTCGTTGTCTCCTGTGGTAGCATAAACTGATCTTACATTTCTACGTCTAGTTCGACCTACTGGCAAACTTGGCTCTATGTTTTCTGGCTCTGTTGCAGCACTAGGAGATTTTGCAGCATTTCTTGAAACTTTTTCTGCTTCTGCTTTCAATTCTAAAAGTTTCTGTGCTTCTCCACGAGGAGAGCTTGATCTTTTAAGTTTTTCACGATCAATCCTTTCACTCTTCCTTGTAACGGGTTTCTCTGTGACATTTGTTGTGGCTGACTGAACAGGAGTCTTGGAACGTTTACTTTTGTATGATTTTTTGTCTTTAACAACCACTGGGGGTTCCACTTCCATGTCATTGTCAGAAACAGGAGGCAGAACCTCAGCAACTACCTCTGATTTCTGACTTGGATTAGGACTGGTGCTAGCAGCAGGTAGGTCGTTTTCCTCTTTAGATTCGCTAGATTCATCAGACTTTTGAATTAATTTGGGAGGTGGTGGAATCAACTGTGTGTTGTCAGGTTCTGGATCTACATTGATGTCTGTTTCTGAAAATGAAGCTCCTGGTGTAGGTGGCTTTGTATCCAAGTATGAAGGATGCTCTGTAGATACTGAGTCTTCCTGAGAAGACAGAGTTGCAGGAATGACATCTTTATTTACTTCTATTACTGGGGGAGGTTCAAGTTGCTCAGGTAGTTCTACTTTGACAGGAGCAACAAGTTCAGGAAGAGGCTTTGGTTCTTCTATTGTACAAGCAAGTTCAGATGGCCTTTCTTCTCTTGCAGAAGTTATATCCACAACTGTTTTTTCATTTACTGCCTTCTCAGATATGACTGGTGCTGATTCCTGAGGTATAACTGTGACTGAAGAAGGCCCAACTAATGTTGAAGATTTATGTTCTAGTTCTTTATTATCAGGAACAGTTTCTGGTGTCTTAGGCCGATTTTCTTTGTCTTCCTGCTTTTCCACTTCTTTTGGTTTTTGATCCTTCTCCTTTTCTTTTTGCTGCATTCGGGTAAGCTCAATAAATCTACTATGAAAAAGAACAACTGGTTCTTGCACCAACTCAGATGCACTGTTATTTCCATCAGAAGAAGTCTGTCTCCCATACGTTCGACCAGAAATGAAGTCCAGATCATCATCTTTTCTTTCTAAATGCTGTAGACGCTTAGAATCTTGTTCAAAGATTGAGCTATGTAAAAATCGAGATGCAAATAATTCCTGTCTTTCTTGCTCTTCTTCTTTATGATCCTCTTTCTTATCATCTAGTTTTCCTTCTGAATCAGTCCTGATTTTTTTCTTTTTCATATACCAAGATGGGATAGGTCTTGGAGCAGAGTCAACTTTCTCTTTGTCTTTATTATTTCTAAAACTAGCAAATCTTGAATCCCAATCTAGAAAAGACCAGTTTTCTTCTCTAGATGAAGAGAGAGATTTAGCTCTTTCAAGCAAGGCTTTAGTATCTGGTGTGATTGTCTTATCTAATGCAAAGGAATAAAATTTGTTTCTTTCTAAAGAAGTTGACAGCCTTTCCTCTCTTTCACGTATTTTCTCTTCTCTGTCCCTTAATAAAAAAGATAATCTAGAATTCTCTAATAACGATGAAGCTTTAGGAGAATGGGGTTTATTTTCATTGTCGTCATCAGAATCTGAAGGCACCTCCCCCGGTTCCAGGTCCCGTACAGACCTCTTTCGTATGCTGTCTCTTTTAACTATACTACTTGGGAAGCTAATATCAACCCTGCCAGGCTCTTGTTTCACTTGAGATTCCCATCGATTTGATTCCTCTTCAGAACTCAATACCGATAACTTTATTTTGGCCATTTCTGCCATCTGCTCCCTTCTGCTGGAATCATAGGGATTAAATTTTAGGGAATCCTCCCTCACAGTCATATTGGAATATGAAAGACCCTTTTCTTCTATTTTAGGCGATTCTTTGGTTTCTTTTAATGGTATTAGCCTTGGGGAATCTAATGTGTCATCATCCTCATGAAAAGGAAAGTGTCTGATACTAGGTGAACAGGCAGTCCTTTCAGAATCTTCACTCACCTGGCGAGAACTTCTATAGTTCCTCTCTCTCTTAGTGCTAATTTCAAAATCAAAATGGTCAGTCTTTTTTCTTTTACTTGGTGGAGAATCATCTGTGACATCTTGTGGGGGTTTGCCCACTTCATGAACCAGGCTACGCCTTTCATATTCATCATCTACTTTTTTTGGACTACCAAACTTCTCAGACTTTGCTATCTCCATTTCCATCTGCTGTTTTAATCTGCGGCTTTGCTCCATTTGTTTTCTATAACTTTGTGTGTAATCAATGTCAATACCGATTTTCTCCTCTGTATCAGATGACTGAGGTTTCTCCTGGCCAAGTTTATGGTCAGGCATCTCTTCAGGAACACCACAATAATTTTTCTTCATGTCCTCTCTCTCTGTTCCTTGATCATCTAACAGCTGCACTTGTTTGTGCTGTGATTTTATTGGATTAAGTTTTTTAGAAAGGATTTCTTGAGTTTCCACTGGCTCATCAACAGGCTCTCCTAGCCTAGGCTGTGGTTCTAAACTGGAACGCAAGCCAGTCCCCATGGAAACATTAGCAGGGTCCTGTGCATCTTTGGGGCTGGTTACAGTAATAAGTCGTTCCAATTTAATTTTTTTAGATTCCCTTTTAAGCAACTCTTTCCTCAAGGGTTTTCTTTCCAATTCTCCTTCCCTTAACACTGTAATTTCTCTAGATGAAGTTGTCACATCAAGCTGCTTTTTCAAGCCCATGCGTGCAGCATCGTCCTCATCTTGGCTGCTTCTTTTAACTTCCAGTTTTTGCCGGTCAGGTTTCAAGTTTGCATCAGCAAAACGTCTTTTACGAGCCTCTAACTTGTCAAGATCTACAGTGTTTGCCCCTTCTGTAGTTTGCTCTGTCTTCAGGTGTTTCTTGGATTTTAATTTTCCCTCTTTATCAACCACTTCTACATGACTGGCAAGTACCTTCTCTTTCGGCACCTTAGTTCTGACAGGTTCCAGTTTAGACTGGTCAGATTTTGTTTGCTCAACTTGAGATGTTTGGACTTTTTGTTCAAGAAGTGGAGACTTAATAGTGTCATTATCAAGCTTTGCTCTCAGTTTCTCCAAAGCAGGCTGATCGATAACTTTCCCTTCTTTTTCTTTTACTCGAGTCAGCACTACACATGGCATTAGTTCCAAACGGTTTTTAGCTGTCCCTTCTTTGTCAGCTCTCTCTTTACTCTGTTTACTATTGCCCTTTAATTTTTCAGGGCTGGGTTCTCTCTCATTTTCTTGGTCTGTTTCAGACGACTGAGAGCTCGGCGAATGAATTTTTGCTTTTCGTTTTTGCTTATCAGTTTTATCCTTTTCTAGTTTTTCTGGCTTCTCTTTCCTGACCAAACGTTTATCCTTGTCTACTCGCTCTTGGTCAAAAGCACGTTCTTTATCACTTTTCTCATTTTTTGCATAACGCTCTACACGTGTCTTATCAAGTTTGTCATATCTTGGAGGAGAAAGAGAGCTGCAGCTCCCACTACGATCTGAAGACCTGCTATAGAGTCTCCTTTCAGAATCACTTTGAATCCTTTCTGATTGGGAGGGAGATGCTCCAGGGCTCTGTGGACGTCTGGAATGAGTTGGACTTTGACTGCGTTCAATTGGCCTCCTTTCATGGTCTCTGTCCCGATCTGATTCAAACCGCTCTCTCTCCCTCTCTCTCTCTCGCTGTCTATAACTGTACTCCCTTATATCTTGTTCATAAGGATCTCCTCTGTAATCCCTGTATTCACGTGGATCATCATAATACCGTGGGTCATAGTAGTCTCCTTGATAAGGATCCCATTCTGAATAAAATTCTCTGCCTCGTGCAGGATATTCTCTCCTAGGATCTTCAGGATATGTCCCTGGAGTTCTAACAGTCTCATAGTAAGTACGATCAGGTGCATATTCATAAGATCCTCTTCTTTCATCTCTGCCAAAAGCAAGAATACAGTGGTTAGTTTTCCCTCTGTTAAAGTGTTGAACTATGAAACACTTTTCTACATGAAAATGATTGAGATAGTTTATTTAGCTATACATCCTGACAGATATTCATTATTCTATCCATATGAATAAGTGATTAATCAATGTATTAGTCTCAGATATATAGTAAATCAGTCATTTTGATCATCACGTAACTTGGATGACCATCTCTGAATCAATCCTATTACATGCAGGTGTGTGCACATGCACCAAACTAGTATTTATGCCCTTATTCATGGAACAAATATAAACCAATTTAATGCAAGTGCACCCTACAGGGAAAAAACTTGATTGTATATACATGAAGACCATCTAATCTCAAAATCTGCCAGGAATGTGAGAGAGGTATACATCAGATCAAACTTTAAGGTTTCCATCTCTTAGCTAGTAAATTGCAACCACTAAGAGGACAGGTGCTGTTCCAGCAGGGGCTGGCAGCTAGTCTCAGTGCAGGGCTGGGAGCTTGATCCCTGCAGTAAGGACGTTAAATTTAGATGAATCAACTAATAAATAGTCAATGTAATTTGCACTGACCATGTAATTAGTCAATAAAGGTACCTCCGCCTTTGAAATGTAGCAAGAGACGGCAGGGCTCTTGCAACATTTCCGAGGTGAAAGCACCGTGGGGTGCCTGGAGCTCCTAGTGCTCTTGTACATTTCAAAAGCAAAGCACTGCTGTGGACAAAGCTACCTCCCCATTTCAAAAGCAGGGAGCACAAGGCCAGCGGAGGCCTGCTTGAGTCCCCAGCTCGCCCCAGGCTCTTCATAGCACTTCTGCTTTAGAAGTGTATCAGAAGTCCTACTACAAACCACCTACCCAGCAAGAAGAGGTGGATGAAGCTTTTTTTAAAAAAACAACTAACAAAATCATCCAAAGCTTAGGATTTGGTGGTGATGGGGGACTTAAATTATCTAGACATCTGTTGGGAAACTAACACAGCGGGGCACAGACTATCCAATAAGTTCTTGCACTGCACTGGAGACAACTTTTTATTTAAAAAGGCTGAAAAAGCTACTGGGGAAAGCTATTCTAGATTTGATCTTAAATAGGGAGGAGCAGGTTGAGGATTTGAAAGTGGAAGGCAGCTTGGGTGAAAGTGATCATGAAATCAAAGTTCATGATTCTAAGGAATGGTAGGAGGGAAAACAGCAAAATAAGACAATGAATTTCACAAAGGAAGATTTTGGTAAGCTCAGAGAGCTTGTAGGTAAGGTCCCATAGGAAGCAAGACTAAGGAGAAAAACAACTGAAGAGAGTTGGCAGTTTTTCAAAAGGACATTATTAAGGGCCCAAAAGCAAGCTATTCCGCTGTTTGGAAAGAGAGAAAGTATGGCAAAAGACAACCTTGACTTAACCAGGAGATCTTGCATGATCTAAAAATCAAAAAGGAGTCATACAAAAAGTGGAAACTAGGACAAATTAAAAAGGATGAATATAAGCGAACAATACAGGCATGCAGGGGCAAGATTAGAAAGGTAAAGGCACAAAACGAGCTCAAACTAGCTTCAGACATAAAGGGTAACAAGACGACCTTCTATAAATATATTAAAAGCAAGAGGAAGATCAAGGACAGGGTATTGCTCAGAGAGGAGGGAGAAACAGTAAAAGGAAATTTGGAAATGGCAGAGTTGCTTAATGACTTCTTTGTTTTGGTCTTCACCAAGAAGTCTGATGAAGGAATGCCTAACATAGTGAATGCTAGTGGGAACAGGGTAGGGTTTAGAAGATAACATTAAAAAAGAACAAGTTAAAAATCATGTAGAAAAGTTAGATGTCTGCAAGTCACCAGGGCCTGATGAAATGCAACCTAGAATACTCAAGGAGCTGATAGAAGAGGTATCTGAGCCTTTAGCTATCATCTTTGAAAAATCATTGAAGACGGGAGAGATTCCAGAAGACTGGAAAAGGGCAAATATAGAGCCCATCTATAAAAAGGAAAATAAGAACAACCCAGGAACTACAGACCAGTCAGTTTAACTTCTGTGCCAAGAAAGATAATGGAGCAAGTAATTAAGGAATTCATCTGCAAACACCTGGAAGATAGTAAGATGAAAGAAAACAGCCATCATGGATTTGTAAAGAACAAATCATGTCAAACCAATCTGATAGATTTCTTTTATAAGATAACGAGCCTCGTGGATAAGGGAGAAGCAGTGGACGTGGTATACCTAGACTTTAATAAGGCATTTGATACAGTCTTGCATGATCTTATCAATAAACTATGCAAATACAACTCAGATGGGGCTACTATAAGGTAGATGCATAACTGGCTGGATGACTGTTCTCAGAGAGTAGTTATTAACAGTTCACAATCCTGCTGGAAGGACATAAGTGGAGTTCTGCAGGGGTCTGTTTTGGGACTGATCCTGTTCAATATCTTAATTTACAATTTAGATATTGGCATAGAGGGCACGCTTATTAAATTTGCAGATGATACCAAGCTAGGAGGGGTTGCAACTGCTCTGGAGGATAGGGTCATAATTCCAACTGATCTGAACAAACTGGAGAAATGGTCTGAGGTAAACAGGTTGAAGTTTAACAAGGACAAATGCAAAGTACTCCACTTAGGAAGGAATAATCCATTTCACACATACAGAATTGGAAGCGACTGTCTAGGAAGGAGTACTGCAGAAAGGGATCTAAATGGTCATAGTGGACCACAAGCTAAATATGAGTCAGTGTGACGCTGTTGCAAAAAAGCAAACATGATTCCGGGATGCATTAACAGGAGTGTTATGAGCAAGACACGAGAAGCCATTCTTCCACTCTACTCTGTGTTGATCAAGCCTCAATTGGAGTAGTGTGTCCAGTTCTGGGCACCATATTTCAGGAAAGATGTGGAGAAATTGGAGAAGGTCCAGAGAAGAGCAAACAAGAATCTTTAAAGATCTAGAAAACGACCTATGGAAGGAAGACTGAAAGAACTGGGCTTATTTAGTTTGGAAAGGAGAAGACAGAGGGGACATGACAGTGGTTTTCAGATATCTAAAAGGGGAGGATAGGACAAGAAGCAATGGGCTTAAACTGCAGCAAGGGAGGTTTAGGTTGGACATTAGAGAAAACTTCCTGCCTGTCAGGGTGGTTAAACACTGGAATAAATTGCCTAGGGAGGTTGTGGAATCTCCATCATTGGAGATATTTAAGAGCAGGTTGGATAGACATCTATTAGGGATGATCTAGATGGTACTGGGTACTGCCATGAGGGCAGTGGACTGGACTTGACTTCTCGAGGTCCCTTCTAGGGCTGATTTTTTAGGGAAGAGGGGAGAAAAACAGATGATCAAATTTTGTCTTGTATTTCACAGCAAAGGTCAGCTCAAATGACATGTGTATATTGAAAGTTATCTGATAAATGCAATTCTTCCTTTTCCTAATTCAGTGTAGTTCTCTATAGAAAACTTTCACACACTGCCTGCTCTCAGATCACAATTCTTGGCAGTGATTTGGGAACATACCAATTCATTTCCATTATGCAAATTATCATTCCCAATTTCCAAACAAATCTTCATTTTTTAAAAACTGGCAACATTACATGTATTATTTTGATCAACTTTGATAGAAAACAAGAGCAGCACGCTTTGAGATAATTAGTACAAATGGTATAGTTTACAAGCAAGTCAGAACCTTGATTTTGAAACAGTCATAAAAATGTACCAACTCAAACAAAATGTACTTGTGCATCCTTTACCACAATGATTGAAAAACCTACCAGTCTTTTTTTTTTTACCCACCATCCATAAATTATGAATGGGACTGTATTAGGCGGCATTAAACCAGTCTAAAGAAATGAGGGATCCTTCTGCAAGCCCACGTACAATACCTGCACACTATGATATTTTCATCATAAACAGCAAGATAAATTAACTCCTGCTCAGAGATTTTTACCATTCTATTTTTTACCAGAAACCATACTACAGGGGAGTGGTGAGTCTGAGTGTAAACTTCACTTTCAGCTCAATAGATTATTACAATAGTCATATTTTTCTATCACATGTTGCTGGTTAATTTATACAGTACAGTATTTTGAGGGCGGAGGAGAGGAGTTACAAAAATACTTTTAATTCTCAAGAAAGTCATGAATGATCCCTTTCAATTTGTAAATGTATCAGAAAGTCGATTGGGTATTTTGAACTAGCTGACCAAGAGTTCAGTCAAATCTTTCACATTCATGCTTTTTTGGGGGTATCCCTTATGAGAATTTTAGTAAGCAATGTAGTTCTCAACTATAATCCATTGCTTAGCTTTTATCTGGCTATTTGCGTAGCTCAAGGCAGACCAATTCACATTTGTGAAAAAAGTTTAAAAAGCTAAAAATTAAAACTAAGATCCTAAAATATATACATGTAGTCCCCTTACTAAAGGTGCCTCTGCTTATTTTCTGGGAAGACCCTGTGTGCTGCAATCTAGCCTCACAGACTACAATTCCCGTAAGCCTTGGGGAAAAACAGGAAGGAAGTGACTCTTGTGTGGGAGATGAGTCTCTCCACGTGTGTGGAGGAAGACTCAGCAGTCTATGGACTCATCCCTCTGTTTTTGGAGCAGAAAGGGAGCCAGGCTGTTGTGGAGAAGTTTGATCCAGTTCG
Organism: Apalone spinifera; assembly: GCA_030068395.1. Taxonomy (NCBI): domain Eukaryota; kingdom Metazoa; phylum Chordata; order Testudines; family Trionychidae; genus Apalone; species Apalone spinifera. The sequence goes on along the minus strand of JANRFK010003894.1, from coordinate 22,812,015 downwards.
GGAGCTGTTATGTGGCAGTTACAGACTGGGACAGCAAACCTTCGGAACTGGGATCTAGCAGGCTGCTTCTGATTGCCCTAGAGGGACGGCCCTTTGGCTGTACTTGTGTCTAGAAGCTACTCTGCATCCAGCACACAGAAGGAGACTGTGAGTAACTGGGCACCTTTGGGGAAATGCTGCCTGGGACAGACCTCAGAGATACAGACTAACTCTGGGTTCAAAGAGAGGCAGAGAGGTCAATCCAGTGAACCAGAGCTGCTGCATAGCTTGGACCCACGTATACCCTACCTACAGAGAATCTCCATTACAGCTGAAGTTCTTCAAGCACGCCCACACAAGCAAAAGTCTGGGACTCTGAGTCCAGGGGCGTGCACACTGGGGTGGGATAAATATTGGCAACTAGATAAGTTCCTTTTACTTCTGTGTACTTTGTTAATTGATGTTATTCACTCTTAATTTGTTAAAGCCTGTTTCTTTAAGTTAAGTAAAGGTTGTTCATGCTAATGCAATCTATTAGATTTTTATTATTTATGATTTGTAATTGTTGTTCTGGAGCTAGATCCAGTTTATTGTTGGAATAAGTTTATTCCTGGAGATTCTCAGGGCACACCAGTAAGTGTGTTACAGGGCCAGCCAGGTGGAGGCACCGCCATATGTTCTTTACGAGCAAGGGACAGCAGCAAGGGGGTGAATAGGGTTTCCCCAACTAAACATCACCACCACTGGGGTGCTCAGGATCTCCTTTTACTTTAAATTATCAGGCGCTCAGGCACACCTGTGAGTGTGACCTGCTCCCGAGTAACCCGGGGAGGAAAAAGGGGGTTACATCCAAAAAACAGCAGCCCATTCCACTTTGCACTTCCACACTTCATATGTCAATTATTATCAAAAAAATGTTCTGTACCTAGTTCAAACTGACTTCTCAATGAAGCTTACATTTTAAAAAGGAAGGAGAGTCAACGGGATAAAGAACGTGCATGCTGCATGGGAAAGGGAAAGAATCCTTCATTTTAAAGATGACGTTTATTATTATTTGAGTGTTATGTCTATTTGAAAAGCAAAAGAATAGAATCAATGTATCAGATACATACCTTCTTTCTGCTAGCATTTCATAGAAGTCTCTGATATCTTGACCCGTTTTCTCCATGGAATGATAAAACGCCAGCTGACTCTCTCGGTTTGCAAAATCCACCTGAAAAATAAAGAATATAATATATGTTCAGTAAAAGAAATACTCCATTTTGACAGGTTTTCAGTGTCTCCTGCAGTATATGAAGATGGCAGCAGAAGGGAAAGAGTGGGTGTATTGGAGTTAAAAAAAAACCAAAAAACCCCCAACAGTCCTGAGGTCTGCGATGAAAGACCTTTCCCTAACTGTAAGTGTGCTGCAAAGCACAATGTATTTTATGGAGCTACACAAATTCTGGTCAGGATATTTTCTTTCATTTAGTGAAGAAAAGGGAACTGAAATGCTTCTGTTGCAAGGAACAACAAAAGCAAAATTATTAAATAATAATATAATCACCACTACTTTATATGATGCCTTTCATCCCAGGATATCAAAGCACTTTACAAAGGTGGGACCAATATTATTAATCCCCTTTAGCGATGGGATTTTAAAATTACTTGTCCTAAGTTATACAGAAAGGCAATGACAAGGATGGGAACAAAATCTAGGAATCCTGACTCCTAGCTCCCTGCTCTAATCTCTAATAACTGTTTTTCAACTGCTTGCTACAACATTGAGATAATAAGGCCACAATTTAGATAAAAAATTAAGGTTTAGAATATATGTATCAAAATTCACTCCACACAATGCAACAGTTTTTACAAAAACAAATGCCAAATAATCAATTTAGAAGAAAACTGGTATAACCAAAGTAACAGAGCACAAAATATATAACAAAGCTGTTTTAGGTTTCAAAAATCAGTAGTAAGATCTATAAACAGAAGACACAAAATATGTAATGGCTATATCTTCTATTCCATATTACACTCAACCAACACACTTAAACTATAAAGTATTCAAAATTTCTAACCACCACGACCATCAAATGTGTAGATGAATACACGAGGTTAAATGATTATGCTTGAAACAATTACCCACTTTGAGAGGAGAAAGAAGAGAAGAAAAATAATTCAGATATTCATGGAACAGCCCCAATTCCTGGATTAGCTTGGTGCCTTTGTAGAACTGATTGTCAAACACTAGCAACATATGATAATATGGAGACCAACACCCAGAATCTTAGAGATGCAAGTTCAGTTTAAAAAAAAAAAAAAAAAACACTGGAGAAAACTTTCTGAGGAACCTAATGTATTAAGCAGAGTGTAAAAGATTAGTTTAATCCTTTGAGATTTGGGACATATGTCTCACTACACAGTCTTGTGTGGCTGGCAGTTTTCAAAATACCAGCATTTAAGGGGTAAGACCTAAATACATTTTTTCCCCTTTTTTAGAGGTCATTCTGCACACCTTAATTTTATTCCCACCGATTTTCCTCCCCTTGGTCTCTTTTACAGCTGCTTGTGCATATTCAATTTCATTGTAGAGAACCAGGGCCATGCCTTTTAAGCGGTCAAACACCACCTGTAAAAAACAAAAAAACAAAACAAAAACCAAATAAGAGCCTCATCCACAGGACTTAATGTCAGTCCCAACAAAATCCTAAGTCATGAGGACACTGGTAAGAAAATAATTTCTATCAAGATAAATTTTCAAGGCTTTTTTTGATGAGATACATTGTAATGAAGATACAGTAAAAGGAAAAGGGACTGCTTTGGATTGTGGATATTGTGGCTTGAGGTATATTATGCCTTTATTTTGTTTTTCTGTATTTTACTTGTATTTTCTTCTTTGGTGACTGAGCATTGCTATGTAATTTACTTCAACATTTTTGAAAAAATTCCAATAAATTATAGGGGGGAAAAAAGGTAATAGGAACATTTAATCACAACAAGAAACCAAGTCCTATTGTTACAAACTTGAGTACCATTCTTTCATTGCTAAATGTGCACAATTTATAAACACCTGTTAGTCTTTGCAAACACATATACCTTCAAAGCAAGAAAAGCTACATAAAAAGAATTTCAAATGTGCAACATGTATCCACAGAAATCTTAAGGAGTTGAGGCCCCAATCCTGTAAGTATTTACCTATGTTTATAAGTTTAAGCACGTGAATAGTTTCACTGAAGTTAACTGGACAACTCGCATGCTTAAAATTAAGCATGTGCACAAATACTTGCAAAGTCATGACCTAAATCTCAAATGCCTACATGCAGTGGGACCTGGTAATTTTACAGTTCAAGTGCCCTGTTATGTTGCACAACTATTATTTTTAGGTACCTTCTCTTGTATGAATTTGCTGTTTTTTCAGAATAATTTCTGGTCAATTTGCAAAGAGACATAATTATGCCTAATTATGTAACTAGCACACAAGTATAATCACATAATTTGATTGTGTTGTTCCAATATGAAACAATATCAGAATTCTAAAGAAACTTTATAGTAGGAGAGACTGCTCTGCACAAGATCAGCAGACTAGTCCTAAAGTTCATTATCTCAGCTCATTCAAAACATCAAAAATATCAAAAGCAACAAGGGCTGAAAAGCTACAGAGCCCTGAGAGCCAAATTTCAACCTAGAGAGATTCTGTATCTGAGCTATAAAACCCTGGAAGTCAGGGCTGAAAGAACAGGATATAAAGAAGGGAAAACAGTAACAGCTTCATACCGTACACTATAGCCTCCACCTACCTTTACCACGGGCCCGTATCGGCAGAAATGTCGAGTTAAATACTGATCCGTTACGTTTGTAGAAAGACCATCTAACCACACGCAGTTTGTAGGCATGCTTTTTCCAAAACCCAGCTGAACACAAAAGGGCAAAACTTCCATCAGTACAATTTGCAATTATTAAGCTAATTTAACAGAGCATGCCTAATTTAGAATTATCTAAAGAAGACTAATCATTTGTGTAATTTTTTTAAAATTAGCATCTCACACAGGTGCAAAAATCTCAAAAATTGTATGGTAATTAATAAAACTTACTTTGCAAGCTTAAACAAATACAATGTTCATTTAAAATATTTTAAATTTTATGCAAATTTAGTGCTTCTGAAAAATGTCAAACTGAATCTCTGGGGATTGAAATCTTTCTTCTTTTTCCCAGAACAGGTGCGGCAATGGCAGGATCAGTGCACTCTTCCTGTCCCACCAAATACTGACCTAGAGGGACTACCTTTAAAAATGAAAGGACGCATCAACCTCCATGTCCATTCAATCCTTGGTGCCTCTGCTGCAATTGCCAATAAAGTTACCAAATAATGTCAGTTGTGGTGGTGATTGAAAATATCACTAGTTATCTGACCTACCAAGCCATAGCAAGAAAGGCAAAAGTAGTACAAAAATCCCTCTTCATTTCCACAGTCTAAGCTGACAAAGAATTACATAACACTGGAAACAAAAATTAACCAGGAGGATAATGAGTTTACAGAAGGATTTCTTTACCTTGAGGCGGTTATTTCCAAGGTATTCCCCATCCATCTTCTTAATTGCTTTACATACGCTTGCAATATCACAGTACTGCAGGAATGCATACTGAGGAACTCCATTCACTTTCTTAATGTCAATATCCTGAAAAAAAGCAGTCATCCCTCAGCACTATGAAAGCAAGTAAACAGATTGAAATGTATAAACCACATCTAAATGGATTTCTTTTTTCCTAAAAAAAGCCATGTACCACACAGAAAGCTTAGCTTAATTTACATAATAATCACAAAGATTATTTAAGTATTAGCAGAGGTGGTGCACGGTTTTACAGTTTCTTGATCCAGTTGTATAAGCAAGCCATTCCTAATTCAACAAAAGCTCTTCATAATGAAGTTAAAAAGGGATGTTGCTGAACACCAAGACAGTTAATGTGATCTGCTCACACACAGAAATACAGCTTAGTTTTCACCTGTGCAGACCTAAACGAAAATAATCTGCCTCAAACCAATCCTTGGAACTAAACAGGTTCATTTTTCCAAATAAACTCTATCCATCCTATTCCTATAAAGTGACGATGATGCTGATCTCTTCTCTTAAAACAAGTTGGAACGGATTAGATTAAGGCCAAAAAGAAGAAGAACTACATTGCACTGCTGTTGACACATTACCTAAGAGACCTCAGGCATGTTTAAAAATTATGCAGAGGAAAACAATTTATGTATAACAAAACCTGTTTTTAATCAACTTAAATAATAGTAGGTTCAGAATTGACATTTGGTCAACATTTAGGCTTACTATACTGGCATACAGACTCAGTCTCAGAACAGACTCTTCATATGATTCATTCCATTCTAAAAATAGAAGGTAGAGATTTGATTTTTTAAATAGCACAAGCTTCTTTTGTGAGCCATGTGCCAACACTGGTGCCCTAATTCGAGTATAAATATTCAAATGCCCAAGATAAACTAATTTCACAGTTAATAAATTAAGGGACAAGGCCATAGTGTGACACAGGGGCAAGCCTACGTGATCCAGCTCACGCCTGCCCTACAGCATGGAGCAGTGCAATTGAAATTGGCTAGCTGCTCGGTGCTGCAGGGAAAAGGGAGGGAAGGAAAGGCTTTAGCATGCTGCCCCCACCTCCTCAGCAAAGTGTCTCAGTCCCTAGTCACAGGAAACTGGCTAATGGGAACAGAGATTTTGGTGGGAGAAGTGGCAGTACCACTTAATTTCACAGCTCCCATTGGCAAGTTTCTGACCAATAGGAACTGAAAGATTTTGCTGGGGGCGAGGGCAGTGCATAAAACCTTTCCCTCCTTCCCCATTCCAGCAGTGCAGAGAGCCACATGCACAGCCAGCCAGAAATCTGAGACTGCTTGGGGGGAAGCCTGCCAGAGCCAATCCCTGGAGCCCCAGCCCCTTATAGAATCAGAGCTGGAAGAGACCTCAGGAGGTCATCAAGTCCAGCCCCCTACCCAAAGCAGGATCGATCCCAACTCAATCAGCCCAGCCAGGGCTTTGTCAAACCACAACATAAAACCTCTAGGGATGGAGATTCCACCACATCTGTAGGTAACCCATTCCAGTGCTTCACCACCCTTCTACGGAAATAGTTTTTCCTAATATCCAGGGCTTGACAAATAATGTCATCTACTTGCTCGTGGCGGGTAGATTACAACCTGGAAGAGCTGGCGCATAGCATGCACAGAGCGCAGAACCGCACAGCTGGCGAGCAGGGCTCGCCGCCGCTTGGCGAGCCCTGCTAATATCCAACCTAGACCTCCCCCACTGTAACTTGAGACCATTGCTCCTTGTTCTCCCATCCGTCACTACTGTGAACAACCTCTCTCCAGCCTCTTTGGAACCTCCCTTCAGGAAGTTGAAGGCTGCTCTCAAATCCTCCCTCACTCTTCTCTTCTGCAGACTAAACAAACCCAAATCCCTCAGCCTCTCTTCATAGGTCATGTGCTCCAGCCTCCTAATCATTTTGGTTGCCCTCTGCTGGACCCTCTCCAACGTGCCCGCATCCTTTCTATAGTGGGGGGCCCAGAACTGGACACAGTACTCCAGATGTGGCC
>JANRFK010003894.1:22775232-22799822 GCA_030068395.1 Apalone spinifera | reverse complement strand
CCGGCATATTTGATAATCCGGCACCCCCTGGGTCCTAAAGGTGCCGGATTATCGCAAGTTTACTGTACCATGAAATAAGTTACACCAAAAATGAACACTCTTTTACCAGATTTGAAACAATATGCATTATCCTATGTAACCAATTTGTTTATACTTTGGAAGTTCAACATGTAAGATAGCATAGTCCTTGCTGCGTAAGGCCTAACTAAACAGTGTATAATCCCATGTTTCACTGAGAAAATGATGAGTGACAGAACACAATTTATTGGTCACTACAAAAAAGTTATCTAGCAAGGATGGAAGGCTTCTTTCACAGAGGGTTTCCTGCTACAGAATTTTCTTCCTTCTGATGCACCTAGATCAGTGGCATTAACTATTCCTGCTCTGGGATTTATTCTGTCATGTTTATGAGTTACTTTAAATTCTCTCTTTGCAACAAGGAAGAGCAATTGCAATGTCTCTTCTACTCAATTTAATACCATTTTACAACAATTTCCATCTATTCACAACTCTTACGATGGTTATATGCCTAAAGGAAAATTTAAAGTCAGCATATTTTCCCTTACCTGGTCCTATCCACGCTGTCACTTCTATCTGCATTCCAAAGAATAATTTTCCTTTTGATGCATTCAGTGCTTTTTCCTGATCTTCCTGTTGTCGGAAAAACACTAGTCCATACCGCTCTTCAGAAGCCCCATGAATCTGCACGGATGTCACCTTTCCATACTTCTTGAACTCATGGAAAAGTCCATCTTTAAGGCTTGTATCTAAACCCACACACAAGTAAAATACAAGTATTATTTTCTAACATTATAATGCTAGAACGCTACTGTTTGTGGCTTCAGGTTTTGATATCCTATCCAAATTGTGACTTTGTTTTTAATCTTTATTTTTCACATAAATTACAATAATGTTTTTTTAAAATATATTTTATGTTAGTTTTGCTTTATAGGAGCCTCTGACTGGCCCTCTTTTTTTTTTTAAGAATTGAGGACCCATTTATATAAAATCACAGCAGACAGTGGGGCAGCAATGGCTACTTGAAGAGGATACAACTACTGCTAATGGCATCAGGGCCAGAGTGATTATTTGCAGGGCCTTTGAATATATGGTGCTGGAGTGGGGCCTTTAGTGCATGCATTATGGACCCCCATTATGACACTTGGTAGGGATGTTAACATATAGTTGTGTAAACCAATTAATCAATAATCATTAATCTTATCAGTTAATCCTAATGAATACACATACTTCCCCTCATCCTTGCTGCCTCTGTATCAGAGGTAGCAAAATGAGGGGTGGGGAAAGGGCGGGAGCTGGTGCCTGCATGGAGACAGCTTTTAAGCCAGCTCCCCATGAGCACCGGATCCAGCAGAGCTGCATGCTCCTCCCATCCACACACTGCAATCTCTGATATAGAGGCAGCAGTACAGCGGGCGAGGGTGGGTACATGAAGGTAGCCAGCTTTCAAGGTATGAGCCACAGCAGCCGCCGTGGCCGGGGGTGGGGGTGGGGGTGGGGGGGTGGAGGAGACCTTAAAATCCGGCTCCCTATAAACACCAGCTTTGCAGAGCCACCTCCCTCCTCCCCCTGAGCTTTTGCCTCTGTATCAGAGGTGGCACTGCAGAAGGAGGCTGGGGGGGGGCGGAGGGGGGGAGAGGCAGAATGCCAATGCAGCCTCTGTCCAGACTGTGGGATGGCAGAGGACTCCCCAGGAGTGGGGTCAGGAGCATACTGGCTGCTGGCCCCGTCCCTGGGGAATATAGAATCATCATGTAACATGTTAATATGATAACATGTTAATGTGTGGTTACATGATTATTCAATTACATGATATCTAACATCCCTAGCACTTGGTTTAAAATGGACATACATATTTTGATCTTATTTGTATAGGTTGTAAGGAACATTTTACTTCTACAAAATATAGATATTTTTAATATAATTTGAACTTTTAATCATTATTGTTTTATATGTAATAGAATAAATTATCTAAATCTTCAATAATGAGATTAGAGCCTGGAGTGGAGCCAATAATAGAGCATGGGGCTACGTGCAGGGAACTAAGCATACATGCCTTACACCAGCTGTGAACAGCATCAGCCCTAAGACAATGAGTATGGGGGCACGTAAAATATTGTTTATTTCTTTCATTATCACCCTTGCTGTTGGCAATACAAGTGAGCAGATATTACTAACAGCAATTCTGTAAAACAGGGTTGAACACATCAAACGAATACCACTGTTTGCAACATCTGTGCTAATCCTCTTGGAAAGACAACTGGGGCATGTAGGTCCATTCAGTGTTGGTAAAACAAATGATCTGAGATTTTACAAGGTGTCTTTGCAGGCCTGCCAACAGGGGGAGGGCAAAGGGGACAATTGCCCTTGGGCCTGGTGATTCAAAGGGGCTGGTGTCTCATGGCCACTGCTACTGCAGCAGCGGCTGGAGCCCCGAGCCCTTTAAATCACTGCTGAAATGCTACATGGCATGCTCAGGGCAACTCTGATAATTGGCAGGGGGCAGGTCGCAGCAGGCTCTGGGCAACACTGATGGCAATCTGCCCCTGCTCCAGCCCCACCCCTTGTGCCTGAGCCCCTGCCCTCTCCATTTTGCCAAGGGCCCAGCAATTCTGTCAGCCCTCTTGTGTTCATGGGGAGGGGGCAGAGGGGAGAGAGGGGAGGGAGAGAGAGGACGGCATTTTAGCAATCTTTCCTCAGAATCCATTGATTCGCATCTCACTTCCTTAGGATATACATTACTCAAACAAACACATTCAAAGAACATTAGAATTGCCAAGTCAAGTACTCCAAAGCCAGAAACTGCAAGAATTAAGGCTGCCTGTGCGTTAAGATCACACACCTAGTCAACAGGATCCTGCCCTCATTCACTGCACAGGACCAACAGCTAGACTGCACTTCCTCCTCTTTGCTCAATGTATGATCACATGCCTTATTTAACGTATCCAACCCCACTCTGAATACAGAATTATTTCCTCATGGGGTTTTCTATGGTACTTATCACTACAGCAGCTGAATATATTTTCACAGATAAGGTTTCATGGATTATCCTCTTCCAGATAAGAAACCGAGGCAGATAGATACAGTTCTCAGAGCTCACCACGAATTTTGGGTGCCCAATTGGAGGTGCTTATAGCCTGATTTTTCAGAGAATTTAGCACTTTATATCTTCAAAGTACAGCTTTCAGTGTCTTGAGGTGCAGCTATGAGTGGTCACAGCCAGAGGTGAGCAACCATAAAATGAAGAAACCACAATTAGTGGCAACCCACACAAATATGCTTCAAAGACTTCTCCAGCACTGCCGAGAAACTCTGACAGGAGCAAGTAGCTTTCTAGGGCAACAGTGAACTGCCCTGACCATGAGACCATCTCCTCCTCTCTTCCCATAGCCAGCCCTCTGGTTCATTCACTATACTCTTTTCAACTGTGCAACATGAGTCTGGGTCCTCAAAATAACAGCCTCATTAGCTATACAACACAATACATTCCCAGATCACCATTCCGAGCATGCATTGAATAAGGCAGGGGATCTGTGCAGAAAAAACTGATATCTTGTTCCTAAATGCTGAATGAATGCATACGTACAAGACCATCAAATTAAGATGATCCAAGTCTTCCTCCTCTATGCTCCTTAACACATCTAGTCCCTCTCTCACACCTTCATATTTTACTCAGTTTTCTTCCTCCTTCGCCACATTCCTGTAGCAGGGGCACTGAGAAAGGAGAAAGAGCCTCTCAGTTCCAGTGGCTCTCAGTAACAGAGAGCAGAAATTGCATGGAAAATCCTGCTCAGAAGTGAAGCCCTGGGCACGTGCTTGTTCAAAGCAGACAATCTTCAGAGAATTTAGCTGACAAACTCTAAAGTTTATTACATGCTCTGTCTATTTACTGCATGCTCTAAAGCATACACAAGCTGAGGGTTTTTTCCCCCAAAAGAATTGTAATTGGGTCAAATTTGTGCAATTTCCCCATGATGATAGCAAAGATACAGTCCTTACAAAAAAGCAATGCAGGGTCCTACAGTGTTGGACAAACTTCTCTCTATGCTACTAGCTCTGACTGCAATATACCAGATTATATCTATACCACCACCTAGATCAGCAAATTTTATGTTGCTCAGAGGTGTGAATATTCCACTCCCAAAGCAGCATAAGACACTAGTGTGCACAGTAAGCATGTAAGCAAGCAATTGATTAGTCAACTAACAGGTAAGCCTAGGCAAGTGGCGGGCGGGGGGGGGGGGGGGGGGGGGGGGGGGGGGGGGGGGGGGGGGGGGGGGGGGGGGGGGAGAGGACAGGAGCCAGTGCTGAGGGAAGCCAGGTTAAAAGCAGGTTGCCACCAGCACTGTCTCTGTAGTGCTGCCGGCCGCACCGCGGCCCCTCCCCCCCACCCCCCACTTCTGCCTCTATCAGAGGCAGTGAGGGGTGAAGAGGGGAGGGAGGAAAGGAGCACAAGCGGAGGCTGCCGCGAAGCCTCTGCTAGCAGGCAGCCCGGGCTGCCGCAGACTGTGGCTGCTCCAGTCAGCCAGGCAAGCAGCCTGTCTCAGTCCTGGCTCTTGCTGGGTCCAGGACATACCCCCCTGCTGCTGATCTTCATTTTAAATGTAGGTGTACATAGAAAATGCCCAGCCGCAGCGGGGGTAGCTCCTGGACCCAGCACGAGCCAGGACAGATCGCCTTCCCTTATTGATCAATGGTGTGGTGGATATAACTTGTATCAACTCCATGATTAGCCAGTTACCCACTTCTTAACAGCCTTAATGCACAGAGCTATGTTGGCAGGGGAGTTCTCTGCCAGCATAGCTTTTGCTGCTCACAGGGGTGGGTTTTAGGCTGATAGTAGAGCTCTTTCCCATCAGCCTCTTCCCCAGCGCTACTGCAGCGGTATCAGAACAGATGCACCACTGTATGTGTACGCATAGCTTAATTTCATCTTCAATAATGAAAGGAGAAGATGAGATCCTGATATTCAAAGATCTCATAATGGTCACTCCATTTGACTTGCCAGAGGTGCTTGAATGTTAAACAATGAAAAATTATACATCTTACCCCTCTGAATTTATGCCTTCAGTGCAATAATATTGAAGTCTCCTGAATGTATCATTGTTCAAAACTAAAGGTTTTTCACATATTCCCTGACAATTATACTATAATATTATGATAGCAATAATCTTGAAAATAGGTTTCATAAAGCATGGCTCATTAAACCACACTTACATTTTCCCACATAATGATAAATGGTACTATTACAAAGGTTAATAAAATATTGCATTTACTTAATACCAAGTATGCATGATAAAGACAATTTTTCTAATCAGCTCCTATCCTCCCTTTCTTCTCTCTTAGGGTACGTCTAGACTACAGGCTTTTGTCAACAGAAGTTTTGTTGACAGATACTGTTGACAAAGCTTCTGTCAACAAAGAGGGTCTAGACTACATCCAGTTGTGTCGACAAAGCAAGCCACTTTGTCGGTATGACAGTGTAGACGAAAAAGGACGGTGTAGGTGCAATAATGCCTTCTGTCGACAACTCAGCAGCAGTGTAGATGCAGGTATAGTTTTGTCGACAAAACCCTATAGTCTAGACACATCCTTACTGACTACTCTTATTAGAGAAACTCTTTTACATATAGATTTTACCTGTTGAGCGCACTGGAAGATTTTGAACCTTAATCCCAAAACTTTTACGGGGCTCATCTTTCTCCAGAGATGGAAGCAGCTGGGATGCGGGTGCTGGAACTGCTGTAGACTGAACTGATCGTGCTGGAGACTCATCACTTGAGCTGCTGCTGGAGTCACTGCTATAAAAGGGGTAAAAGAAAAAGCAACTCAGTATGAAGAGAGAAATAGACAGACAATGACTGGGAGCTGATGGATGTTTTCAAAATTAAAAACAAATCAGTTTTTTTCTTTGTCTTTCTGAACGACCATAAAAAGTACACTCTACTGAATACTAAGATCCTGTTCATATCTGTAGCAGTCAAAAGTATGCAGGACAGTAACCATTTTCCATATCTAACTATAAATTGTTATATTTAAAATGGCAATTAATACCAATTAAACTGTGCTACTGAAGAAAATTACTTAGAATTGATTCTTTAAAAGTGTTTCCTTTTTCCTCTGATGCAGAAAACCTAGTTTCCATAGACACTCCTGGTTATACAAAGGAACACAATCATCTTCCAAATATTCTCTTACAAAATTCTCAGAGGAGTAAGGGAGGAGACAGTCAAGGAAACAGAATATAGGTAAAATGTCAAATAGATCTTGTTACATTCCATTACAATGGAGAAGATTGAATTAAGTGTAGTACAGAATTTCATCAGCTCAGGAGTTGTGTGGGAAGACTGAAAAAATATACAGGTCTGCTGAGGCCTTAAAATCCCTTTCAGCATTCTCATGCATAAAAGGAAATGCTACGGCATTGCCAGATGTTTCTGTCAATCTGAAAACTGGCCTCACAGTTTCTCCCTAACGTGGGAGCGACATCTTTAAAAGAAGATTCCCACCTCGAAACAGAGGACATGGAAAACTAACATCTCTTTTGAGAAAATTCACACACAACTGTCAACTGGGCAACAATTAACTAAGTATATGTGAACCTTCAAACATTGTTCACAGACCCCCACTTGGAAGCATGTTCTTAGGATCTAAGTCCTCTACATTTGTACAAGCTATGGAACAGGAATTACACACCAGATCAAACCAGTAATCCATTTAGTGTAGTATCCTGACCAATAGTGACTACTAATAGATGCTCCAAATAAGAGTGAATAAGACAAATCACTCATGAGAAAAGATCATAAGAAATTTCTGAGGGAAATAAAATTAGGTAAATGAACAATACTGGAATACAAAAATTCTGAGGGTTAATAAGTTGCAAGGTGATGAACACCTGAACAAATAATTTTAGCTGATCCTATGTACTGCTTGGAAAAAGACATGAGCATCTTAATTAAATCCTTTGATCACTGGGACACTCCAGGGGATCAGAATTTGGTTCTTATGGGCCAACTGCCCCTAGGGATGAGCATGAACTACAGCACCCTTCACAGGTAATGTAAGTAGCATTAAGCAGGCATTTTAATATTCTTGGTAGTTTATTATTCTGTCTCCCAGAATAAGTGTGTCATGCTTTGGACCTGGGGAGAGCAAGAGGATGACACCTGGGAGGAGAAAGGACTGTGGAAAAAGTTTGGCAGGATGTTAGACATGGGATTTTGGCAGAGGTAGGGGGCTGTTACAAGAAGGGAAAACCATGAAGAAATCTAATTTAAAGGGTGTGTACTTCTCGTAAGTTGTTTTCTGTTCTTCTCGGTCTTGTTTTTAAATTGAAATTAAGCATTCTGGGTGCTGGTCTTCTCTATGAACTTAGGCTGACATTCAGCATTAGGTCAAACTTATAATGAGCATGTTTACACTGCAGAGTCCTTCCTCTTGATTTAAAGGGTAAAGTGAAGGGGCTGCAAAATACCTACCATGCAGCACTGCTCACCCTAAGCAGTGAATGTTATCCAGGATTAACACAGCCTGTGGAAATGAGTGGCCATTACTAACTTTCACCACTCCCCTCTCCTTTTACTGCGCTCTTCCCAAGTCACACCTACCTGGAGTACAGTATGGCCAAGTGCAAATGAAAACCCCTGCTATGGAGCAAAAATGAGAATCCCTGCCCAGCTGCACCAATGGGTTTCCCATCCCTTTCCCCTCCTCTGCTGCACCTCGACTTTCCTCTGTTGCCCTAGTGTTGAACTCACCATTGCAGGGTTCCTGCATGTTATGCGTCTCGCATTACCTTCTTATCAATAAACTAGAGAAATACAATGTAGATGGAGCTACTATAAGATGGATGCACAACTGGGCTGGATAACGGTTCTCAGAGAGTAGTTTATTCATGGTTCACAGTCATGCTGGAAGGGCATAACAAGTGGAATTCCACAGGGGTCAGTTTTGGATCCAGTTCTGTTCAATAACTTCATCAATGATTTAGATAATGACAGAGAGTATGCTTATAAAGTCTGCAGATACCACCAAGTTTGGCAGGGATTGCAAGTGCTTTGGAGGATAGGGCCATAATTCAAAATGATCTGGACAAATTGCAGAAACAGTCTGAGATACACAAGATGAGATTCAAGAAGGACAAATGCAAAGTACTCTGCTTAGGAAGGAACAATCAGTTTCACACATACAGAATGGGAAGCGACCGTATAGGAAGGAGTACTGCTGAAAGATCTAGGGGTCATAGTGGATAAGCTAAATATGAGTCTAGAGTGTGACACTGTTGGGAAAAAAACCCCCAAAAAACCCACAAACCACACCCACACCCACCCCACAAACCATACACACGATTCTGGGATGCCTTAACAGGAGAGTTGTAAGCAAGACAGGTGAAGTTATTCTTCTACTCTTCTATGTACTTATTAGGCCTCAATTGAAGTATTGTGACCAATTCTGGACAACACATTTCAAGAAAGATGTGGAGAAACTGAAGAAGGTCCAGAGAAGAGCAAACAGAAAATATGACCTATGAGGGAAGATTGAAAGAATCGGAAAAGCGACAAGGAGTCCTGTGGCACCTTATAGACTAACAGTTGCATTGGAGCATAAGCTTTCGTGGGCAAAGACCCACTTCGTCAGATGCATGTGAAAGAATTGGGTTTGTTTAGTTTGGAAAAGAAGACAGAGGGGATATGATAGCAGTTTTCAAGTACCTAAAATGGTGTTAACGAGGAGGAGGGAGAAAAATTGTTCTCCTTGGCCTCTGAGGATAGGACAAGAAGCAACGGGCTTAAATTGTGGCAAGGAAGGATAGGTTGAATGTTAGGAAAAAACTTTCCAACTGTCAGGGTGGTTAAACACTGGAATAAAACATCCTAGGCAGATATTTAAGAGCAGGTTAGATAAACATCTATCAGTGATGATCTAGACATTGTTTGGTCCTTCCATGAGGGCAGTGGACTTGACTTAATGGCCTTAAGGTCCCTTCCAGTTCTAATATTCTATGTACGCTCCCCTCTGGGATAGTCAGGCAGTGATAAGCATGTTAACAGTGCAAGTGTTTCAAAGGGGCTGGGACAGTGCTGTCTCTAGTGTTAAAAATGGACCTTCTTAAGACGTTGTAATGTTGGCCTTGGAAAACCAGTCTCAGGAAGTTCTAACTCCTGCAGCATGTCTAAAAAGGGAACAGAAGTGCCCAAGAAAGACTAGAGAAGAGTTTTTGCAGTAAGTTCTGAGGCATGCTGACACCCAACACAAACAATTGAAGGAGCAGAGGGAACATAAGGAGAGCATACAGTGGCTCCTAAACATTATGGAATAGCAAGTGGACAAGCTGGGAGGCACTGTTGGCAGTGCACATGGAGCAGCAACTGGTCCTCCTTGCAGCTGGTGTCACAAAACTGTTTTCTATACACATGCACCCATCACCACTAACACAATTTGGGCACCACCTGCCACACACCACACCTGCCCCCACCCAATCTCCATTCATGCAAATTTCCACATGCTCCCAATGCACTCAGTTCCCATCCACATGCAGTTTAGCTCTGATGAACAGCAGCCCCCATTGCACAACATATCAGACAGTGAAGCTGCTTATGTTCCTAGGACAGGGCTGGGCAAGATCCGGCCCGAAAGCCAGATCCGGCCCCCCTAACGTACTTTGATCCAGCCCACGAACTGAATCGGGCCTCTTTTTATTTATATTCTGTGGTCTGTGCCACCAAATTTCCAGGTGGTGGCTCAGGCAGCAGGATCCTATTAAATGGCTCTCAGCTCCTGGTCGTGCTGCTACCCTGGCAGAGGCTGGAGCAACAAGCTCTTTAAAGAGCCACAGCAACCTCAAGTGTCTGCCAGACAACTCAGTAGCTGTGGGGCCAGGAGATGCAAGCCCTTTGTTTTGTTTTTAATTCAGAGCCTCTGGCCCCAGGCAACTCTGGGGGAAGACTAGCCCTCAACCCTGCCTCTTCTGCCTCAGCCACTGCCCCCTTACAGGGTGGAGCTGGCCCATGACCAAGTACCAAAATTCATTAAGTGGCTCCCCTGTGAAAATTTCCCACACCTGTCCCTAGGACATATAAAAACCATGAAATTCTCAGGGCATGCCTCACCACCTCTCTGTGTCCCATACCCTGCAAATGTTTCATACTTCGAATGTGTCCTTTGCTCACTGTGAAACATGAATTTCATTCATTAAGCAAAGAAATCTCTATTCCATTACATGAAAGCAAGGAAGCATACCCCAGCAAAGGTACAAAGTTACTGTAGCACTAAGTGTAGCGCATGGACAAATCAGTAATCCCCTAGAAACACAGCCACTGTACTCTAATGAATCACAAATTTCATTGATTTCAGCATCAAAATACTGCCTCTAGGCATCCCTGATCATTGCAGCCCCGCGCTGTGTTGCTCTAGCAGCCCTAGTTTCGGGCTGTTCAAACTCAGCCTCCAGGCACTGTGCCTCAGTGGTCCAGCTCTGAGTGAAGCTTTCACCATTCTCTTCACAAATATTATGTAGGGCACAGCATGCGATGGTAACGATAGGGATGTTATCATCAGACAACTCTAGCTTCCTGTACCAGGCATTCAAATGGCCAACACATGCTCCACTGTCATTCTGCAACTGCTCAGCCTTAAGTGAACTGCTCCTTGCTGCTGTCGAGGCTCCAATGTATTGTTTCATGAGCATTAAGGAGTAGTTGGGGGTCTCCAAGGATCACAGTGGAAATTTCCACTTCCCCAACAGTGATCTTCTGGTCTGGGAAGAAAGTCCCTTCTTGCAGCTTCCTGAACAGGGTAATGCTCTGAAAAATGTGTGCATCACGCACCTTTCTGGATCAGCCTGCATTACCGTCTGCAAAACAACCATGAAGATCCACAAGCACCCACAGAACTAGAGAGAAATACACTGAGGTTAATGCCACCTATCATCCCATCGCAGTAAACTGTCAGGGCTTTACATCTGCCTTTGTAGGCATCACCAGAGTTGTCATTCTGTGACAGAGGGGACTTTATTCAGTTTGCTTTGTTATGCTGTACGTGATTCCTATTGTCCTATGCTGCTCTGCAGTGTCTGTGTCTGTCGCCCCGTGGGGGATGGGAACTTTGGGTGAAAACTCCTGAGGGAAGGCATGTAGAGAATGGCCCAGGCCATCCTGTCACCTAATCCTAGGGCAGTGGTTCTCAACTCGTTTCAGTCCACGGACCACCAGGCCAATCAAAAAATTTTCGTGGACCACCCCCGTTTTGAGGTGGATGACGCGCCGCATGCTTGTGAACACTGTGTAAAACAGCCTACCAGCGGCAGCTGCTCTCACCGTGTGACTTTGGACAATGTTCCTGTGGACCACCAAAAAAGTCACCATGGACCACCAGTGGTTCATGGACCACCAGTTGAGAACCAAGTCCTAGGGGGAAGATGCAACCAGTGATAGTCAGATAATCCCATGGGCCCGGGAAACAAGACAAAGGAGGCGGCAGGGGAGCTTGGAGGACTAGGGACTGATTGCCCTCTCTTGTCGGGTTTAGGATGCAAGAAGGGGGCTTGGAGAAGGAGGGGGGGTACAGGGCCGAGAGTACCTTCTCCCCAAGATGGAGGATACTGACTGCTCCTGGTTTCTGTGCTATGTTGTGTCCCTGTGAATCAATAAACCTTCTGTTCTACCTGCTGGCTGAGAGTCACATCTGACTGCGGATGGGGGTGCAAGGCCTGGGTGGCTCCCCACTCCTCGGTGACACATTCATGTCTCAAATTAAGGACAGTGTAAACACTGTGATTGTAATTTGGATTTACTGGCCTCCAGGTGATGACCCAGAGTGCTCCAGTGTGAATGCTCTGGTCAGCGCTTTGAACGTCAATGCTTTCCACCAGGTGAGCAGACAAAACCCTGGGGAACTTTTGAATGGTCATTCTCTTTTGGAGCAGCATGGACAGCTCATGAGCACAGCAGAGCATGCATAGCCAGAGGCAAGAACTCACTCCAGCAAGGATCCTTCCAAAAACAAACAAAACACACACCATACACACCACCACACCCCATATCTGGTGTGGGGGTGAGGAGTTTTTTGCAGGCAGAGCTCTGAACCAGGCACAGAAACACTGTTATCTATGCCAAAAGTCGCAAAAGGACATGGTGAATAATGGGTACACCAGGGATACACAGCATTGTCATGTGAAAATAAAAGGAGCTTAGACAAGTGTACCATAGGACATAGTGAACAGACACACTGGTTCTGAGCCACAGACATGGGAGGGTGACAGACACGCATTAACCATTCACATTTTCATCCCACAAGGCATTGGGACCCTAGGCCAGAATACAAATCTGGTGCAGGAACTGTGGGATTGCTACCCACAGTCCATCATTCCTTGAGTCAGTGCAACTCCTGAAAGCGTGGATGTGCTCTGTCAATTACAGCCACCTAGTAGGGACATGCAAATCACATTTTGTTAAATCAGAAGCTCAAAATGTAATTAAATAAAATCAACCTATTTTTGTAATCACAGTAGGGATGTAAAATTTCGATTAGTCAATAAGGGCACTTCTACTTTTGAAGTGTAGCAATAGCCTGGCCCAGGGCTGTTGCTACACTTCAAAGGCAAAAGCATTGCGGGGAGCATGAGGCCAAGCTCCACATGGCGCTGCAGCTTTGAAGCACACCCTCTCCTCCTCTTTCCCCTCCCCCCACTGCCCCTTTCTGATAGAGGCAGCAGGGGCGGGAGGCGGGGGGAGGGGGAGGAAGAGAGACTAGTCTGTTGACAATCTGATAAGCATTTGCTTATCAGATAGTCAACTAGTTGTTCACATCCCTAAATCACAAGTAGTCCTGTGGCACTTTAGAAACTAACAAAAATATATATAGCATCATGAACTTCAGTAGGCAAAACCCACTTCTTCAGATGAGCTTGAGTGGAGAAAAAAGGGGGGACTAATAGAAAAAGAAGAGAGAGAAGAAAAATGCATCTGTCAATAGCAGTGAAGGTGCTAATGAGGCTAACGGAGTGGGCTGATATTTAGCTTACCCATATTTATCTTTTGATGTCAATGATATGTTAAAAGTAGAGACAACTGGTTTTATAATGGGCCATCCAGTTAGGGTACATCTACACTGCACAGCTATTTCAGGATACCTCAGCTCTCCCGAAATAACTACCCTGCATCTACACAAGCCACTTACTTGGAAATATTTTTTAAAATAATAATAGGCGTGCTGTTTCACCATCCCAGTAATGCTCATTGCACCACTCGAGGGATGGCTCGAAATAGTGCGGTATTCTGAAATTTGATGCTGCGTAGTTTGAAATTTGAAGTAACAGATGTAATTTGTGTACAAAATTGTGCATCTTATTTTGAGTTTAGGGTGCTGTGTAGATGCACCCTTACTGTCTTTGTTAAGCCTCAGAGAAATAGTGTTAAATTTGCAAATGAAGGTCAATTTTACACTCTCTCTGTAATTGACTTGTGAAAGTCTTTTGTAGAAGAACAGTTACTTTTAAATCCATGAATGAGTGCCCAGGCAGGTTATAATATTCCCCTACAGGTTTAGACGTTAAGTCATATCAGAAATGGTGTATGTCCAGTTATCCTTTGTTGTAGAGACTGTCCAGTTTGGCTAATATACATGGCATAGATCACAATAGAGGATGTGCAACTGTATGAGCCCCCCATGATGTGGCTTATATGGTTAGGTCCTGTGATGGTGTCGCTTGAATAGATGTGTGGACAGAGTTGGCAACGGGGTTTATTGCAGAGGTAGGTTCCTGAGTGAGTGTGTCTGAGGTATGAAGGGCTGCTTGGCAGCTACAGCACTGTCCGGGGGGAGGGAGGGGAAAAAAAAGAGAAAAACTCTCCGCTGGGACCCCTGTGGACAGAGGCTGCTTTGCAGCAGCACCCCCTATCCTCCCCGCTGCCTCTATCAGAGGGGGCAGGTGGCACCCCAGAGTAGTCCTGGCTTGCATTGATCGCCGTGCTTCTGCATTTTAAATGTAGTAAGAGCCCAGCGGCTCTTACCTCATTTAAAATGCAGAGTTGCAACATGGGTGGCTCTGGAGCTGGCACGAACCAGGACAAATTGCATCGACTATACAATTAGCCAGATAAATCACATTGTAACATCCTTAGTCACAAATTGTTCCCTTTAAGCTGGAGAAAAGTGAAAGTCCTTCTTAAAATAATAATTTGCCTTACAAACTGGTTGGTGCTACTTAAAGCAACACTGAAAACATATCTGCTAGTAAACAACATAAAAGTCCTCTTCTGTCTTTATTTTCTATTAAATCAAGAACAAAATTAAAAAGAGCCCAATATTGCAATCTTAGTCATGGTGGGCAGATTCCTGTGCCTGTACAGAAACAGGTGTTATGGGATTCTGGCATTGTGTAATGGTCTAGTTGTGGTGACGAGATTACAGAACTGGATGCCAAAATTTACTTGCATCACAGGCTTCAGCACCTAGAACATTTTTGTTTACACAACAGCCAAAGCCTCCCTTTCCCCCCTCCCCCCCATTGTTAAAATTGTGAGGGAGAAATCCCAAGTCACATAGTGCCATAACATATATTCCAGTCTCACACTATTCTTTCAACAACTGAAGAGTAAAGGTTACAAATTCTATTATAATTTATATTTATATAGGAAAAATGACTGTGCTTGAAAAAAATGAAAACATTTCATAGCAAGTTATTCTTTTTGTTCTCCAGCTCAAGGGAGATAACAGAGATTCCAAACCAGACAATGAACAAGGATACCTGCTGCTTCTTGTCAATGGCAGACTGTGCTGAATCAAGGGATCTCATAGCCTGCCTTACCCTTTTGCAATTTTAAAATGTGGGGCAATTATTGTTTCTGCAAATTGATTACAGAACTGAGTCAGCTGTCTGTTGTTACAGCTATAGCCACAAGGAAACACTATAGCCATTCATGTAAAATAAATTACGAAGAAGCATTAAGGTACACCAAACAAAGTAATTTTAAAACCTGAAGGTTGGCAGTGAGTCCCTTGTAGTTAAGAGCGGGTAAAAATACATTGGAAGCCATTGTGATTTTTTTCCAGAGGGAAATTTGTGTCAAATTGCAACACAAATATTAAAATGACTTAGTTATAACTCCCTTTAAAAGCGAGCTTATATGCGTAATTGGTAATTGATCCTTAATTCTTTTAGCAGTACTCAGACAATTTTTCTCCAAAACTAACTGAAATCAGCTTATCTACTCAGTCTCTTTTTTTTCTTCCTCCCTTCCATTTTCCGCCCCCCCCCTTTCCATTATTTATTCTTAGATCTGAACTTCCAACACTCCTGTTATTTGAAGAAATGGGTTGTGCCCACGAAAGCTCGATACCATCTACATGTTTTGTTAGCCTTTAAGGTGCTACTAGACTATTTGTTGTTTTTTAAAGCTTTTCCTGTTACAGACTAACTCGGCTACCCCCTGAAGCTTTTGAAATCAGCAGTTCAGCCTAGATCAGCTAGGAGTCAATCAGCAGTTAGGATAATTTAAAAAAAAAAAAAGACATTTCCTTCAAAGATCTATTAAGGACAGTAAGGCCTTGTCTAAAAAACTGAGAACGTTTACACTGCAAAGCAACTTTTGTCATGAAAAAACCCACCATTTTGGTGTTTTGACCAAAACACCAAAACTATTCTGGTGTTTTGACAAAGAACTTCCAGCCCCATGACAGAGTTTTGTCTTCTATCTCCCTTTATTGTCGACAAACATCTGGGGACTCTGCTGCTTGTTTTGTCCAGAGAACTGGCTTTCACCAGTCTCCCACAATGCCTGCACTGATGGCTGTGCTCATGTTTTGTAATCTCTGCTGCCCTGTAAGCACGCAACCCCCTCCCCCTCTTCCAAACCTCCAAGAAGTATCTGACTAGCAGTGAGCCGCTATTTGGGCAACAAACAAATAAATGGAATGCTCCTAATATCTTAGGAACATGACAACAGGCTGACTGCTGCTGCAGCGGGAGAACTGGAGACATTGCTGTGCTGCTTTTACATTCCTCGGCAAAGAGGGATCACAAAGCTACGAGGCAAGAAGCACAGGGATCAGCTCTGCCATCCCACAACACTGCACTATGGGATGCTTATCCACATTGCTTTGTAGTCAGAAGCTGTTCTGTACCCCCAAAGAGGCAATCCACTCAGTTCTCAGAAGATGTGGTTGATGCACCAGGCAACCAGTCTCAGAAAGCACTCAAACGACTTGCCAGGATTGGGAGGCTCTTAGGTTCTGTATGATGCCACTACCAGCACAGGGTCAGTCATATGGAGAACAGACCATTGATGCAATCTCTTACATTTCAGTAATCTGCCTCACAAACATCATCAAATTGTCATGCAGCCGCTGGGCCAGCCTTCTCAAACTAGCTGGCAAAGCAAATGTAGTATTTAACCCCTGAAGACTGACATTCCCTGGCCACTGTGCCCTCTGTGCAGTGATGATCCTCCCACTAAGACAATCCACATACGGTCCTGGACAGAACCTGCAATCAAGTAAAAGACCTTCCTTTGCTTCCCTGCTCACCCTAAGCAGCACATTGTCTTCCAGGATGAACACAGCACGTGGAAAGGAGTGGCCATTACTAAACTCCCCTCCATCCCCTTTCCTGCAGTGGTCTCCCCAAGTCACACCCAGAATACAGTATGTCTACGTGTGAATGAAAACCCCGTACCCAGGCTTGGCTGCACAAGGGATTGCCCTGCAATGCTGCAGCAAGGGTTCTCCCAGTCCTTTCCCCTCTTCCTCTGCACCTAGACTTTCCCCATCTGTCCTAATGGTGAACTCACCATTGTAGGGTTCCTATATGTTATGTACGATCTCTAGTAGTCAGGCAGTGGTAGGTATGTGAACAGTGCAAGTTTTTCAAAGGAGCAGTGCTGTTCCTAGTGTTAACACTCTGCAACATATTGCAATTTTGTCCACTATGACCCCATGATCTTTCAGCAGTACTCCTTTCTTGACAGTAGCTTCCCAGTCTGTACGTGTGAAACTGTTTATTTTAAGTGGAGTACTTTGCATTTGTTCTTATTAAACTTCATCCTGTTTACCTCAGACCATTTGTTTGTCCAGATCATTCTGAATTTTGACCCTATCCTCCAAAGCAGTTGCAACCCCTCCCAGCTTGGTATCATCTGCAAACTTACTAAGTGTACTCTCTGTGTCATCATCTAAGTCGTTGATGAAGTTATTGAACAGAACCAGCACCAAACCAGACTCCTGCAGAACCCCATTTGTTATGCCCTTCCAGCATGATTGTGAATCGTTAGTAGTGCATGGCGATCGCACTGTGGAAACTGGCTACTCAGGACAGCTTTTGCTCAGGCACTAATCATTTTGGAATGGGAAAGTCGATCTTTGGACTCTTGTAGATGGATGTGTGCAGGGCCATCGATAGCATCCTTCTCCAAAAGACTTTGGGCAACATACTTGAAATTGTAGATGCTTCGCACAGATGAACTTCCCAAACTGGGGTGGGGTGGTAGATAGCATGTACATTCCATTTTGGGCACCAGACCACCTAGCCTTTGACTACATCAACAGCAAGGGGTATTTCTCCATGGTTCTGCAGGCACCTGTGCATCACCATGGGGGTTTCCACAGACAACAACAAAGGCTGGTCCAGAAAGGTGCATGATGTATACATCATAATATTCATGAAGGGAAGGGTGAAAAGTTCACTCAGAGCTGGACTGCTGAGGCACAGCGCCTGGAGGCTGAGTTTAAACAGGGATGCCTTGAGGTAGCAATTTGATGCTGAAAGTAGGTGAAACTTGTTGCCAGTGGTTGTGCTGCTAAGGAGTTACTGATTGGTTTGTGCGCTGCACTTAGCACTACAGTGACCGTAGCTTTTCTCAGGTACACTTGCTCACTTGCTTTCATGTAATAGAATAAAGATTTATTTGACACACATGAATTACAAGTATTCTACACAGTGAATATATGACATGTGAAGCATGAAACATCCGCACTGTGTGGGAGACAGGAAGGGAGAAGGTGGGAGAGGCAGGAGAGTGAGGCATACCCCGAGAATTTCATAGGTTTCTATGCGTCCAAAAATATATGCAGCCACGCAGTCTGCTGTGCAGTGTGGGCTGCAGTTCATCAGGACTAAACTGCATGAGAATGGGCACTGAGTACATTCAGAGCTTATGAGAATCTGCATGGATGGAAGTTGGGTGGGCAGGTATGGAGCGCAGCAGATGGTGCCTAGGAACAGAGTGGCTCCCAAATTATATTGGTGCCAGTTTTGTGACACCATCTGCGGAAGGGGGAGAGGGGACAGTCTTGCAGTGCCTTCAGTATGTTCACTTGACGCTCCATAATGTTTAGGTGCCTCTCCATGCTCTCCTTAAGCTCCCTCCTGTTACTATCCCTCCATTCTTTCAATTGTTTGCGGTTCGCATTAGTATGCCTCAGGACATCTCATAGAAATGCCTCCCTAGTCTTTCTTCAGCACTTTGGTGCCCTTCTCCGATGCTTTGCAGCAGTAAACTGTCCTGAGATTCTGAGCTCAGCTTTATTGAGGGCAAAATTGCAACATGTTGCAGAGTGTCCATTGTAATGTACATCCTAATTATATGATTTTGGGATGCATTTATAGGAGTGTTGTGAGCAAGATATGAGAAGTAATTCTTCTGCTCTACTCTGTGCTGATTAGGTCTCAGCTGGAGTATTGTATCCAGTTCTGGGCACCACATTTCAAGAAAGATGTGGAGAAATTGGAGAAGGTCCAGAGAGGAGCAACAAAAATGATTAAAGATCTAGAAAACATGAGCTACAAGGGAAGACTGAAAGAACTAGGCTTGTTTAATTTAGAAAAAAAGAAGAAGATGGAGAGGGGACATTACAGCGGTTTTCAAGCATCTAAAAGGGTGTTATAAAGAGGAGGGAGAAAAATTGTTCTCCTTGATCTCTGAGGGTAGGACAAAAAGCAATGGGTTTAAATTGCAGCAAGGGAGGAGGTTTAGGCTGGCGATCAGGGAAAATTTACTGCCTGTCAGGGTGGTTAAACACTGGAATAAATTGCCCAGGGAGGTTGTGGAATCTCCATCACTGGAGATATTTAACAGCAGGTTAGAGAGACACCTGAACAGTGACGTGACGGCAGGGGACTGTACTCCATGACCTCTCGAGGTCTCTTCAAGTTCTAGTGTTCTAGGATTCTCCACTGGCAGGACAGCTCTCATTCATGTGTTTTTGTGCTGCAGGCTGGGGCTGAGCTCAGTACTTAGTCCAATGAAAGTGGCTTTCCTCACCTAAATCTTATTGGCTCTATATAAATACACGGTACACCCATACCTGGAATACTACATGCAGATGTGGTCGTCTCATCTGAAAAAAAGATATATTGGCATTGGAAAAATTTAAGAAACGGGCAATAAATGATTAGGGGTTTGAAATGGCTGCCATATGGGAAGAGATTAATAAGACTTTTCAGTTTGGAAAAGAGAAAGTGTGGGGATGTAGTAGCGGTCTATAAAATTATGACTGGTATAGAAAAAGTGAATAAAGATGACTTATTTACTCCTTCCCATAACATAGGAACTAAGAGTCACCAAATTAAATTAATAGGTATCTAGTTTAAAACAACAAAAGAAAGTACTTCACAGAACACATTCAACCTGTGCAACTCCCTGCCAAAAGAGGATCTGCAGGCCAAGACTATAACAGGGTTGAAAAAAAGAGCTAGCTAAATCCATGGCAAATATATCTCCTGAGTTGAGCAGGAGAATGGGCAACAAGGGATGGCTCACATAACTGCCTGTTCTATTCATTCCCTATGGGGCACCTGACATTGGCCACTGTTGGGTGCTTGTGGATGTGCACGTAGAAATGCTTGCAAATGTTGGCCACCCCTCGTAGTTCCTGAAGATTTATATGAAGGGCTGTTTTGCTGTTGGTTATTTAGCTCAGTCAATGGCCCATCTACATGGTCTCCCCATCCAAGGAGTGAGGCACCTGTACTGTGATCTGTACCGACAATTTGTATTGGAATGGGATCCCCCCACTAGAGGATTGTGCAGGGTGGTCCACCATTTGAGGGAGGCAACAACATTGGATGGGGAGGGGATACATGTTTGTGTATATCTAATTTTCAGATGAAATATAAACGGCTATCAAACAATTTTGAAGGCAACGAAGATGCAGACGGGCATGGAAAACCACAAATTGTGGAAGCCATATGGCCCATCAGTTGCAAACAGGTAAGTACTGGCATGGCCAGGCTCATGGAAACCACTACGACCAGATCCTGTAACAACTGGACTCTTTGCATTGGTAAGCTGGCCTGGGCAGTGATGGAGTTGAGCCGAATGCCTATGATGTCCAAATCGTGTCATGTCTCTGTAGAGGATGAATCCTTTATGAGACAATCATTGAGGTATGGGAAATTATAATATCCTGACGGTATTGGGAGTGTTCTGATGCTACAGTGAAATGAAGGAATCACCTGTGGAATGCACGAATGGTCATGTGAAAATAAGCATCTTGTAGGTTGACGGTCTTCTGTCCAGTACTGGGATTATAGATGCTAGAGTAAGCATTTTGAACAGCTGCTTGCGTAGATATTTGTTGAGCTTGTGAAGATTGATCATAGGTCTCCAGCCTCCTGTTCTTTTCTCTGAGAGAAAATTATTGGAGTAGAAGTCTTTGCCTCTGAATTGGTCCAGTACTCTCTCAACTGCTCCTACGGTGAGAAGACTGTGTACTTCTTGACTTAGGAGCTCCTCATGAGAAGGGTCCCTGAAAAGGGATGAAAAAGGTGGGGAGGTTGGAGGGAGAGATATAAAAGTGGTGGTATAACCTGGCATTACAATCTCGAAGACCCAACAGTCCGTGGTGATGGCAGCTCATTAGTGGTAAAATGGGTGCAAGCAGTGGGGAAATATGGCAGCATGTTTATTAAGAGGATGTGCAAAGGAGAGGTTGAGCAGACCTTTGATCAACATCTCAAATTTGCTGTTTGTTGGATTGTTGAGTGGAGGAGAGATTATTTTGTGATTCCTTTCTCTGAGCTCGTGATCTAGAGCAAGATTGATCAAAGTTGCCTAGGTAGGTTGTGGAATCTCTCTCTCTCTCTCTCTCTCTCTCTCTCTCTGGAGATACTTAAGAGCAGGTTAGATAGACATCTATCAGGGATAGTCTAGAAGGGTGCTTGGTCCTTCCATGACGGCAGGGCACTGGACTCAATGACCTCTCAAGGTCCCTTCCAGTGTTCTATAAAGTTCCACTGCTGGTTGCGAGAGTACAAGAAACCATGGTATGGTTGGTAGGCGACAGTATGGCGGCATGTACATTCCTAGGGTACGCAACATGGTGCGAAAGTCCTTGCTTGGAGATAGGACCTCATCAGTATTCACCACAAACAGTTTTTCTTTATCAAAGGGGAAGTCCTCCACTTAATTCTGCAGTTCCTTAAGGACCCCAGCAGCTTGGAGCCAAGAAGCCCTCTGCATGACGTTGTGGTAGAACAGGCTACAGTTTTGTGGTAAAACAGGCCAATATCTAGGGCCATTTATAAGGTAGTACAGGCCACAGTATAGCCCTCCTGCACTAAGGACTTCCGGACAGGTCTTTTATTGTCCGGGAGATGGGTCCAGCAGCTCTGTCAAAGTAACTGTCAAAAGTAGAGTAATTGTCAAAATCGTGGTTGCTAGAAGGGCCAAGCAGTTGGCTATTCGGAGCCAGAAGGTTGAAGAATACATCTTCCTGCCAAACAAGTCCATGCATTACTTCCCTTATCCTGTGGTGTATTCTTATACAGTATTGTGGTATAATTTTGATCTGTGAAGTACCATATCAATTGCCAGGGAATTAGGCTGAGTGAGAGACAATAAGTAGTTCCTGCCCTTGGCAGGACCGAAATATTTATCAGCCTGTTTGTTGGGGGTAGGGGACAGAAGCTGGGGTCTGACATATTTCAGCTGCCTCCAGGATCACTTCATTGATAGGTAGTGCAATCTTGGCTTGATCAGTAGGCTGCAGATTTTTGAGGTTACTTCTCCTGAACCTCTGTGAGCTGTACCACCTGACTGGTGGCTGCCCTCTTGAACAGTTCCTAGAACTGTTTTAAATTGTCTGTTGGTGACATCATCCGGGATGACTGCCTGATCCAAGGAGAAAGAGGATTGGTCAGTAGGAGAAGCATCAGGATGCTGAGGCTCATTCTCATCTAATATTTGGCCCTCCTCTGTGTCAGGCTGCTCGGTGGGTGGCAAACTACAGGTACGCGATGATGGTGGGTGAATGGCTGGTGTTGGGGATGAAACATTAGATCAATGCCTGGAGACCAAACGATGACAAATGGTGACCAATGTCTGGAATAAGGTGGTGGGTAATGCCACTGCACCACCCAAGGAGGATGAGTGAAGGGCTGTTCATTTCTGTACTGGTCACAGTAGGATCTCGTAGGTGAGGAGTGTTGTGATGAAAAGACACTCCTGCAGTTGTCATTGAAGGTGTTGTGAAGCAAGAGCACTGGAGATCTAGGAAACCTAACTTAGCCTCATGAGGAAGGAGGCGATGGAGAGTGTTGCGGTGCTGTGACCTGATCTGGTTTGCGGCACTAGAGCGTATGGAGAAGTGTGTCGGTGTTGTCTCCCAGGGGCTTGAGTAATGTGCCCAAAGAAGACTCGATTGGTGCCAGTGAGTGTGGTGCTGATGATGGTAACATTAGTGGCAACGGCATTAGTTCCGGGCTGGGAGCCTGAGCCAACACCTTGTTCAACTTACAGTGGACCTTAGTCTTTGCAGAGGGTTTTGCTAGCACCAATAGTGCTGGAGTAGTGGACTACTTCTCTGGTTCTCATGTCCTTGGGGTTACATTCAGAGACTTCAGTTCCATAGCGCTTGTGGAACACATGCTTGCAAGTACAGGATGTTCCTGGCTTATCTCTGGTAATGACGTGAGCAGATAATGTAGCTGGAAGAGAGTGGATTGGTGAAACACTCTTCTCAGCAGTTGTTTTTGGTATTGGAAAGCAAGCTTGTTGCTTTTCGGCCCTAGGAGGGTCCAAGTGAGAGGGGGAGTCTTAGGACTAAGGCAGCTGAAGCACCTTGTCAAACAGGAGCATGTGAAGATGCATCTCCCTATCATGGTGTGTCCTTGCCATTAATTTACAGCAATGCGGGAATTTTGGGGGAAATGTGTGTCTCTCCTAGGCTCCTAATACACCTACAGTGCCCATCTGACGCTGGCACTGACTCGTGTGTGTGTATATAACAGCTGAGGTGATTCACCAGAATCTGCAGCACCATCAACAAGTGCCTCTTGCAGTTTGTGCGCTCTCTGGCAAGGTGATCAGGGATCAAGATGGGGATGTGCATTCCTCTATTGTCCCACAGTAGTTAGGGAACCCCACTGTGACAAAAGCCAGCCCTGCATAGTGGCATGCATTACCCTCCGTAGCAGAACAGTATTCATTGTTTTGGATACTTGTAGAACAGCAGCCCCCACTCTGAATTATTCCCAACTGGTAGCTGTTTGGTGTTGCAAGCTTCCACGGGGCAATTGCCATGCGCTTCTCCACTGTCAGAGCAGGTCTCCTTGGGGTGTCCCTGAGCTTCAGGCTGGGGAAAGCTATTTACAAAGTTCCATGAAAGTGGCCTTGTGCATTCAGAAGTTTTGCAGCCATTGCTGATTTTCCCATATCTGCAGCACTATGTGGTCCCACCAGTACGTGCTTCTCTGATGGCACCAGAATCAGCGTTCCACTGCTTTCAGAGGATTGATTATCTCTCTCTCTATAGATTGCAGCACTGCCCTACCCACAGATGCGTCAGCTCTGGCCTGCTGCGTGATGCCATAGTGGTCTGAGAAGGTATGTACGGAGGACTACGTGGCCACTCTACAGAAATAGGCACTTGAGCCAAGAATGGATGTGGCCTGCGCTCGTGTGGAATGCGCTCTCAGTGAGGGAGGAGTCTTTCTCAGTCCATGGTAACACTCGTTAATGCATGAGGTGATCCTTGAGGATAATCACGGAGCTGACACTGGCACTCCCTTCATTCTTTCCATGAAAGAAATAAAAAGTTGTGATGACTTCCGGAACTCTTTTGTCCTGTTTATATAAAAGGTGATGGCCCTCCTCACATCCAGGAAACGTAAAAGCCTGCTCTTTAAGGAAGAGGCAGGTGTTAGTAGTGGGTGATTCGATCATTAGGAACATAGATAGTTGGGTTTCTGATGACCGGGAGAACCATATGGTCACTTGCCTGCCTGGTGTGAAGGTTACGGATCTCTCGAGGCATCTAGATAGACTTATGTGTAGTGCTGGGGAGGAGCCGGTGGTCGTGGTACATGTAGGTACCAATGACGTAGGGAAAGGTAGGAGAGATGTCCTGGAGGCCAAATTTAGGCTGCTAGGAAAGAGACTGAAATCCAGGACCTCTATGGTGGCGCTCTCAGAAATGCTTCCAGTTCCACGCACAGGGCCAGGTAAGCAGGCAGAGCTTCAGAGTCTCAATGCGTGGATGAGACGATGGTGTAGAGAAGAGGAGTTTTGATTTATTAGGAACTCGGGACACTTTTGGGAGAGGGGGAGCCTATAAAGGAAGGATGGGCTCCACCTAAA
>JANRFK010003894.1:22732174-22757439 GCA_030068395.1 Apalone spinifera | reverse complement strand
TCATAGGTCATGCACTCCAGCCCCCTTATCATTTTAGTCACCCTCCACTGGACCCTCTCCAATACAGCCGCATCCTTTCAATGGTGGGGGTCTCATAACTGGATACAATTCTCCAGATGTGGCCTCACCAGAGCCGAATAAAGGGGAATAATCACTTCTCTGGATCTGCTGGCAATGCTCCTCTTAATGCACCCTAATATGCCATTAGCCTCTTGGCTACAAGGGCACATTGTTGACTCATATCCAGCTTCTCATCCACTGTGACCCCCAGGTCCTTTTCTGCAGAACTACTACTTAGCCGGTTGGTCCCCAGCCTGTAACAATGCTTGGGATTCTTCCGTCCCAAGGGCAAGACTCTGCACTTGTCCTTGTTGAACCTGATCAGATTCCTTGTGGCCCAATCCTCCAATTTGTCTAAGTCACTCTGGACTATAGACTATCCCTTCCCTCCAGCATGTGTACCACTCCGCCTAGCTTAGTGTCATCCACAAACTTGCTGAGGGTGCAATCCATCCCCTGATCAATAAAGATGTTGAACAAAACTGGTCCCAGAACCAAACTGGGCCCCAGCACTCAGATAGAAATCCACCACCATCCTGACATCGAGCCGTTGATCACTATCCGCTGGGCCCAACCTTCCAGCCAGCTTTCTATCCATCTTACTGTCCATTTATCCAATCCACATTCTGTGAACTTTCTGGCAAGAATGTTGTGGGAGACCGTATCAAAAGCCTTGCTGAAGTCAAGGTACATCACATCTACTGACTTTCCCACGTCCACAGAGCCAGTTACCTCACCATAGAAGCTAATCAGATTGGTCAGGCACAACTTGCCTTTTGTGAATCCATCCTGACTATTCTTGATCGCTTTCCCCTCTTCCAAGTGCCTCAAAATTAAAATTAAATTAATGGAGATTGCCTAATCTCCTAGAACTGGAAGGGACCTTGAAGGTCATCGAGTCCAGTCCTCTGCCTTCACAGCAGGACCAAGTACCACCCCTGACAAATTTTTGCCCCAAATCCCTAAACAGCCTCCACAAGGATTGAACTCACAACCCTGGGTTTAGCAGGCCAATGCTCAAGCCACTGAGCTATCCCTCCCCCTTTAAGGATCCCTTCCATGATTTTTCCAGGGACTGAGGTAAGACTGACCGGCCTTTAGTTCCCTAGATCATCCTTCTTCCCTTTCTTAAAGATGGGCACTACATTTGCCTTTTTCCAATCATCCAGGGTCTCTCCTGATCTCCATGACTTTTCAAAGATAATGGCCAAAGGCTCCTCAATGACATTTGCCAACTCCCTCAGTACCCTTGGATGTATTAAGTCCTGACCCATGGATTTATATACGTTTATAGCTTTTCTAAATAGTTCCGAACCTGTTCTTTCCCCACCAAGGGCTGTCTACCTTCGTCCCACATTGTGTCACTTAGCGGGAACTGACCTTGTCTGTGAAGACGGAAGCAAAGAAAGCATTAAGCATCCAGGAGCACAGCCCCAAAGAGGACCAAACCCCCAAATAAATCCACCTTACTCTGTATAAAAGCTTTATAGAGAAAGCTCATAACATCAGTCCTCAAAGAAAGAGAGATCTGCACAGTTTGCTTTCTCCCCCCCATCCCAGTAACAATTATTTGCACTGGGCTTGATAAGTGTTTTTATTAAGCATAAAAATAGGATTTAAGTGATTGCAAGTAACAGATCAAGTTACTAAACAAACATAAAACAATATACGTCTAACACATTACAAAGCTTATTACATGCAAATTCTTACCCTAAACATCTTTTTCATGAGCTAGGCAGCCTCTTAGCTTAGGGCTGATCGTCCCCCCTGTTCCATCTTAGAGGTTTCCAGCAGGCATCTTAGTAAGTGAGATTCTTCTGGCAACTGCCCCTATTATTTGGTTTCTCATCTTTACATCCCCTTTACCAAGGTGGAAATTCTGTTTATTTCAAACTTTTCTCCCCTTGAATGTAAAAGATCCAAAGTGAGTTCCAGCATCAGAAGGCCTGGCCACATATCCTGGCAAGACCAACCACAATCCAGGCTTATAGGAAAAACAAGACTATTCTGCAGGGCATTGGTTTGAGTACAGAGACCTTATGTTTCCAGAGTATCACTAATGGCCCTCATTATCACATCCAGATTTATCAACAGATTGACACCTCACATACAAGAATGATGCATGCACAGAAACAATATACATATTCAGCAGACTGTAGCTTTAAATAATGTCACATTGCCTAAAACCTCTGAGTTTTGTATGCTCATAAGCCAATTTTCATGAAGCATGGAAAGGGGGGCATGACAGTAATGATGAGTGTTATTCTCTCTTGATTTTCAGAAAAAGAGAGCCATTTCTTCCTGCCTTTGATCACTGGTCACAGAGAGTGATGATCCTCAGTTCTAGAGCATAGCAGAAGCTCTTCTTCATACAAGTGTGACCTAAGTTAATTTGCTTTTACTTGGCCCTGTTTAGATCCTTTGTGCAAGACTACTCAGGCAGAAACTTGAAGCCAGAACTCTGCTGTAAAAACAACAACAAAACCTGACAATGCTCAACATATCATGTTGAGCTCAACATATCATGTTAACAGGTGGGTAATTAGCTAATTGTGCAGTTGATACAATTTGTATTGACTACACAATTTGTTGATAAGGAAATGTGCTCAGTCCTAGCTCACGCCAGATCCAGGAGCTACTCCTTCTGCAGCTCTGCATTTTAAATGCAGAGCTGCAGTGGTTCCAGACCTAGTATAAGCCAGGACTGAGCCGGGCTTGCTCAGCCTTGGCTTGCGCCAGGTCCAGGACTTACTCCCATGCAGCTCTGCATTTTAAATGTAGCAAGAGCCTAGGCTTATTGGGTAGTCAAGTGGAGTACTCGACTACTCACATTTTCCCCTCACTTGCTGCCTCTGTATCAGTGGCAGCAACCGGGGGGGGCGTGGAGGGGAGCAGGAGCCGGTGTTGGCATTAGCCAGGTTAAAAGCTGGTTTCCCCTAGAACTGTATCCACAGTGCCGCCTGTCCCCCATTTCTGCCTCTATCAGCTTAGGCTTATCAGTTGACTACACGCTCACATCCCTAGTGTAAAGTATTAGAGGGGTAGCCGTGTTAGTCTGAATCTGCAAAAGCGGCGAGGGGTCCTGTGGCACCTTATAGACTAACCGAAGTGTTTGGAGCATAAGCTTTCGTGGGCAAAGACCCACTTCGTCACATGCATCTGACGAAGTGGGTCTTTGCCCACGAAAGCTTATGCTCCAAACACTTCGGTTAGTCTATAAGGTGCTACAGGACCCCTCGCCGCTCATCCCTAGTGTAGAGTATATAATTCCAGGAGCTCTATGAATCATAGGAGGAAATTTCCATTCCATGGCTTGAACACCAGATGCATACCTCCAAAGAAGGTAGTGGTTGACTTTCTAGCACAGAGAGGTTTTTTTTGTTTTGTTTTGCCATTATAGCAGAATTGCTGAAAAGGGGGTAACTGAAAAGGATAAGACTACAGAAAGAGGAATTGTTTATCCCCTAAAACACAGCGGGTAAGAAAAAAAAATGGTGTTGTACTAATGAACTAGGTGTCTTTCTGTGGTTGCTTCCTCTCAGAGAAAGGAGGAGGACCAATGAAGAATCTCATGTGAAGGGCCTAAATGACTTGGCTGAGGGCTTAATCATCAAAAACAGTGGTCTAAGTCTCAAACTTGCTAAGCAAGAACCATGTCCCAAAGGAGTCTAACTTCCTCACAGTCCTCAGAGCCAAATAAATGGGTCTCTCCATAACACAAGGATACCCCCAATTGGTATAGAATACCCAAAGCCCATTCAAATATCTATTAAGGATGTTAAACAGATTTTATTGTAATCATGTAGCCACTAAAAGTTTAGTGGTTACAGTGTTACCTGCTGACTCCCCAAAAGCAGGGCAGACAGCCAGTGTGCTCCTGGCCCCACTCCCAGAGAGCCAACTCTCATACAGTGCAGGGCAGCAGCCATTTCCCTAGGAGCCAGCATATAACTGTTTAGGTAGCTGATAAGCATGAGCGTATTGATTACCAGTTTAAACAGCTACACTCTTACATGCCAAATATTTATACAATTTTAATAATATATGCATACACACAGATACTAATTGAACTCCAAACTTGAAATTTAGTAAGAAAAGAGCTGTTCACAAAAAGAGGTCTGGCTCTGCCTGTATGCACCCCTCTGGAGGCAAAAAAAACCTCTGGGAATCGTTTTTGAAAAGGAGCCTTAACAAGCACTTGGAAGTTCTGATCTTGGTTAACAAGTACAAGAGCAGAAGGGAAACCCAGTGTGAAGAAAAGTGGCCATGAATAAGAAACGTCTACAGTTACAAATGTACAAAGTGTTTTTATTATCTTTATCTGTCAGAGCTAATAGTGTAATGCATCCAGTTTGTAACAACCTATTTAAACTACAAAAAATGTTCACCTCTTCTGAGATCTTAACTAATCTAAGAGAATCGATATCCACACTAACAACAATTTAAAATTCAAAAATAACCACAGTAAAAACTACTTAAACTGACAATATGAATAACTTAAAATGATCTAGACTTGTATCAATACAGAAGAGTCCTAACATGTTTTTCAAAAAGAGAAGCCAGCATTAGATTACATAAAATCACTTGTATTCCTTTGCAACTATGCATTGGCAGTTTTCCACCACTACTGAGCACGAACTTCTGGGGGTTACCATAAAGCAACAGGACAAAGTGCTTTGAAATTGTCTCTCTTTTGTGGTTTCACATTGTGCTGTTTATAACTTACATGTCTATGAATTAGTGAAGTTCTCTTGTCAAGAGCCTGCTTTTGGTCAAGTGAGACACTTTATTTAACAGTGAAAATACAGATAACCATAAGCCACTTCAACTATAAAAACTGAACAATCCATTATAGTTAAACAGTTTGATACAAATGTGAATATTTCAGTATTATCACAATTCAAATGATCACACAACTTTACCTGCAAACATTAACATTTCAGGAGTACTACGATACTTTCTTTGAACTTTGAACTTCTTAAAACATTATAACCCTCATAGAACCATAATACACTTAGGCATAAAAAGAATAAGTTTAATGTAAAACTTCATCTTGAGTTTTGAGTTTACTTTTTGATTTAAAGCAGATCCTTAAGTTTTTAAATAAGGTTTTGTTAAAAGCTGAAAGATATTCAGTTTATTTTTTAAAGTAATTTTTACATGAATTGCTTCCAAGCCAAAATGAGAGTATGACATTTTTAGCTTAAAGACATTTAACAGCATCATTTAAACTCTAACAAAAAGGAAAGTAAAGTAAATATCCAGACACAACTACAAAGACTCTACTGGGATAGCTATAATTAATTTCTGGTGTCCAGATTACAGATTCAACACATGGTAATGTGCAAATTACATACGGCAGAAGGAAAATTTCAGTGTCAAAGGGGTTTTCAAATTTAACTTTTTCATTTGAAAAGGTAGTTGCATAGGAGGCTTCTGAAGTAACTCCTATTTATTTTTGTATCCCACCTTTATCACTGCTGTAGCCATCTTCCCAGTAACATATCCTGGTTTAAATAGCTACCACTTCACACACAGCAATTGTAAGCACGTCCCTTCCCCCACAAGTTTAACCGCAGACTCCTGTATGTCACATGACTGGAACCCTGCTGGTCTCTCCCTGCCCTTCCCCCTCCTACTCCACAGAAGTTAGGCAGGAGGAGGAAACACAGCTCACATACAGCCTCTGGGAGGTGGCATTCAGCCAAATCAAACTGGATGATTCCAGTTTAGACTGGTTCTGGAGACAAACAAGCAGTTCCTTGCTTCACCGATCTCCACTATTCAGATGCAGTGAACTTTCTCAGAATACAATCCTCTCTGCTTATATACTGCAGTCTGACTTGTTCTCATTCTATTTCCTAAAGAAATCATTAAATCAAAACAGCTTCTTAAAGTGCATATTAAGAATGGGTCATTCCCACCACACACTCCACATATTTCTTTTTTAAAACCCTTCCTGAAATAACCAGTTCAAGCAATTCTAAGCAAAGCATCACAAAACCTCTATAAGAGAAGAGATGGAACTGTGTTCAGTCCCCCTACCGCTTGCAAATATCTTTGGGAGGTTTCAACCCAGACCCACAATTAAAAAGGATTTTTTTTAATCACATATGAAGATGTGTCACAAACAAGGGTAATGATGTTGAATGTAACTTAATAGAGTTAAGCTGAAACAAAAGACAGGACTATGCAACACTTTAAAGACTAACTCGGGTTTACAAAGATAGCTTCCCCAATTATTACCCCAATGTCATTACCTCAAAACACTAACCTTTCCCCCCTCACCCCTCCTCTGTTCTTAAATCTGATTCGTCAATTTTATGTGTGTTCACTTTTTTTTGACTGTATCACTTTGGTATATATGGTCGTGCCAATTTTCTTCCACATATTGATCTGAGGAAGTGGGTCCGGCCCACGAAAGCTCATCATCTAATAAACCATCTTGTTAGTCTTTAAATTGCTGCATAGTCCTGTCTTTTGTTTCAGCTAGACCAAACACACACGGCTGCATCTCTAACATTAATAGGCTGCACTATAGTAAAATACCAGCAACCTCCTAGATAAAGCTAAAAAAGTTTATTCTACACTTGAATATCAACAGTACACTCTTTACAATGCCAGTGATTAATACTGCTGTATTTTTTTTTTACCAAAAAGGCCCCAAAGTATTTTGCTGACTAGTTCAAGTGTTAGGCAACTCAAAAGAATCAGTCTTTCAGAAAAAGGTAAAACCTATTATGCAATATAAATTTTAAACAATTACTCTAAAAAGAGATCCAGATGAACTAAGGAAACGTAAAATCAATGAGGAGCCCTGTGGCATCTTAAAGACTAAAAAATGTATTTGGGCAGAAGCTTTCATGGGCTGGAACCTACTTCATTAGATGCATGTTTTGCAGAGAGAACACACACACAGACTACCGTCAAGAAATTTTCAGATGGTTTTAAAAGAAGGAAGAGATGCTTGAAAGAGAGCAAGCAAGACAAGACACCTCTTCCTTCTTTAAAACCACCTAAAAAATTTCTGTCTATTCAATTTAAAGAAACCTGATAATGACCCATGGGTGACTTTTTTTTTTTAAAAGGATGATCTGACTATACTTAGATTAGATGTAGTAAAGACACAGAAACATGAACAAAAGAAGAACAACAAAATGATGTTGTTGGATAGCTGCTATAAAACTGAGGACACTAGGATTGTTGTATTTCTTATAGTTAATTATTTTCCATAATTCACATTCCCTAAATCTAAGATAACATTTAAATGGCATATGGCTTTATCGCAACAAAATGATGAAGATCAGAAATTTCACCCTGTAGATAATTACTGATTGCTCAAAATAAAAGCAATTTAAAAAAATTATCTGCTCTAGTCTCTCCCCAACAGAAACATTCAGTAAATTAATCTAAATATCCATAACTCCCCACCCCCAACACACACACACACACACACACACACACACACACACACACACAGATTTTTAAAAAGGTGAAGATCTTCATTTCGGTAAATTTCATTCCATATGACCTTCTATATGAAATTCTTTTGTTCAATGATCACCATGACCAGACCAAAGTATGCACAGACATCTCCTAACCCACTCACAAATCCTAAATCTCATTTAAAAATCAATGATTCATCACTAACTGTGGCAGACACAAACTAAGCCAATGAGAAGGAGGAGGGGACAAGGACAGGGAAAAGTTGGTATTGTGTAATGAAACTAAATTCACTAATTTCTACTTTCACTTCAGCAATATGCAAATAAAGGCACCAAATAAACTAAAGTATTCCAAGCCCCATGCTCCCAAGAAATATTTACTGCTTTTGTTCCACTTGTTTTTCTCCATGATTAAAATACATTAATTCTTGTGGATATTTTGGTATATTGTGTGTTAAAAAAAAAAATCAAACACTAATGCCTGATTAAATTTGTTAGATTTTAAGGTGCCATGATTCATTTTTGCTGAAATAGACTAATATAGCTATCCTTCTGAAACCTGTCACCAATGCTTTTATTTTCTACAGTTTCTGTTGCTCTAAAAGGAGGAACTTCAATACAGATCAAGTACATTTTTTAAAACAACATCTATAAAATACCTCTTATTACAACTTTAGAAACACCTTATATATAACATAACTCAAATTCACTTTCAAACACTAAAGTAGAATTTCTTGATGTACATTTTATTTGGTGCTACAATAAACTCTACAAATACTTTTTGAGAATGAACTACTTTGCACATATGCTGGGTCTGGGACTATAATATTTGGACAAGAGTTTGCACCTTATGGTGTGAATCACAGCTAATTGTACAACTAACTAATAAACCAAAAAACAAACCAAAAAACACCCTACCTTGAACTTAAACACTGAGTAAGCATTCTTGTAAAATAACTACAGTTCCTTCACCTTCTCTTTACATACAAAACTCAAAATGATTTCTCTTAAAAAAAAAGTAAGACTCTGGCATGAAAACTTTTGCTGAGCTGAAGAAAAGGAGATAAAAAACATTTTTAATAGGATTTGGGAAGTCAATTTTAGTTGCCGAATGTCCACTTATCATGGGTGTGGCCAACTTTCCCACAGACCCACAAAGTTTGTTTACATCCATCAGTCCTGGCTCTCCCTGTTCTGTGTGGTTATTTAGCTCTAATTTACCCTTAAATGTCTTCTAAGAGCCCAGTAATTAGTGGAAGTGTTGGTAATGCTGCTAAACAATATTGACCTCCTGTGGTTTGGCAAATTCTCTGGTTCAGCTCTAGTCATGTCCCGAGGGTGCCGAACTAGGAAAGTTCAACCTGTAGACTGAGCAAGGTGGGAGATATGATACTCCCGATGTAGTGCCCACTGGGACTGCAGCCTAGCCTTCATGCATATTCTATTTTTTTAATCAAAGTACAGCAAATGTACTTGCCAATATATAATCTGTGGTGCGCATGTGAAAAATCAAAATAGTGTCGAAAGTAAGTAATGCTGGTGATAGGAAAAAACAAATGCAATTTCCATTTTTCCCTTTAAAAAAGTTCTCCACGATAACGTACACCAGTGGTCACCAACCAGTAGACCAGGATCTACTGGTAGATCTTGGAGCCTCTGACAGGTGATCCTGACTGGTTTGGCCAAGAGGCTGTCAAAAAAGCCACCACTTCAGCTGCCCCTCCCCTCACTGCATCTCTGCTCTTTGCCTGGGAGCTGGCCCCTTAGGAGCCTCCTGCATTCTGTGCAGGGCAGGGGAGGGAGAAGAAGGGTGCTGATGTCAAGGTGCCCCCTTCTCCCTCTTTGTATCCTATCTCCACAGAGCAGAGAGGGGGCACAAGACTTGGAGGAGAGAGTTTGCTGGTTGCTTTTGGGAGTGGTGCAGGGCCAGGACAGGAGTGAACCTGCCTTAGCCCACTGCACCACCACCCAGGAGCTACCTGAGGTAGAGCAGTGCCCAGCTGAAGCCCACAACCCTACCCAGTCATGAACCTCCTCCTGCACCTCAAGCCCCTGCCCTAGCACCTCTGTATCCAAATGCCCTCCCAGAGCCTGCACCTAGAACTCCCTCCTCCACCCCAAGCTCAGCTCAGGGCACCCCTCACGCTCCTAATCCCTTAACCCAAGACCAGAGCCTGCACCCCAACCCTCTGCCCCAGCCTGATGAAAGTGAGTGAGAATGGGGGAGGGAGAGAGGATAGGAGGATGGAGTGAGCAGGGGCAGGGCCTTGCATAAGGGGCACGAAGGAAGCAGGGTAAGGGTATTTAGGTTTGAGGCAGATCTAGGATTGCATTTAAATTCAAAAAATGATCTCGTGCTTAAAAAGGTTGGAGACCACCGTCGTACACTGACTGGGTGGAAGATGCAAGAGTGATTTAAAAAAAAAAAAAACACACAGAAACCTTACTAAGTAAAACTTACAAATGCAATTTTTGTTTCTCAAAGCTATGTACGGTTTGTTCTTGCTATAACATTCACATGCCAGTCTCAGACATTTTCACGTCAGCTTTCCTATCTGGTATTTTGTAAGAGACGAAAGAGTTTACTCTCACTGTCTTTTTATTAGTTATTTAATCTTTACCCCATTGCCATTCTCATCACAAAACTCCAAAGAAAACATCCAACAATAATAAAAGATCTCTTAAAATATATACATAAAATGAAGCTTAACTGAAGTGGAATTCAACACACTCCAAACCTATGTTTGTTTACATCACTAGAATATGCAAAGTATCTTTCCACACAACATTGTCCAAGGAAAATCATCTAATCTTATTATATTTGGTCTATAAAGTCCTTTCTATAGGTTATGTCTTTCAAAGAATGAACTAAAAATACAACAATTATTTTAATTCAATTATTTTTCCTGCTTATTATTCCATGGTAGCTTATGGAAAACTGCCTCAGAGCCAGATTTTTTTTTAAGTGTGTAGCATTCAGAAGCTCCCAAAATTTGACCTTAAATACTTACACTTGGGTCTAGAAAGGACCTATTGCTGCACAAAAATACAGTTTACAACGGATAATGGAGACAATGAGACAGACATGAAAGAGGCGTGAGAGGATTCTCTGGGACACACTGGTGGTGATTTTCACATTAAGAACTCACTAGACAAACATCAGTCAGAGATTGTCTAGCTGCACTTGTTCCTGCCTCAGTGCAGAAGGTTAAACTAACTGGATGACTGCTCAGGGTCCCTTCTAGGGATGTAAAATACTGTTGAGTTAACCAATTAAATGTTGCTAACCGATTCAAAGGAGGTGGGCAGGGGAGACACTCCAGCCTAGCTGGGCTGGCGCAACCCACTGTCTGTGGTGGAGGGCTGTTTCAGGGGTAACGGTAACGGTGATGTTTACTGGAACCATTGACATCCCTTCCAGTCCTACTTTTTTATGATTACTTTTCTGTTATGATAAATGCTATACAGACTTTAGAG
The DNA here is from genome assembly GCA_030068395.1 of Apalone spinifera. Classification (NCBI taxonomy): domain Eukaryota; kingdom Metazoa; phylum Chordata; order Testudines; family Trionychidae; genus Apalone; species Apalone spinifera. The sequence continues at coordinate 22,746,457 of JANRFK010003894.1, read as the reverse complement.
CCTAATTCACAAAGGCGAATGAGCGTTAGTACAACTGGATATTTCAGTTTATTGAAAGAAAATGAACTCCTTGCTTAGCTTTAGTTATTATTACACTAGTTTTAACCACACACATTATACTCCAATACTGAAGCAATCATGCAGCTGACTATATAAAGCTCTTTGGAGTTGAATAGTCAAGATTTTTTCCACTAACTCTTCTGGAAGTGTAAAGTTTTCTTGCAAAAAAGATAAAAAACTCTCAAAGTAGTAGTAGTAAAAGGGTTGTAGTGATCTCATCAGTACAACCATTATTTTTTTTTTACACAGTATACAACAGAATATTCACTAGCATTTGAAAAATCAGTTATAACTATTCTTTTGTCTAATAAACCTCTTCTGCAATGCACTGCCCTTATGTTTCATGTCTGTTGACTTCTACATTAGTGCACAGAGTTCCGAATAATTTGTATGGGTCTTCCAAGATATTACTGTGAATTAATAGCAATATTGTGATAGCTGAGGATTCTGTTCCTCATGTTTGCCTGCTACAGTTGCTGTCCAGAGAAAAGGATTACTATACATTGAGAATTTTCTTTATACCCAGCTGATCACTGTTTGGTTTCATTTAATAATGCATCCATGATAATCAAAATTTGTTAACCTACCTGTCACTGCTGGTACTACTGCTGCTGCTGATTGAATCGCTACTTGATGATCTACTCCTAGAGCCGCTGCCGCTAGGGGACCTTGTGGGTCTAGATGCTTGGCTAGCCAACCTCTGGGGAGACTGGGTCCTAGACTGGGACGAATGTGGTGACCGGCTCCTGCTGTGCTGGTAATTCCGTTCTGGCCTTCTGCCTCGTACCTCCCGTGTAATATCATCCCTGTAGATATCCCTGTGTACCACACTGGGCAATGTAAACTGCTCCCGGGCCCTAGGTTCATAACGGGGGTCATGAGCATCAAAACGGTTTGGACTTCGACTCCGGGAAGTATAATAGAGCCCGTGCTGTAATGTCCGCTCTCGAGGGTCTCTATAGTAATCCTGATCGTAATGTCTTGTCCGATCAAATCCTCCCGTCCCCCGTTCATGGTGTCCATAGGCACTATGTTCATAAGCACGCTCCCTGTTATCTGAAGCCCTGCATTTATAAGGGGGGAAAAATATTTAATCAATCAGAGAAGTGTGTAAGCAAAACAAAAAGCAACTCATGCAAACATTCAGGTCAGCACTTTGTTTTTGCAGCTGGTTCTTCTCTAACAGCAATAACCTATTAAGCAAACACTGTCACGCTTAAAAATTTTACTTGACTCCAAAGTTATATTCATATATAGTAGAGCTGAGCAATCATTTTGTTTTAATCATAAATTGGGCTTTCATGACCAGCATTTTTCACAGCAGAATATACCAATTTTTTTTTACATTTTTGTATGGAATCCTTGTTGAATTATCTTTTTTCAAGTAAGCTTTTAATACTGCTAAGTGAAACCATTGTTTTTTCCTCCATCCTTCACCTAGTTTTAACCATGTTAATGAATTTTAACATTCATTTGCAATCTTACTATTGTTTCTGCAGAAATATCATTATAAAATTTGGCTATAGCCATGAAAGCCTCAATGAAAAGCATGTTCCAGAATTAAGAAGCTGCTTTCAAAAGGGGTTGTGTATCTATGGTCCTACTTATTCATGATACAGTAAAACCTGTGTTAACCTAATCCCCTAGCATGCCGGATATCTAAAAATTCCAGCTATCTGAGGGCCCCCATCAACCTAGGGGAAAAAAAAAATCAATGGACAATAATAGTAAAACTCAAGTTTTTAATATTGGTAGTTTTGTAGTTTGAGGCAGTTGGTCTCACATTTCTATTTTGAGTTAAAGATGATTAGTACTACTTAAATAAAACAATTTTAAGCCAATCATGGTAAACCAAGCCAGGCCTGTGTGCCTGAAGACGTGACAGTATTGTGGCTGGGGGCAATGCCGGTTAACAAAGTTTTCTGGTTAACAGAGTGCTGGATAACAAAGGTTTCACTGTATTGTGGAAATTGCAGATTCTACATTATTAGGTTTCCACTGCAATTTTGTTTAAATTCACTTACTTTGCAGTCCCCAATTTTGCATACATTTTTGAAGTTTGCAGCATACACTTCTCTCCTTACTACATTAAATGATCTTATAGTGTCTTGGGAAGGGCTAAAACCAGGCTGGGGAGAGCAGGGCGGGTGTGCAAATTGTGGGGAAGGAAACAGGCAGAAAAATGATAAACAGGAGAGCCCTACACTGGGCACAGTATTGCCACCCTTACTTCTGCACTGCTGCTTGCACTGACTTCAGCGTTGGGTACTCAGCTGGCAACCTTCATTCTCCAATCACTCAGAAGCACAAAAACGGGGGGGGGGGGGGGGGGGGGGGGGGGGGGGGGGGGGGGGAAATCCATACCTGCTATAGGGTTCTGCCTCCATCCCCAGTTATTACCTCTCTCATTTTTCTGCCCTTTTCCCCTCCCCACCACTCTTGGAGGCTGCCCCACTCACCCTGTTCTGATAACCAGGGCTCGACAAATAATGTAATCTACTCGCCTGTGGCGAGTAGATTACAACCTGGAAGAGCCAGTGCAGAGCGATCTGTGCAGGCGCAGAACGATCTGCGCATGCACAGAGCACAGAACTGCGTGGCTTGCGAGCAGGGCTCGCCGCTGCTTGATGAGCCCTGCTGATAGCCATAGTTTGCTGCACCTACAGTATTAGAATAAAAATTTTAAAAAAATAAAAAATAAAAAAAACCACATACTCAACATAATATTTGAGTATTTATATGGTTCCAGAAAGTTTTTCTTAAAAAAAAAAAGTTTACTGTGGCTTTTCGAAATTATTGCTATTAATAAAATTCCATCATTAGTTTCCCACAATTTTCCATGTCTTGTCCACGAATTGGCCACAATTATTTTAAGATTATCCCATGATTCAAATAGCGTCTTAACCTAATTTTCTGGGTTTCTTTGCAATACATAACTTAGCTTCTTTAAAACATTTCCATCCTCATTACAAGGAGTTTTGATATCAGAATTCTACACCTTGGTATGTTGTTCTTCTTAAACAAATATTTTTATTACTAATATCAGAAAAATTAAATTGCTAAATCGCAAGAACTACTGTCAAAAAGGATGGAAGCCCCAAAAAGTATTAAAACCCCATATGAAGAAATATAAATTTGCTTTTCTGGTTACATTTAATTGTTATGATTTTCAATTCATTGTTGCAATCAAAGGATTTATGGATCCGCCCTAGTTCACTGAAACACATTAGTTTAATGTAGCTAAGGACCATTCTGTGTTTCAGTATTAAAAACATTTTGTATGACACTGGAGGACAGTTCTATGTTCTAAGCATGTTAGTGTGCTCTCTCAAATAAGAGTATAGCAAAATTGAAAGATGAAGTTAACAGAGTATTTCAAATGTTTAGTATGCTAATTTAAATAGGTATAGGATGGTATGTCTTCAAGACAGGTCTACAAAATGGCAAATTAAGAATGATAGAGAACAAATCAACTGTTTGAAAAACATATTTGCACAATTATGAACCAGTGTCTATATTAACTTCAAAACTTAATTATCCATTTTACAAACAATATATTAATCTCTCTCCTGTACCTTTTCAGATTCTTCCAACATAACCAATTAATCATCAGCCACTTCAACTCCTTGAATCTTAATAACCCAACTTACTCCACAGTTCCCCCTCTTCTGCTGCATCATAAGATTTGTCTTTTATCAAAATATATGGAAATATTTCAGTTTTTCAGACTGATGGCTGGATCAGAATTTTCCTTGATATCTTAGAAAGTTACTCAATAATCTACAAATATGCCCCATACAGGCTCTGGAACCATAATGCCTACACTATACCTATCCTGTTTCTTACACTGCACCTCACCTTAAAGTAACTGCCTGCCTAGTCTGTATTTTTTCCTCCCAAATCTTTTTTAAAAAGCCAACCACACTAACAAAATGTAAAATAAAATGTTAATAACTTTTCTCCTACTTAAAATTCATTACATATTCTTCTAGTTCATTAGTTCTTGCTTGTAACTATTTCAAGGCTTAACAAGAGTTTTTCTTTCTTTCCCCCTTTTTAAGGAACAAGATCAACAATTTTATCAATGATTGCATTTAGCATCCTATCAAATGTTAGCCAGTGAAAGATAATTTAATGATGTAACAGAAAAAGCAATACTGCTAAAAGGTTACTATTATAGCGGACATAAAAGAACAAAGTCCTCATCTACTAAAAGGACACAGAAGACAGACACAAGAGCTAGGCAGAGCTGAACATCTAATGGCTAGAGTGCTTTTCTGATTATTAGTACAAAGAACTACTGGAGTTAGTGGAAAGAGAGGGGTGACTTGGGTTAGGAGAGGGCTAATATACACAGGGCAGGGCATACCAACCTTTTCCAAGTGTGGAAACACGACCTATATTCCCAATTAAATCTAGGGAGAGAATTGTGACCATAACTTCCCCAATTTTGGCCCCTCTTACAGGGGTAATCCACCTTCTTAATGGATAAGGGTGTCAAATGATATTTTAGATGAACCAACAAGAAAAAAAATCTGATAAAATTAAAAAAAATCCACAGGAAGCAAGTAGTCCCAAACTGAAACCATAACTCTGAAACCCCCAGACTTCTTTCTTGAGACAGTAGACACTTAGAAATTCATCCATTATTTTAATTTCCAGCCCTAAGTCTGAATCAAACAGCTGGTAGAAGTACACCCAATGTATGAGAATGCATGATGACTGGCCAGCCGGCATGTTCTATCCATCTTTGTAACCATCCAGCCCAGTCAATTTTGATTGATGTATCCATAAACTGATTATTAGCACCATGTCCTTAAAGCTAAAGTACCATTAACTGTGCAGTAGCAAATGACCTTTTAAGAAACTAGATAGTAATCCGCTCCCCTTCGCTGTGCACCATCATACACCTCTTGGCTGTATACCATCCCATAAATTCAAGGCAGTGGTTCTTGTTCCAGTACTTTTACAATGACTATAATTTCCAAATTTTAGAAACGTCCATCTCTTTTTTGAAAATACCATCATGACGAATAATTCCAATAACCTGGAACTGATGTAGATCCAAAATGGAAACATCAAAAGCTGCCTTCAGTCTTCTTCATCCAATATATATTTCCACTCCTAAATGTTGTCTGTAGAATCCAAAATGCTGCATCATTGAAGTCTACTAGAATTTTTGATGACAATCCAATTAATATATAAACTGTATATAGTAAAAACTGAAAACTAGGCATCAAGCTTTCAAATAACCTTATTTTCTAGGTATTCCAAAGATACTCCATATGGAACTTGAGCTGCAGCAATATAGCTCCATCTGGTAGCAGGGTTACATCCGAATAAGGCCTTAATTTTATCCAAAAAAATGGAATCATTACTTCTAGAATAACTCCAGTATCGATGCTGGTCACAGGAAGTCTTCAATCTTAAGATCACCTTATTTCAAAAGTAGATATCCAACCAGCTGCAGAAAACATCCTCTATGGATCCACAAGATACCAGCCAATGGGATAGGAATCACTTCCGTTTCCAACCCAAAATAGGAAACATAGATAATTCCCAAAATTTTAAATCCATCTGGGGGCCCTATATAGGAGTTTGCGTTTCTCACCATATCAAAATACAAAATACCTGCCTAGAGAAACCTTGGAACTTACCCATCAAGTCTCCGCTCATAACGTCCTTCCCGTGCATGAAGTGATGGTGGGGGGCCATAAGTGGGGCCCCCCCCACCTCCTCTGAAACCAGAAACCTCTCTACTACGAGATGCTATGGAAACTGTATCATCCAATCCCCGAGCAGCACTCGGAATGGTTCCTGGTTCATTATAATCCGTCCGTAGGTCTCTATCTCCCATTTTGTTGACTGAGTTGTGCGCCTTCTGTGCACTTTTGATGTCCACAAAATCCACAAAAGCTGCCACTCCACCTTCTGACCCCCTTTTGGGGAGAATTTTGACACTTTCAACACGTCCATATCTGCAAAAAAGCAAAGGAAAGCAAATATATTACTGCTATCACAAACGATTATATTGTAAAATACTGAAGTGTAAAAAATACATCTTCAATTTAGTCTTCTAAACAGTAAGTAAGCTAATTTCAAAATAAGGGTTGTTTTTTTTCCCCCCTAAGCAGCTGTTTGAGGGGGATTATTACTAGTTATTTTCAGGCTTCTTTCCTTTTTGATTAGAGAAGCATTTGTGGTTAGACTACCAAGAGATTGATTTTAACAGAATATAGTCCCAAACAACACATCCTAAGAAATAAAAAGGCATTCACATTTACAATGGAACTCCTAATTATTTAAATCTGATTTGACAATCTTGACATAATTAACTTTACAAAATGGTCAAAATAATTACTATATAAAAGTAACAAAAATTGACACAGCTATTTTATTATTCTGATTTAAAATTAATTTATTCAGTTTTAAAACAATGTTAAAATTCCAATATTGATTTCTGATCTCAAACTTAATTATTTACAATAATGTTCAAGTTCACTTTTAAACTGTGACCTTCAAATGCACCTTTGGACTATGCTACTGGAGTTCAACTTTAAACTCCCCACTATGAAACAAAAATGCTAGTTACTTTCAACAAAACTAAGAATGCGACAGGACTCTTAGTATATGTTCTGATATTAAGTAACTGCACCACAGTATAAGTTGTAACCATGGCTTATTAATGATAGCAAGGATTTAATCAATTATGGATATGAATTCAACTCTTCACTAAAAAAACCCTACAAAGACTTGTATAACTGATATAAATAAAAATAAAGAACAGGAAGATGAAGAGCATCTAGTGTTAAGTATATTTTTGAAACAGTTTAGAAGCACTATTTATGCCAACCTCCACATTAAAATTTTGAAGAACATATTCACTCAGTCAAGAAGTTTCTAAAAAGATAATGGCATTTTACTGCATATGTTAATCAGTTACCCCAAAAAAGCTTCAAAATGTAAATGGCAGAATTTGGACATTCTTGACAAACTGGGCTGGAAGATGCAAGAGAAAGTGTAAAACTATTTTTAAATTGTAAAATCAAGGATATTACAAAAATCAGTATTACTCATTCATGAAGCTACAGTCAATTATAAAACTTATTATAAAAACGTAGAATTAGACAGTTAAACCTTAAGCAATATCAAAACTGTTCTCAACTACTTGATCCATGAAAAAAGATACAATCAATAGCTTAATATGGGTGAAGATTATTACAGGGGCTACATTTGACTGCATTATATGCACAACTTTTGTTAATAGTTTAAATAAAATTGCAAAAAAATACTCAACAAAAGGGCTTTCCAATCATTCCGATACTACCTGAATCTAGATGTGAATTCTATATTCCCCGGTTTCAGACAGTACCAAACATACTGTTCACTGTTGAGTAAATAGTACATGTAGCTAACAAGAGTATCTTTAAAATTAAGTGAACAAGTTGCTTGTTGGGCATAAAAGCCTTGGGCAGCTCTGAGAATAAAGAGCACCAAGGAGGAGACTGAACTTAATGTGAAAATGGAGGTTATGGTGTCTGGAACTTTAAAACAAATACAGGCATTGCTATTTGCCTTACATTAAAATAAATGCATGACAGTCTATGCCCCCATATTCATCCCTTTTACAAAATAATGGTAAGTTTTGTACAAAATATGTTTTGTAGGGTATCATTTGAACACTCAATTTGCTGATCATTCTTTCTAGTAAAATGTGGGTGGCAATAGATTTATACAAGTCTACTTTATGACATTACTGAACATACTCCAAGTTTAGAACTCACCCGGAAGGTTTGGTGATAAAAGTGCTGTAGACATGCAAAAGTCATCAAAAGTGAAAACTAGTCAAACTGCCTCCCACTATGGATATTGCATGGCCACAATGCTAGCACCCGTGTCTACAGATAAGAGCAAAGGATTGTGGAAAAGCATCCCTCGGTGCAGTGTTGTGGGAAGGCAGAGCTAACCCCTGTACTTCTTGGGATTCCTTCCTACCTCCGTGCTGAGGAATGTCCAAGCAGCACAGCAGTCTCTCCAACCCTCCGCCTGTAGCAGCAGTCAGCCTGCTGCTGTGTTTTTAGTGCAGGGCAAAACAAGAGCATTCCAATGGTTTGTTCTTTGTTCCCCAAAAGGACCAGCTCACCTAGCTTTCAGATACTTCCCGGAGCTTTGAAAGGGGAGGGACGCATGCCTGCGGCAGAGATCACAAAATACTAATCACAGCCATCCCTAGCAGGCATCATGGGATACTGGTGGAAGCCAGTTCCTTCCACAAAACAGAGTCTTCACTGGCTTTTTGTGGACAATAAAGGGAGGGGGAAAAAGACAAAAAGCCTTTCACAGGACTGGAAGTTTTTTGTCATCAAAACTGGGTATTTTTCCCTTAACAAAAGTTGTATTATACTGTGTATGTTCTCACTGTTTTGTTGGCAACAAAACTGGTCCCATGCAGACAAAGTCTCAGCGGTAAATGACAAACTGATCTCTCAGCCAGGTGTCAATGTAATCAAAAGGGCCATCATCTAATTGCCATTTTTTAGCTGGAAAGAGGGTGAGAGCAAAAAAATTTACACCTCGGGAAACAAAAAGGTAAAGGAGCCCATCCCCTTAATCTTTGTCTCCTGAATCACCACAGTAGAGGATTCCCAAGAGTAAGAATAAATTCTCAAAGTATAAGAATTGAGAACAGGCATCTCAAGTTGTCTCTGTTTTTCCTCTTTACCCACAGCATCAGCAAGACCTGAAGAAAAAGAGGCAGCATTGGTCAAGGGGAGAGATTCTGACTGAAAGGAGTTCAATCAGTGGGGAGATACCTTTGCTTTGAAGTCACCTAGCTTGTTAAATTGGATATTAGTTGCATTTTACTTTTCATTTTCCTATACAAATTCTGACTTTTAGGCCTCACTACTTGTAATCACTTAACATCTATCTGTGGGTAATACGTTTGTTTTATCTAAACCACTGTGCACGGACTGAAGTGGTTGGGAAACTTCATTTGAGATTACAGGATTTGTGCATATTATTTTCTGTTAGTAAAATGACAGCCTTTATATGAGCACATGGACTGACCAGCCTTCTCCTGAATAACACACACATTTCTGGGGGAAAATCTAGTACTGAGAATTTTCTGGGTTGTTTTGCAGTGTAATTTACAGCTGGGAATAAGAGGCTATCCATGAGCAGACCAGGAATGGTTGCTCACAGTGAAGCAGTGTAAAGTGCACCCTCGGTTGAAGAACTATGGGGACACAGCTGTTCCAGCAATCCAGACTGCATCCTGAGGGTATCACAGATATGATTATCATTTAAAGGCACTTTACAAAACAGTCAGGTTATACCAAGATCACTAGAAGAATTATGCTGACATACATTTTCAAAATCCACAAATTTCACTCTGAGATATTCTGCATTTACGGAATATTTTCTGCATCTTCTTCCAGATGGAAAGGCTTCTTGAAGTTTCCCATCAGCTCAGAAGAGATGGGAATAGACTGGACAGTTGTATTAGGACTTTCATTTGAAATAATATTTGCAGAGTCCAGAAGAAAAATGAATACGGTAGAGAAATAGCAAGGGAGGGGATAGAAAAAGCATAAAAAAGTGTAAAACAAGAGAATGCAAGGAAAAAAATGAGCAAAGGCGAAGCGAGATTATCTGTCCTCATGATTGTTTATGGTAATCTAGAACTTCAGTCACACCAGTAAATATCATCGGATTCCCACCAGAATGTTTTTTAAAAACCTGATCCCCTACAAGACTAAAAAAGGAAAAGAGACAGCACTGAGTAGGGAGTGTATCTATGAATTTAACATTTAGTGCCTATCAATTTGCACTTATTTTTTCAACATTTATAAATTGACAGCATTTTCCCTTGTTTTCAGAAAGAACTGAATCATGAATGCCTCACAAAAAATATATCCTAATACCTTTGTGAGTGCAATTAAATACAGCCTGGCTAACAATGAAATAGTGCCACCTGCCAGTTACATTTCACACAAGTGCTTTTAAAATGCTGGGTTCACTTACTATCCTCTAGAGATGTCAAAGTGTAGTCAACTATACGATTAACCAATAAGCCTAGGCTTATCAGTTAATCTTGTCTACTACACGCATTCCTCCCCACTTGCTGCTCTGTAACAGAGGCAACCAGGCGGTGGAAGGAGGGGAGGGAGGAGGAGAAGGAGCCAGTGCAAGTGGGCTTAAAAGCTAGTTACCCCCTCACCCCCACCCCCAAGCACTGGCTCCACAGTGCCACATGCTTTCCCCATCAGAGGCACGAGAGTGGGGGAAGGGAAGGGAGGCAGCAGGGGAGCAGCCTCTGTCTGCAGCAGGCCCGTGCTCCACGTCCCACAGAGCAGTGTTTGTCCATAGGGAGCCAGGGACTATCATGGACAGAGGCTGCTCTGTGGGAGGTGGAGCAGCCTTTTGGCCCTCCTGTGGAGAGGGGCTGCTGCCAATGCTGCTGCCTCTGCCCCCAGAGACTACAGAATAGTTGAGTAACCGATGAGAATTCATATGGTTACTCGACTATTCAATTACCCAATATCCAGCATCCCGACTAGCCTGACAAACTTTTGAAAATTATGATACTTCCAAGTTTATAAAAACTGATTACAATCAGCCGCTGGTTTGGTTTTTTTAAACCACCACAGTACAAACTGAGATCCATCAATCTAGCAATCAACACGTTCACCTACATCTCTAAAATATGGAAGAGCAGGAAGTGCAGAATATGCAGGATATCAACAGAATTTAGATTTTCCTGCATCTAAGCAAAGAGCAATATTAGGTCTTTTATACCTCTATCCCAATTTATCTACGAACAAGTCTTATGTTAAAAGTTGCATGCCCCCACAACAATTTGCTTGATTTAAAAAAAATAGTTTTAATTTGTGTGTAAAAAAATTATTTTGAGAGCTGTGAAATACTTAATTTTATTGAAATAAAAAAACTATATTCAACCTTTTGTATCTTAGGTTACAAACTTTCAGGAGATTTAATGCAATACTTTTAAATATTCTGACTGATAACACAACTGATCTTTGATGAATGCAGGAAGGCCTTTCCCTTAAATGAGAGAAACCAATATACTCAATGTACAAACACAATTTGCCCTGTGGGCTGCTTAGGCAGACAAATGCATGAGTAACTTAAATATTACCCTTACTTTTACAGCAGCAACACCCCTAAATAATCCAACTTTAATTGAGACGATTTAATTGAGACAAAATTTTAATCTCTCCACCATCTAGATGCTGAAATGTACATGAGTTTGCTGCACTATATCCTGACACGATGACAAAAAAAAAAAAAAAGAGAAAGCACGTGCACTAACTTAAATGTCCAAAGCCAGCTGCTGAAACAGGAAAATTTGCATTTTCCTTGCCCCAACATGCTCTGTGCCCTCTGATTACTACACACATCCTATAGTCCCTCATCGTGAAGATTAATCTGTCTGGTGATCTGACCCAGCCCCACCCATTGGCTGCTCTCCGAGCTGTTCCAATCTTGGCATTGCTGCTAGAAGGGGAACTGCATTGCTCCATACTATTTGATCTTAAAGGGAAAGGAGGGGAGATCTGCAACACTGTATAAGATAGGTTACTGCATGAGAACAATACATTACAAGGAAATGATACTTTCTAGAATTGGAGGAGGAGAAGCAGCACTAAGGATACCTGCAGAATGCTGGAAGATATACTGCATAGAGTAACTGCAGAACAAACAAGGACTTTGTGTGGTGCAACCTTTGTCCACAATCGAAGGGCTGGGAAGAGGGGACAAGAGGACAACAAAAGCCATCATAACCTTCAGTAACGTTGACGCAGCGGCTTTGCTGAAACCTTCGCCTCATATATATTTATACCTTTGCGTCATCCCTCTCCAAGAAGGCTGTGTTTCACAATCACTGGCAGACAGAAGAGAAAACGAAGATAATTTGCTGTGCTCTAATACTAAAGAAAAAGAGGTTTTTTAATGCCTTTTCCCCATGTCTGCTTCATGCCAATTAATCATTAACTACCAATGTTCCAACAGGCAGAAAATGCAGCCTTTCAAAGATTCCCAGGAAGCTGAAACATCAAGAACTATTATTGTTTACTGATTATTATTTAAAGAAGAATGAAGAAGACATATCTTTCTCAATCTGGAGAAACAAAGTAGAATACAATACAAAGATGGAAGATACCTATTTGGTCACTGAGTCCCCCTCTGTCAGTGCAGGATTTCACCAAGGGTTGTAAAGAAAATGTCTGGTACCCTTTTTTTAATTGCTAAATCATCATTGTTCAGTCTGACTAAGCTACACTAAGCCATCTTTTCAAACAAGGAAGAGGAATTAATTATTTAAACTCTTGTGTAATCATTGTAGAGTAGGCATCCCTCTAATCAAGAAACTGGAATGGCTGTACGCGCACACAGGCGCAAATGTTTCTCTGTCCTCAATACCACTCTCCCCTCCCTTGCCTCTATGAGAGTGAGATGCAAAACAATGGACTGTCTGGGAAACACTTCCCTCTACCAATCCAAAACCAGCTTCTCCTCTCCTCCCTATGGCCAATGTGTCACTGAGACAAAGCCTTACTGACTGGGGGAGGAAAGAAAGAGACAGAGGAGAGACAGAGTAACAATTTGCCAGTCATCACTCAAACTTTCTTGAAGCAAACCAGTAACAAGGAAATTAAAAAGCTATTGCTATTTCTGGATCATCAGGATACCTTTGCATGGCTCATGTTTCATTGTAACAATTAGCCACTTAGTTTCACTAGAAATTAGATATTTATCAACTATTCACTCAATATTTTTAAAAACACAGGGCTATTTTAAAGGAGCCAGATGGTAAAAAACCTTTAAACAATTATTTGAATTTTGTTTTACTCTTACATAAAATAATTAGGCTCTCAAATCTTTTTATTACCTATATTTCAGGCAAATTTAAAAACAGGGTAAAGAATCTGTTTTTACTGGTGTTTCAATTTTCTTTTTAATTATACATATAATAGAAATTAAAAAAGTATTGCCTCCCCTTTTCTTCTATTGGGGTCTCCTCTGGACATTGTAAGTCCATCAGCCCCATATACAGATATTTTCCAACACTGCAAAATTGTGTAATTTCAGAATCTGATGCAGAAAAGCCTCTTTACATTTTTTCTTCAACTATTATATCAGTTAGTATAATAAAATCTTACTTACAGTAATAAACAAAAATCTAGTTTATCTTTTCCTTTTGTTTCTGTAGCACCTGATGATGACAGTGACACATGACCAGATTTGCTGTTACAGCAGGATACCTGCACATCTGAAATTTGACTAAGGTACAAAGCATTCAACTTCTGGAGAAGGGCAGTTGTTCAACCTGTGCAATGCCCAAATTCTCCCTCTTTTTAAATTATTACGTAGCTAACAAGTCAGGGCTTCTATCCTTCATAGTTCTGCTCACACAGTCTGAAGCTTAGCGGGCCAATCATATTCTTTTCCCATTGACTTTTTTTACAATAAAATAATGTGAACTGATATTATCCAGATGGCTGGGTCTGCCTGACCCATCATTTTATAACTTTAGCCTAGTCCAAAATTAGATGTAAAAAACTAGTCTTGTGCTCCCTTTTTTATATTAAACAAAATTGAACTGGTCAATGGAACAGCAATGTAAAAAAAACACACATACTGGTATACTAAATTGTAACACTGGCTCGTAAAATCTTTCCTATGGGCCTTTTTATCTATCCTAGCATGGCTTTTTTTCATCCAGGTTCTACTGACGAATTCTAGAGTATTCTGCAATTCAGGACACAGTTTTAGAATACTAAATCCTTGTGACTTTTGGGGCGGGGGGGCCCCTACCAGAACAGTTCAACAAGGTCAGTTTAATGCTCATCAATTTAATGCTGCTTATATGCCAGAAGAACAACAGAATTTCCAGATGAATCACTCCTGACAACAGCTACCATGAACAAATTCCAATGACACAGTGCTTAAAATGTTTAACTATGGTTTATAATTTAAAAGTTTAACATGGTGAATGGTACAAAACCATTTACAGCGCCATTACATGAAATATACAAAAAACTGTCCTGTCTACATAAATCAGTAAAAGTTTTCAGCACCTACTGCTGAAGGCCTAGGACATAAGACTACAACATGAAAGAACTTGAAAGGATGTAATAGAGATTCTCAGAGACTTTAAGGTCAGAAGGGACCATTTTGATCATCTAGTCTGACCCC
>JANRFK010003894.1:22712809-22732074 GCA_030068395.1 Apalone spinifera | reverse complement strand
CTCCAAAAACTTCCTGGATTGCCTGTGTACTGCCGTATTGGTTTCCCAACAGAAAGCGCCTCTGTGAAAGTATAACTGTGTAAAGGGTTAACCAATAAGACTGGGCTTATCAGTTAACATTCACAATTGCACACAGGCTTCTGCCCCACTTCTGGGGAACCAGCTGCTACCCTGCATTACCGCCTCTTCATCAGAGGCAGCAGCACAAAGAGGCAGACATGGGCCTTTCGTGGAGAGCCAACTTAAAAGCTGGCTCTTTGTACGACCAAGCTCCCAGGAGCCACCTGCTGCCCCATCATGCTGCCTCTCACACAGAGGCAGCAGCATAAGGTAGCAGGTGGGAGCAGAACATGCCAGCTTCCAGGGACCCGGCTGCGGGTGCATGTAACCACTGAGTTTTTCAGCAGTTACACATTTACAAGATTATCCACATTTTAACATACCTAATTTTATTTATTATATATATATATATATATATATATATATATACACACACACACACACACACACACACACACACACACACACACAGCTCAACAAATAGTGTAACCTACTCGCCCAAGGCAAGTAGATTACACCCCGGAAGAGCCAGCGCAGAGCGACCTACGCATGTGCAGAACGACCTGCGCAGAGTATAGAACCGTACAGTTTAAAAATGGTTTTACAACCCTTTGAGAGCAGGGAAGAAAAGAAGATAATATAAAAATCTTGTAAGTATTTTCTTTCCACCCCAGAATTGGCTGCATATCAGTGTTGTGGAAGCAATTTATATTGTAATAATATACATACACGTGCTGTTACACTTCTTTCATCTCAAAGAATCCTGATGCCATGAAAATAAATAGAATCAAATTCAGTTGTGCTGCCCATGGCCAAAACGACACAGGATGCCTTTAAAACAGAGTAGCCTAGATAGCAAAACAAAAATATAACCTTGGTACCCATTCTATACAGGCTAACCAGGACTACCCTAGTGTAAAATTCAGGTCAGGAAAAAAACCCGAAATCTTCAACTACAAATACCATTGTTTGCAAATGCCATGATTCACATTTAAAAAAAAAGAGACACACACGCTCTCCACTTCTTAGAAAGAACGTAATAACTGATGCTGTAGTGATATCTCCTATTACTAAGGCTTCACTACTCTAACAAATTGTCCATCATATTACACTATGAAGTTTCCACTTGCAGTCCAATAATTAAGACTGAATTTTGGATTTAAGTTTTCTAATATTCAAATTACTATACATGTCCAATAAACGATGTAGTTTGAATCTTTTCAAATTTGTATCCTTGTCCATTTGCAAAGGATGTTTGAGACTGTACTATGTACATGAGAATTCGTTGTGCAGAGTGTCTAAACAATCAGAGGGAATTCACTAGAACACTAAGGCCATGTCTCAATTA
The DNA here is from genome assembly GCA_030068395.1 of Apalone spinifera. Taxonomy (NCBI): domain Eukaryota; kingdom Metazoa; phylum Chordata; order Testudines; family Trionychidae; genus Apalone; species Apalone spinifera. The sequence goes on along the minus strand of JANRFK010003894.1, from coordinate 22,730,666 downwards.
TGCAAATGAGGTATGGCAATATTCTACACTTCACCACATTTGCCTATTTCTTACATCAAGCAGGTAGAGTGTAGACATAGCCTCAGACACCAGATTAAACCAATAGAAAAAATGGGAAACTGAAAGCAGTAATCTTTTTGTCACTTCTCTGATCACTGAAGGCTGCCCAAGGCCTTAGTCCACATAAGCCATAAATCTGGGGATGTTAAAATTCAGTTAAATAGATAACTGTGTAACCCCTGAAAATCTCAGTAGCTACATGGTTACATGCTGGAGGCTCTGACGTATAAATAAATACGTATAAATAAATAAAGTTTAAATAAGCTTTATACTGCAGAGCCCACAACGAAGCTTCCCAGAAAGTGGGGCCAGCAGCCCTTGTTCGCCTGTATCCCAGAGAGGAGCCAAGCGGGCAAATCTGAAACAAATCTCTGCTGACCTGCCACAGCAAAGCTGCCTTCCCAAGTGTCTGTGTAACCAACACCATTACCCAATAAGAATTGGATTATGCTCTAAAATCCCTACCTAAATCTGTCCCACTGGTTCTTCTAGGTTAACGGTTGAACTTCTTTCTAGAACTCCTTCCCCATTATGTCTCTATATGCAAAGTATTGCATGGTGCGCTACAAACATATAAAGATCTGTACTCTTATGTAGTTTCTATTAAACTGGAGGAAAACACAGCCCAATAAAATACCTCTGCATTTTTGTATCAGAAAATTACATAAAAAAGGAGGAAAAGGCTAAGAATTCTTGTTTTCTCCTCCAAGAATCAGCTTTTCCTTGGCCTCCAGATTAATCCTGCAGTGCATATTCATAATTCTTAACCTTACTCTAAAGAACCTGAAAACTGTCTGATGTTATAAATACAAAGTTCAGATTATTAAATACAAAAGGACTGACTGCGGAGTTTTGCAGTTAATGCCTGCATAAAACTTTAGTTAACACTTTCCAACTGGATGTGTTCTATTTCTTTGCACCACACAAATACCAATTCTCCAATTTTCAGAGAACCCCAAACGAAGGTGGTTGGTTTTAGCTCTACAACTCCTTTAGTGTTAATGGCTGGTGAGAAGTTATAGTAAAATCCCATCAGCTATTTTGAAAACTAAATGAAATATGCTTATCTGGTTTCTAATAACTGGAAATCCAAAATTTTCCATTTTAAATATCAGGTCTAAAATTTTTCCCCCCTTTACTTCAAACTGAACCACAGGCTGAAAAATATTCCCATGGCATTTTCATTCATAAGAAAAAAGACCCCAACAAATTAATCAGAACTCTAATCCCCAGTTAGAACTACATTCTAACAATTCAATTCTAACAATTCAATTCACTACATCCACTAAAAGTACATTTCAACCCAAGTTTTAATAAAAATTCAAAAGTCTGAGTTCAGCAGGTAACTTCTAAGTGCTAATCAGGGACCATTATAATTTGTTAAGTTCTCTCTCAAAAGCTGATTTACAAATAGAGAAAGTTAACATGGCTGCTGAAGCCACTAAGCAGCTGAACTTAAAAAGTCAAAAACAGTATCTACCTTAAACATCTGTATCCAAATCTTCAATACTTACTACATGCCTGATCTGAAGTCAATGTGTGTCTTTCCACTGAATCAATAACCTTTGGATCAGGTTTTATATTGGTTCTTGTCACCATAGAAATACCAGTGACTACTTGTAGAATACATTTCTCACTGCTGTGCCCCTCCAATCTGACTATTTTGCGATGAAAAATACCCTTAATAAACCATCTCTGCTTACTACAATTATCAAATGATACCCTTTGATATTCTTGAACTGATCTACTGTACAAGTTTTTATTTTCTTTTGAAATTTAAACTACTATAGCAGGACTACTCAACATGCAGCCCATGGGACACATATGGCCAGCAGCCCGTTTATTTGCAGCCCGTGGGTGGGATCCTCTGAACATGGCCTCCACTGGGAACACACTCCACAATGGTGAGGAGTTTCCCAGGTGCGGTGAGCACTGAAAGACGCAAGGGGATGGGCTGGTTTCTAGCCCCCCAGGGAGGAGGTGCTGGGAGCACTGGGGCATTGTGGGAAATGCTGGCTGTTTAGCCTTGTGGGCAGAGCCTGAGAGGTGCTGACTGCTTACACTGGCCACATTTGGGTCTGGCACCATGGCTTAAGGCTTAATCTTTGTATTCATGCCCACCAGTGTGAAAGAAGCTTTTTGCATACAGTAGTTCCTCATTTAATACATGCCTGCTTAACACGTTTTCGCGATAGCACGATTTTTTTTTTTTTTAAAGGGAACATTTTTTGAATTACACAACTGTCCCGGCAATAACACGATTTCCCCCAGCCGTCCCGTTGCTGGCGGCTGCATGGGGCTTCCCCCACCTCCTTGCACAGAGACAGAGGGTTCGCCGCCCACCGCACCATTCCCCAGTGACCTCCCCTCGCCAGATGCAGTCTCCTTTCTCCCCCAACCTTATGTCCCAGTCCCAACAGACACCACTGCTTGAAACGCAACCCCCACCTTTTTCATTATTTTCAGTGGGAAAATTGAGCCCGCATAACACTTTTTCATTTAACACAGTCATTTTCTGAAACATATCTATAGTGTTAAATGAGGAATTACTGTATATACAACCACACAAATTTCAGCCCTAGGCATGTGCTGTATCATTGTGGCCCCTGGGGCTTCCAAAGTGAAATGAGACACACATTCTTGTCAATTAAATATAGATGTTAAGAAGCAAGCAACCAGTAAAGCCAGTTTATACCACTGATCCAAATACTGTGTATCTTTTACCACATCAAGTTCAAAGTGGAGCAGATTTCTGGACCAACACCTTGTAAAGAGAAACTTGGGATTGTAAAATTAAAGCACTAAATTTAAACTAAAGGTAAAAAAGAGGCCATCAGTAATTTATGGAGTACTTGATGACAGGCTCTGTAGATCAGACTGGTCTCATGATGCTGGCTTTCCATGTTTCTAAGCTGGTTTATCACATTAAAGACAGCTAAAAATATCAAATGCTTTTCTAGTATTACTTTTCCCTGTGAACAGCTGTAGAATTGTGACAGAGGGGAGATGGTCTGCATGATTATGATTGAGAGAGTTCTCTTTAGATCCGATTACACTATGCCAAATTGTGAGAAGTTCTTTATTAGTTTCATCATCACAATGAAAAAATTAAAGCTACTCACATCACGAGAACACTAACATTCTGATTTTACTACAGAAACAGACAAGCATGAAGGCAATAATTCAGAAAAGTTCCTTAATTACCCCACTGCTACTGTTTTCTAGTAACAGTGCTTCTAGACAGCAATATTGCTTCCAGCCCTGCTTCTCCAAAATGTAATTACAAGTGTTTTTATTCCAGCCCACAGAATGAATAAACTTTACTGATTTTTTAAAATAAAATTTCTCCTGCAGCATGACAGATTGTGTCCTGCCTGCCTCCTCCCTCCCTTTTCCTCAGGGCTTGACTGCTGCTCAGGGCCTGAGGAGGCCCCAGAGTGGGCTGAAGCCAGGAGCTGTTCAGTCTTTCCTCTCCCCCCCACCTTGTCAGTGGAAACCCCTGTGCCCTGTCTACACTTGCACATTGGCAATAGAGGTGCACTGACGAAAGATTTTACATAGCATACATGAAGTCAGTGATAGAAATGTAGCTGTGTTAGTCCTGTTTTTTGTTTCAGCTACACCAGACTATAATTGCACTTTAAAGACTAATAAGATGGTTTATTAGGTGATGAGCTTTCGTGGGCCAGACCCACTTCCTCAGATCAAATAGTGGAAGAAAACTGTGACAATTTTCTTCCACTATTTGATCTGAGGAAGTGGGTCTGGCCCACGAAAGCTCATCACCTAATAAACCATCTTGTTAGTCTTTAAAGTGCTATGTAGTCCTGATTTTTGTTTCATACATGAAGTCAGTGATACTACTTGCACATAGCTATACAAGAACAATGTGCTAAATACTTTTGTTACCCTACATATTAAATCTGTCCTGAACATAGTTTTCATTTTTGCTTTGCAATTCTCATTTAACATATCAGTTCAGAACATGTATTCAGAAATCTGCAGTCAGCACATGAAGGATTTTCATAGAATCATAAAACCATAGAGCTGGAAGAGACCTCAGAAGGTCATCAAGTCCAGCCCCCTGCTCTAGGCAGGACCAATCCCAACTAAATCAACCCAGCCAGGGCTTTGTCAAGCCAAGACTTAAACACCTCTAGGGAAGGAGACTCCTTCTGTTTTAGTTTCTTCTCTTGCAAAGCCACCATCTTAAGGCAGTGGGAAGCTTTTAGAACTATGATTATGCATAAAGGTAGTAAAATGATTAAATATGTGGACAGAATGGTGAATGTTTTGACACTGTTTGGTCTATTAATTTACATGGTGGTATGCAGAAAGGAAGATGGCCTTGCTATGTCATAAGAAAAGGCTATGTCCTCATTTTTAAAGAGCTATCTGTTTTGAGGGAAAAATCCACAGCAGAGAGAATACACAACTGGACAAACAGGAATGGGCTTCTATACTCACTGATCTCCATTACACATGTGAAATAAGCTAATCAAAGTTCTACAAACATCGAAGAGTGTATGGAGTCAAGGTTTACTCTTGTGATACTGAAGTTTCAGGATCGCTCTTTTTTAAAAGAAAGGTATGATATATACAAGTTAATCAATAATTAGTATATTTGTAGAACAGACACTCTAAATGAGTGGTCAAGAGCAACAAGCAGCAGGTTCGATTCCATTCTTTCACTACATGACTTTCAGAAAGTTACTTAATGTCTATGTATTGAAACTTCTCCACTGTAAGAGACAGACACTACTTATTTAGCTTTGCAAAGTGCTTTGAGACTTCCAAATAAAAACATAATAAAAACATTCAAAGTAGGATTTTTAATAAAAAAAAGTTAACTGAGATTCAGTGCCTATGGGGATGTTGCTCAGGCTAATAAAGGGGAAAAAACGTCTTTCCTGAACTCTAAGCACCAGCATACTGAGCAGCTTATTTTTATTATTATACTCTTGCCCCATGAGTAGATTTCCCAATGCCCTAGACAGCCATGATTGGTCCCAGGCTTCTACCCCTACAACCACTAAGAGGAGAGAGTCCCTGAAAAACCTGTAGTATCAAAAAGACTGAGGCCAGGTCTACACTGCTGACTTATATCAGTATAACTATTTCATGCTCGAATGACAAAAATCCACACCTGATCAATGTAGTTAAACCAGGCTAATCTCTTCCTACCCCAGCATAGACAGCACAAAGCTGACAGAAGAGCTTTTCCCATCAACATAGCTGCTTCTTTACAGGGAGGCAGAGTAACTACATCATCAGGAGAAGCTCTCCTGTTGGCATAGAAGTGTATTCACTGAAGTGCTACAGTGATGCAGCTGTAGTGCTGTTTGTGAAGACAAGTTTTATGAATGAGTGAACACTTATTCCCAACTCCCTTGAACTGAAGGAGGGAAGTCCTTGAAATTTTAAAAAGCTATTCTGATATTTCTGTGCAGATCTTTACTATTATACCATTAATCATTAATAATCAATTAAAGTTTGAAAGTTAGTTTTTAAACTAGGGCCTTTGTCAGGAGGGAGAGAAAGATGCTTAAAAGCTGGCTCCCCATAGGCACTGGCTCCTGCCTTCTCCCACTCTGAGGCAGCAAGGAGGTTTTGCATGTAGTTCTTTGGATTAACTGATAAGACCAGATTTATTGGTTAATTGTTTAAACATCTATACTCTTGTATCTCTAATTATGATGCATTTAAACGTACAGCCAGTCCCCGAGTTACAAATGGTCTATTTACAACCGTTCGTACTTACGACCAAACCTTCCAGTAAGCATTCGTAAAGGCGGTCCCCGAGTTACGAACATGATCCACGCTTACGAACAGCGCGGTCACGTGTAAATGAATGGAATCCGACTTACGAACGCTTCGAGTTACGACCAAGTGTTTGGTCCGTAACTCGTTCGTAAGTTGGAACAGCTGTATTTGAGACATTCTAGAATATGCTACAGAAAAGAAACAAATTATGGGAGATTTTCATTTAGAAGGTGTTTTATGCACACTACTAATTTAAGTCTGTAGAGTACATTCAGAATTTACACAGACATGAAACTGCTACAGAGTATTGCAATGCTACTCAGCTGATTAGGTAAGGAAGTATGGAATAATAATGTATTCTTTTGAGAGCCAACTCAAGTTGATAATGTAATTGTAGAAATTAGAGTAAAGCTAATGTAGCTCTAATCTTAAGAGAAATTTCTTGGGATTGTCCCGCCTTGTCTTCATGCTGGTATTATACTGGTTTGATTTAGTGTGTGGGTTTTTTTCCCTCTGAAATGTGTATATACTATTAAAACCTCTTGTTTGGGTGCAATATACCGGTATTGTTTATTCCATTTACTGTACTGGAATAGCGTCTTTTGTAGGGAATCCTACTGCTTAACTATACACACACACACACACAAGTCTACACACACAAGTTGTACTGCTTTAACTAAGGATGTTAAGTATCTGGTAATTGACTATTTGAATAGTTGATGCATATTGCTACACTTTAAAGGCAAAAGCGCCGCATGGAGCCAGGCTCAGCTGGGGACTCCCTTGGGCTCCGTGCGGTGCAGTCCCTTTGAAATACTATGGCGGCAGCTCAAAGTGGCAGCACTACATGGAGCCCGAGTCCCCAGCTGACCCTGGCTCCACACAGAGCTGCCACTTTGAAATGCCACGAGGCACCTGATGCCGGGCTTCCTGAGGAATTTCAAGTGGCAGCGCCACTTGGAGCTCGGGGTCAGTCACCAGGCTTTAAGTGGTACTGGCACTTTGAAGTACCTCCTCTTCTTCCTCTCCCTTGCTGCCTCTCTCTCATAGAGGCGGGGGGGGGGGGGGGGGGGGGGGGGGAGAAGGTAAGTGACGAATTGACTATCCTGTCTACTAGTCTACACTAGCAATGTGAGAGAAAGATGAGTTGTTACTGCAGAGGCTGGTTCCCATGGAGCTGCCGCGCTCCCTCATTCCCCTCCCACAGAGGCAGCAGTTCAGAGGGCTCTCTGGGAGTGGGATTGAGAGCCAGGAGTGAACTGGCTTCTGGCCCTACTCCTGGGGACCATTTTAGTAACTGTCCAACTGTTAAAAATTGTTGCAGCCACACAATTACTAAAAGTCATGTTATCTGACATCCCTAAACATAATGTTTTTATTGCCACATTCCTTTTCTGGCAAGTTTAATTCCCCAAGACCTCCAGACAAGCAAATTTACAGCCATTCAGTAGTAACACTAGCAAATTACTGCATTGTAACTTTCTCGTGCAGGGGCGTGAAAAACACCCCCCCCCCCCAAAGCGCAGCAAGTTACAGCACTGTAAAGCACTTGTGTGGACAGTGCAACAGGCCCCAGCACTATCAGCTACTACCCTCCTGGAGGGGTTTACTGACAGTTCTGAGATGACGTTGGCATAGCAACGCTTTAAACTTTAACATGTCGACAAAGGCCAAGAAAGGAACACAGTTGTAATTTCCCCACCCACCCGCTCCCCACGGTATTTCAAGTATGCTTTGTGCTTAGGCTTTACTAACCTTGGCGATTATTCCTTCATCACTTAAAGTTTTTAGCAAACATTACAAAACTTGTTTAGACTAAAAACTAAAGTTTAATGTAAAAAATTCAAAATAGATGGGATATCTGTATTGATATCAGACAACTTGAAGAAATCCAAACAGATAGGAAATCAACTTCTCAGTTATCTTTTTTTTTTACCAGCCCAAACAAGTGAGTATTGTAATTCTCTGAGCGATATTTTACATCAAAATGGTAGCCTTTGGGCACTCACCAACCAAACTCAGAACAAACAATCAGCAGCAATTTGCCTCCCAGCAGAAAAGAATCAGAACCCAACTTGGATTTCAAGGATTATCCTAGTGCATCTGCATGGGCGTCGGGTGAAAGGCCAGCAGGGGAAGGAAAGCTTCCATCCGAGGCCACACCCACTCACAGCCAGATCCTTCCAGGCCGCATGGAGAGCTGTAGCTGCCATGCTGCGGCCCCAGCCAGGCTCTTCTTGGTGGCCGGGAAAAGCTGGGTTGACATGCAGCAGCCAGATGCTTCCCCAGCAGCCGTGCCGCAGCTCATTGCTCCCAGGTGGCTGGGATGCTGAGCTGGGCTGCATTCCCCGGCAGCCGATTGGCGTGAGACTGTTGCACTGCAGCCCCAGGCTTCGGAAGTTGGCAGTTTAGGAAGTTTTAGGAATGCTCTGCCATCCCTTGCCTACATTACCAACTGCCCACGTGCATCCACTTGTTGTAACAAGTTCTTACATGTAATGACATACACTCCTATTATATCATGAGGCGCCCGTTTGGTCCTCCTGATGTAATCCCAACTCTATCCTATTAACAGGAAAAAACAGTGACTCGTCTCCCAATCCTTGTTGCAATTGATTGTAATGAGAAGCAGTGGGGACCTTCAAAGTCACTAAGTAATTCTTCTTCTTTCCTGTATCTTCAGTTCCTATGCTAGTATCTTCATCCCTGTATCTCCCTCCCCATTCCCTCATTGTAAAAAGACACTATATTTGTACAGACACTGCCACTATACACAACTGCCATAGGAAAGATTTCACATGGACCCACTTGAGAGGCAACCCATTCCTGTTATCTCTGTAAACTGGTGTTTATATATGAAAAGTTACCAATAGACTGCCTCGTAACCAAGAGAGTTTGGCAGCCTCTATGCCATTTCAGAGCATTAAACAGAAAGAGCTTTTAAAAAAAAAAAAAAAAAAAAAAAAAAAAAAAACACCACACCCACCAAGGACTTGAAGGCATAGCAACTAATTTTGGAAGTTTACCTACTCCTAGAATTTCACTACTTTCAATTCAGAGAAGAAAACTTACCCTGTCACCCAGAAAGTTAAGAGTTATTTCTCTCTCTACGCCAAGGTGTACTTCGTGGTTTTGGAAATACCTCCTAAATATCTGATTAGAAGACTACTAGGGGGCTGAGCCCTCTGCTTTTCTGAGAGAGCCTGTTAATGCTGATGATGTCATTCCATCACCCAGCAAGAAAAAAAAATGTTTATATATAGAGAAAGATTTTAATAGGATTTTCAAAAGTGACTTAAAAGCGCAAGCCTCACTGACTACAAACCCAGGTGGAAGAGTAAAGTCTCGTTAAAGCATTTCAGCTTTCTTGACTTGTGAAAAATTCAGTCAGAAGCTAAATTGCAAACATAATACAAGATAGTTTATCAAATTTTATTTGAGCTGGTGTTTGTCTCACAGTAAGGAGGTTAAAGGGGACTGACTTTTTTGCAGCAGGGATGAACTTTTTTAAATGTGAAACTTTTTAGAAAAACTGCTATGTAAAATCTGAAATTCTACAAAGAATCAAGTAAAAACATTCATGTCTATCATTTACAAATACAGAATAAGAAAGAACATGTAAATAAAAAAAAAATCGAATGTAAATTAAATTATGTTGATTCAAATAAAGTCATTTTTCCTGAATTATTATTAGCCAACCTGTAGGGAAGACATTAATATTAGCTCAAATGATGTATTTGATGGGAAGCACCACAATTTTACCCATCTGCAGGGAATAGATCTCTCAAAATTCACACCACTCCAAAGCCAACATATGCTAAACTAAATTTTAAATTTGAAATCACGGATGTTTTTTTCAAATAGCTAAAGGAGGATCCATTTCAGAAAGGAGAGCTTATTAGATCTCCATGATAATACATTATGAAAGCCCAGGTAGCATCCAGATCTGACTTCCAATTATGTACTTTATACGCCTTCCCTTCATCCTCCCAAGTTCAGGGAAGTGAGGTCCCTACAACCAATTTGGTATTATCTCCAGTTATGGGTGTAGGGAAGTAAACCCACTTGGTGTAATGCAGGAGATCAATTATTATTCTGTCAAAACAGCTCTGCCACAATTTAATCTTCTGGCTTTGAAATGGTTTATGCTGAGATTTAGAAGTTCATGGCTTTGGGACTTGCCACACATTTAATAGTTCATCACATCAAAAATGAGACCAAAAAAGTTTTAGCATTAGTTTACGGAATTCAAATGTTGTTTCAAAGTTGTCTTCATTCCTTTGAAAGTTGTTTTCATTCCTTTAGTCACTCTGACATCTGCTGGAAGACCAATACAGCAGTATACAGACAATCCAGAAAGTTTTGAGGATATAGGGGAAAACATCCTGCTACAAGTGCTGAAGGAACCAACCAGGGGCCATGCGCAGCTTGATCTGCTGCTCACAGACAGAGAGAAATTAGTACAGGAAGTACATGTGGGTGGCAACCTGAGAAGCAGTGATCATGAGATGGTCAAGTTCAGGATCCTGACCAAAGGAAGAAAGAGTAGCAAGATACACACCCTGGACTTCAGAAAAACAAACTCTGACTCCCTCAGGGAACTGATGGGCAGGATCCCCTGGGATGCTAACATGAAGTGGAAAGAAGTTCAGGAGAGTTCACAGCATTTTAAAGAAGCCTTGTTCCTGGGCCTTCAATAAACCACCCCAATGCGCAGTAAGAAAAAAGCTAATTGGTAGGCAACCAGCTTAGCTTAGCTGAGAAATCATGGGTGAGCTTAAACACAAAAAGGAAGTTGACAAGAAGTGGAAACTTGGACAGATAACTAAGGAGGAGTATAAATATATTGCTCGCGCACGCAGGTTAGGCTGAATTGCAGCTAACAAGGGATGTGAAGGGAAACTACAGAGGTTTCTATAGGCATGTTAGCAATAAGAGAGTGACCAGGGAGGGTGTGGGAGCCTTACTGAATGATGGAAGTAACCTAGTGACAGTTGATGTGGGAAAAGCTGAAATACTCAATGCTTTTTTGCCTCTATCTTCACAGAGGTCAACTCCCAGCACTAGATAATGCAGTATGAGAAGGAGGTGGGCAGGCCTCGGTGCAGAAAGAACAGGTTAGGACCTGCTTGACATACACAAAACTACGAGGCCGGATTTAATGCATCCGAGAGTCCTGAAGGAGTTGGCAGAAGTCACTGGCCATTATCTTTGAAAACTTGTGGAGACTGGGGGAGGTCCCAGACAACTGCAAGAAGGCAATTATAGTGTCATCTTTAAAAAAGGGAAATAGGACAATCCAGGGAACTACAGACCACTCAGCCTTACCTCAGTCCCCAGAAAAATCATGGAGGGGAACTTCAAGGAATCCATTTTGAAGCACTTGGAAGACAGGACCGTGGTCAGAAATAATCAACATGGATTCACCAAGGGCAAGTCATGCCTGACCAACCTGATTGCCTTCTATGACAAGGTAACTGGCTCTCTGAACACAGGGAAGTTGGTGGATGTGATACACCTTGACTTCAGCAAAGCTTTTGATTCGATCTCCCACAGTATTCTTGCCAGCAAGTTAAGGAATTATGGATTGGATAAATGGACTGTAAGATGGATAGAAAGTTGGCTAGATTGTCAGGCTCAACAGGTGGTGATCAATGGCTCGATGTCTGGTTGGTGGTCAGTTTCAAACGGAAAGTCCCAAGGATCAGTTCTGGGGACGGTTTTGTTCAACATCTTCTTTAATGAGCTGGATGAAGGGATGGATTGCACCCACAGCAAGTTTGCAGATGACACTAAGCTAGGGGGAAGAGGTAGATATGTTGGAGGGTAGAAATAGGGTCCTGAATAACTTAGACAAATTGGAGCATTGGGCCAAAAGAAATTTGATAAGGTTCAACAAGGACATGCAAAGCGCTGCACTTGGGACAGAAGAATCCCGAGCAGTGTTACAGACTGGGGACCAAATGGCTAAGCAGCAGTTGGGCAGAAAAAGACCTGGGGATCACAGTGGACAAGAAGCTCAATATGAATCAATAGTGTTCCCTTGTAGTCAACAAAGCTAATCGCACATTAGGGTGCATTAGGAGGAGCGGTGCCAGGAGACCTAGAGAAATGATTATTCCCCTTTACTCCAGATGTGATGACATCAGTGCTAAATATTGCATCCAATTCTGTGCTCCCATTACAGAAAGAACGTGGATACAGTGGAGAAAGTCCAGTAGAGGGCAACGAAAATGATTAGGGGGCTGGAGCATATGACCTACAAGGAGAGGTTGAGAGATCTGGGCTTGTTTAGTCTGCAAAAGAGAAGAGTAAAGGGATGGGGGGGAGGGTTGATAGCAGCCTTCAACTACCTAAGAGGTTCCAAAGAGGTTGGATAGAGGCTGTTCTCAGTAGTGACAGATGGCAGAACAAGGAGCAATGGTCTCAAGTTGCAGTGGGAGAGGTCTAGGTTGGATATTAGGAACAACTATTTTACTAGGACGGTGGTGAAGAACTGGAATGGGCTCCCTAGAGAGGTGGTAAAAAAACCTCTAGGGATGGAGATTCGAGACCCAGCTTGACAGTCTTGGCTGGGATAATTTAGTTTGGGTTGGTCCTGCTTTTAGGGGGTTGGACCTAATGACTGCCTGAGGATTCTATGAATGTGTCCCTTTAAAAATTAATACAAAAGCATAGTCTCCTTTGCCCTTTACACATTTACCTCTAACAGAAGCTACTAAATGTAGCGGATGAAGGTATCTAGATCATTTGAAAGTCAAAAACTATCTTGCCTACATGGTGAGCTTTTAAGAGAATAAAGGAACACTTTTCCAATTCAAACACTACATATTTCATGATTTCCCACTCTTAATGTGTATGCAACATGTCTCAAGTGACATATGATTAGGATTCATCACCAAATTTGGTTCACTGGTTGTATCATTAGCTTCCTCAGCTTTTGCCAGCTCACAATCTACCTTCAGGTTGACACCAAAGACTTGGGCTCTTGGTAATGTAACAGACTGCAAAAACAACAGCAGAAACCAAGAACATAATTTTACACCATACAATGCATTTCCAAGAGGTCTGTTTTATGAAATGTGTTTCAGATTATTTAATACATGCTATATGAACTATTTTATTCTACCACCAGGTTAATTTCTAGTTCTTTATACTTTGGTACCTGGGCGTTTATTCTTTGAAGTCAGCAGCAAATATCTACAATGGCCTGTGATGGGACAAAAATTCTTTTCCCAGATGTCTAGCTGTTAGGTCTTGCCCACATGCTCAAGGTCTAACTGATCACCATATAAGGGGTCAAGAAAGAATTCTAACCCCAGGTCAGATTGACAGAGTTCCTGGAGATCACTTGTAGGTTTAAATTAGTAACTGATGGATTCTCTGTAACTTGAAGTGTTTAAATGATGATTTGAGGACTTCAGTAAATTCAGCAAGAGGTCTATTACAGAAGTAGGTGAATGAGGTTGAGAGACCTGCAATGTGCAGGTGGTCAGACTAAGTTATCATGATGTTCCTTTCTCACCTTGAAAGCTAGGAATAAAACTAACATTTTTAAATACCACTGTGTTTTGATTTTTGAGATGGACAGATCTCCCTTTAAAAGTAAATTTTTTTACTCTTTCATTACAAGATTTTATACATGTGCTGCAATTATAGAGTACAACAGATTGATTAAAAACCATCAAAACATAGAAGCTGCGACATAGCACATTAAATAAAGCACTCACTCCAACCTAAGACATCACTGAAACAGCATTAATGAAGTTTTAGCCAGTAGTTGGCCCCAATATTATTGATAAAGCAACCACAAATGCACCACCAAATGCATCTGACAAAGTAGGGTTTTGCCCACAAAAGTTTATGCCCAAGTAAATGTTAGTCTTCAAGGTGCCACGGGACTCCTTGTTGTTTTTGTGAATACAGACTAACAACTCTCTGATACTTGTCACAAATATCTTGGGACTATAAGCCATCAACCAGTTCCACAATGTTTGATTTCCCAGCTTCAGAATCACACCTCCAAGAATTTTAAATTGGCATGCTGAAGAGCTGCTAAACAAATCAGATTATAGTGATTAAACAATTATATTTTCTAATTTATTCCTTCACTGTTTATTTTTTTCCAATTATTGCCATTTGAGAACACCATGAAAGCTCACAATTTATCTCCCGTCAATGAAGAATGCACTAAATACTAGAGATATTAAAGAGTAGTCGACTATCCGATAAGCATTTGCTTATCAGATAGTCTTTTGACTAGTCAATATCCCCGCACACCTCCCTCGCTGCCTCTATGAGACAGAGGCAACAAAGGGGAAGGGAGAGGGGTACTTCAAAGTAGCTGTGCGGCGCTGCCACTTTGAAACCCCAAGACAGCATTTCAAAGGGACAGCCATGGAGCCCGGGGTCAGCTGGGGACTCACCAGCTGACCCTGGGTTCCGGGACAGTGCTGCGTCAAGCCCAGGATCACCTGGGGAGTCCCCAGCTGACCCGGGTTCCACTGCCCCTTTGAAACGCGTGGAGATGGTGATTCAAAGGGGCAGCCGCCCCACAGCTGACCCCTGATCAGCTGTGAGATGGCTGCTCCTTTAAAACGCCACCTCTGCACGTTTCAATGGGGCAGTTGCCATGGAGCCCAGGGTCAGCTGAGGACTCTCAGCTGATCCCGGGTTCCATGTGGCACTTTCTCCTCCCCCCCGGGTTCTGAGGGGAGGAGAGAGTCCTAGCTGGGGACTCTTGTGCATTTCAAAGAGGACACACTGCATGCAGCCCACAGACAGCAGGACTTCCCGCTGGCCCAGGCTGTACGCTGAGTTCTGCATTCTTCCTTTGAAATGTACACAAGCCCCAGCAGGGGATCTTGTACATTTCAAAGGAGGAATGCAGAAGTGCCTCCCGACTAGTTGACCAGTCAATGGAAATTCCAGCAACTAGTTGACTAGGATGTTAAAATGTGGTTAATTGACTAATACCTAACAAGACAAAAAGCTTTTGCTAGTGAGCAGTTGGTAGGAAAAAACAAAACACAGCTTCTTAAAGTCTCAGTTCCAAACTCCTCCCTGAATGAAGCAATCTGCCTCCTTCACCACAGTGCCAAAAAACAGCGAAGGAGGGGCAGAAATATCTGTGCAACTTTGTTCTGACATATCCCCACTTCCTCAAGGATTCACCAGTTTCAAAAAAACACCACACACACCCACACACACACACCCTTTTAAAACTAATTATCTCTACTTTGAAATTGGATTTAATGAAGTCCTGGATTGCTGAAAAAACATAAAAGTGCTACAGCCATGGGCATATAATTATTTCAACTCTCGATGGATGTCACTTAATGCTAAACAATCTGATTCATCTTGTATGACACTGAGTAAATTTCCAAACCAGAAGAGGTGGCCTCCAAATGCAGAAAAGCTTGTCTCTCACCAACACAAGTAGACCCAATAAAAAAAAATTCTCACACATCTTCTCTATTTCTTAGAGAAAAACAGAACATTCTTCGGAAGCACACAAATATTTGGATGAATGGGAATACAGACAGGTTTCTTGGAAATGGAACATGATTAACACCCTGGGACTCTTGGCATGCTGGTAGACTCAATGGTAGTACAGGAAGTCACTGATCACCCCCAATGCAATCCAAGAATATAGAGTAATCTGTTATCAATGAGAGAAATACATGCTTATTCCGTCAACATATTTATTCCGTCAACATATTTAACGTAGTTTTAGGTTACTAAAATCCCAAGTCTTCTTTTTTTTCCCCCCCTCTACCCGCATATTTCAGTCACCCATGTAAGTGTCAGTCTTTCAGTGCTTACTTCAAACTGAATCTATTCCCTAAGACATGGTAAAATATTTTACAGTGCATCTTGAATAAGAAGGATGGTGTAGTCTTATCTTGTGTTAGCTAACATATTAACTAGCACAAAGTAAAAAAAAAAAAAAAAAAAATCACACAAAAATCAAAAAATCTGTACACACTACAAATCACTTTGCCTTTACTTGGATTTTAACTTCTGTTCACTACTTGTTAGGAGACTAGGGATGTTAGTAAGTAGTCAACTACACAATAAATATAAGCTTATCAGGTAGTTGAGAGGAGTACTCAACTACTCCCTTTTCTCCCTCCTCCCCTGGAGAGGCAGCAAGGGGGTGGTGGAAACAGAAGCCGGTGCCGGGAGGAGCCAGCTTAAAAGCCAGTTTCCCTTAGCACCATCTCCACAGTGCTGCCTCCCCACCCCGCGTTTATCAGAGGCAGCAGGCGGGGATAGAGGAGGCTGCTCCAGAAGCAGCTCTTGTTGATGAGGCAAGGAGCTGGGCTCTGTGTACAGCGGCCAGGCCTGACAGCAGCTAGGGGCTGCTGCTGGAGCAGCCCCTGCCTGCGGCCACCATGAACAAGGGCTGCTGGATTCAACATGAGCTGGGAACAAGCAGTCCTGGCTCACGCTGGTCTGGGATGGTGCACCTGTGCAGTTTAAATATAGTAAGACCCCAGTGCCTTCATGAGCCCGCACAAGGCAAAACTACTCAGTCACTGCTCCAACCCCCCAACCCCGACTGTGGCTCTGCAAAGTGGCCCATTATCAACTAATTGCATGGTTTATACAAACTATCTATTACAAGGTAAGATCACACCCCTCCTTAGTGGAAACAAGGCTCTTGTATGGCTAATAGGGTCATGTGCCCAAAAAGCTTTACACAAGTTTGATATTGCATGTAAAACAAATGGCATCAGGATTCTATTTTGCACTGCAACCTTAAAAAGGTTTAAAAAGATAATAATATTCTGCTATTTTAAGTTGAGGAATGGCTCTAATACCTGTGTATCTGCCAACACACTCAAATTATGAAATCTCCGTCAATACAAGTCGGCGTGATAATAAATATTTAAGAAAGGAACCAAATGGAAATGGATTCCAATAATTATCCCAAAGGAACCAAAATTACACAATATGGTCTTATTTCAAAAGTGTCACCAAAAACGTGTGTATGGTGCTTAGGTTTTGTCATTAAACCAAGCAACCTACACAATAAAGCATCAATAATACTACAATCTGTCTGAAAAACTATTATGGAAATGTGTTTATTTATACATCACCACATGGAGTTAGTAGGACAAACAGAAATACTAAAATATTTCCTTGTCTCCTACCCCCTCCCACCTCTTTTTTCCCCTCTTCCTCCCCTCTATTTATTTTGGGTCTGCACATACTAAACTCAAAACTCCGATCATCTGAAGAAATGGGCTGTGCCCACGAAAGCTCATGATACCATCTACATGTTTTGTTAGTCTATAGAGTGCTACCAGACCATTTGTTGGTTTCTTAAGTTTATTAAAATATTTCTGTCATCACTGCAAGGGCTACATCTATTCTAAATCAAATGCAACAAAGATTTGTGAAAATACTTCACTGAAGATATTATTAGAAAGGCTCGCCAGATTACAGAAAACTATAGTACAGTGACACCACTGTATCCTTCTTATATAGCTAGTGACATAAAAATACTTAATGGAAGCTCAGTCTAGATTAAATTTTGGCTTGAGACACTCCTATATATTTGCATTAGAAACTCGTGAAGCTCATAACTGCAAAAATATAATCTCAACACACTTCACCTATATATTAGGAATAAAATCTGGAGCAGTTGGAAGATTCACAGATCACAAGTTATTGAAGAGGAAGAGGAATCTTGGAGAAGAGGTTCATGCTTGGAGACAGAACCACTTGAATTGTCAATAATATCATCTATGTATCTTCCAACACATTGCATCAGTGCTCTCCCACTGTCATAGTGCTGTCCAAACACAATTGCTTACATCAGTGTGATTAGTGTGATTTATGTTGCTTGAGGGTTATTTAACAACTAGCCAATTAGCCCGTCATAAGACAGGATTTTCAGGTCTCTCCTCCACGTTGGTCTTCCCTCCTGAGCCTCTGGTCTCTCTCTCTTCTACTACTACTACTACCTCCTCCCCTCTCTCTCTCAGCTCTCCTCCCCCTCCTGCCTCTCACTCGGGGGACCATG
>JANRFK010003894.1:22681348-22712709 GCA_030068395.1 Apalone spinifera | reverse complement strand
CAACCCTGGGTTTAGCAGGCCAATGCTCAAACCACTGAGCTATCCCTCCCCCCGCTGCGCTGCTCAGCTCAGCTGAGCTGCCACGGGGGAGCAAGCAGAGCAAGCGGCCATTTGGGCCCCGCACTCCCCATGTAGCACAGGCCGCCCAGAGGGAACAGCCAGCAATTCAGGCAACAGCACTGCCTAGAGGGAACAGCCAGCATTTCAGTCTCTCAGACACTGGGCTACTATATATATGATTTGACAGCCTTAGCAATGAGAAAACCTACCTGAGAAAAAGAAGTTCTTGTGTTTTAAGGCAGTGGACTGAGAATCAGGAGAAATGGGTTAAATTCTTGTATGCCACAGGACTCCTGAATGACCCCATGCAAGTATTTTAATCTCTCTGCTCCTCTCCTGGAAAAATGGAATACTATTTCCTTTCTCCCCCCTTTTTGTGTCTCTCCCCTATCTAGATTTTAAATTTATTGGGTTTGGGACTGGCTTACTTGTTGCTCAGCACAAGTGCATCCTGATCTTGACCACAGACCCTAGGCACTACAGTAATAAAATACTTCCAACTTCACCCTCTCCACCTCCCCCATTTTCAACAAGTATGGCTGTAAAGCATTCACAATTTTTCCTGTCAATGAAATACAAATACACTTTTAGTTGTTTCACATTAAAAACAAGCCAAAATTCTGTGTTATTCAAAATAAGACAATGAAAATTCAGTAAGAGCCTTCTTTTTAAATTCTCCCTAAATATTAAGCCTACATAGATACATTCCATTTTATTTTGAATACATAATTGATTTAGCAAGGTCATCTTTGTGTTTACATTTGAACTGATGTACCAAAGAACCACTGCTTATAACTAACTAAACTTGTTTTCCTGACCTGGGAACATAGAACTATGGCTTCATAGTTGGAGAATTCTACTAGGAAGAGTATTACTTTTATTATATAGACACAATCCTGTTCTCGTCTGAATCAATGGCAATGACCGTCAATGTATCTACATACAAAAATGATAGTTTCTGAATAAACAGTTCTGATCACTATGTACTCCACATCATATCTGCTTGGCATTCTGACAAAGTTTGCTCCAGTCAGCAGCATACAGCCAATACAGCAACTGAAGACAACACTGGATTCTATTCTGCCCCATACACCATTCACAGAATTGTTAACTAACTTCCCACTGTATAATCTTTATTTATCAGTAGCAACTCCTAAGCCATAAAGAACACAGCTTGATTTAATGTTGCAAGGACAGACTTCATTTGCACTATTGGCCATTAGAATTTTTTTTTGGAGGGTGGTGGTGGCATAAACTAAGCAAAATAAGATATGGAAGTAACTGAAAAGCAGCTGTGAAGTACCTAAAAGGATGTTACAAGGAAAAAGGAGAAAAATTACTCTTATGATAGGACAAAAAGCAATGGGCTTAAATTACAGAAAGGGAGGTTTAGGTTGGACATTAGGAAAAGCTTCCTGTCACAATGGTTAAACACTGCAATAAATGGCCTGGAGAGGTTGTGGAATCTCCATCATTGGAGATATTTAAAAGCAGGTTAGATAAACATTTATCAGGGATGATCTAGATCCGTGGTATCCAATGTGCTAGCCACATGAGTGTGGCTAATTTGCTACAGAACTGATTGGACATCATGCTCTAGATGGAGCTTGGTCCTTCTGAGAGGGCACGGGACTGGACTGGACGACCTCTCAAGGTCCCTTCTAGTTCCACGATTCTAAGGAAAAAAAAAAAACCCACAGAATCTCCACAATGCCACTCTTGCAGACTAATTCTTCAAAGTCTAACCATACTTTAAAGTATATGAATTGTTAATACATTCTGTTTTCACCTTGCCCTCAACATGACGTTAAAAACAACCTGAAACCAAAGAATATAGAAGGTTTCTAAATGGGCTGAGAACAACATTAACAATTATTAGGTCTTTTTGTGAACTACAGCTTTCAGAACTAATATTTAAAATAGTATTTGCATTTCTTAAATTCACAGTACTGGCTCTGAGAATGCCTTCCCACTACTCAATAAAATGTTAGCATATCAAAAGTACATAGCTCCTAATGATTTAAAGGGTTTGTTTTTTTTTAATTTAAAATGCAAAATAGTTGAGGCAAAGCAACAGGTCTTTGGATAACCAAATGGAAAAAAAAAACCAAGGGAAAAGTATGAAAGAGGGGTATTTGTGCTATGGACAAATGTTAACTATATTTAGTCTCCTTGATCAGCAAGCTGCTGGGCATACCTTTCAGAAAAGGTAAATTATTTTTTTCTATCATTAAGAATGCAATAATCTGGGTTTACGTTAATTATTGTAATGAAGAAACACTTTCACTCTCAGTTTAATATTCTATTTTAACAAAGACTGAATTCCAGCAGAGATCATAGCATGAAACATTACTACTATTTTAAGAACTAGTTTCCCTGATTTCCCATGCTAGTTTCCTGTAAAACCTTGCAAAAGATAATGTAGTTTAAAGAAAAGGTCTGAGATACAATGGAAAACAATTTAATTGGTCAGTAATTGTATATTTTGAAGCCTACATGAAAACTACGCAAATACAGTGTGTATACAAGCTGTCCCAATTATTTTGAAATTCGCAAATGGCAATTCATCAGCAACATCTTCAAGACAAGACAGAAATATGAATAAGAATTTGAAGAAACTGCTATAACAAAGCACTTATGTTTATACCTGAATAAACACCCTCCCAAAATATGAATAGACTACAAACCAAAGTGAACAAATTTCCCTAAATTGCAATTAAAATGAAAGCCTCTCTAAGTTGCACTTACAGCATCTTACACAAGTGTAGCAGTTTTCTTCTTAAAAGCCAGTCATTTCAGTTATACGAAAATATATATTTCATATATACTGAAAATATATATTTTGCACAAGATTGTAATTGTAAAATATTTAATTTACACATATGCTTACATATGAAAGCTATGTTTTACAGGTATGAACTGGAAAATACTGGTATCAATACGGATATAGTGAAATTATATATGTAACTAACTCTGGCTATTCCTTGGCTGCATCTAGCATTTATTTTAGTGATATATTTTTGACATTCTCTTTGCTGCTTCTGTAACTTACAACTTTCTAATACTGCTTGGTCAGCTTCTTTGCATATTCTTTATCCTGTTCTCAGACTGGGGGATGGGTGGGAACCTGATTTAGCCAAGATCAGCTAGATCTGAAAAAGAGCTCCAAATTAAAGAACTGGCCTTTCCAACGAGTCAGCCTTATACACTACATATTCAAGCTCAGGCAGCTGTCCTTCATATGTATACGTCCCATACGTCTAACCCAGCAAAGCTCCTGCTACAATAAACAAGATTGCAATACAATTGTCCCTTCCCCCACTCAACTAACCAACATACAAAGAAAGGCTTGCTCTATTGTGCACATACCATACCCCACTAACTGAAACATCAATCAAGAGATATGTACTCAATCATTTTAAGCAACAAATATTTAGTAATTTTGATAACAAAAAGCAGCTCAAAAGTTAAGTTTAAAAATTTGATTTAATACATTAATACCTGTATCCGTGGCCAAATGTTTAGATTTTTCACACCCTATTACTGATTGGTGTATACACATATATAAATGCATGGTTTGGGAGTGAGGTTTATTTTTAAGAACCAGCTAAAAATCGAAATTGTAAAGAAAGACTCAAGTTGTGCAGCAATGAAAGGTTCTGCCTAAGTGATGTGTATTTCCTTCCAAAACCACTGATAAAAATTCAGAAAGGTAAAAATAAAAAAGGCAATTAATTCAGATCCTGACATTTTCCTGATCCATCTCTAAGCAACAGTACCATAGCAACTTTTTCTTTATTTAAAAATGCCTTGTGAAAAAAGGAGATAGAGGGAAAAATTGGCGTTCCAGTATTTTCCCTTTCATTTGAGTACTCCTCATCTTTTCTATTTAAGTTCAACCAGGTTTGGAACTAAGTGTTTAGAATTATATACTCTAGAGTAAGTTTAGATTAACTGTTTATATTCCCTGATCACCCAAACAACTAAAATTATGGTAAATACACACACACACAGAACATTTTTTTTCTTCACAGTAGTGAATACACAGCTTAATCCCTAGGAATATTAACTTCTGATTAATATTACCAATGTAATTAATTAATAAGCAGATTTCTAAAGGCACAGAAGGGTTGTTTCCTTTAGTTTCAAATAACGTTAACAGACCTGTATGGCTGAATTTCCTTTTTGCTCTTGAGTAGTAATCATGATTGTATCTAGTTTTTAACCATTTCCAAATTTCTACCATAGCCTATAACACAATTTATACTATTCATACAATCTAAATTTGAACATCATGCAAGTGTGAATATCTCGGAATGATTCTCTTCCAAACCATCTAGCTGGTACCTAAAAAGACCTGAAGGGCTCCTTTACAAACCATATCCTTGTACACACATTTCTACTCATTTCTTGACAGGTTAATAATATGTGAAAAGGAAAAATAGTAAATCCCGCAAGTAAATGTAGTTATAATCAGGTAGCCTAGCAAACCCTCTTGCTACACAGCTCTTGCTGCTGACTCCTTTTGCAGTTTCCCCTCCTCCTTCTGTGCAGCAGCAGATCAGCTCTGCTCTTTCCCACAAACTCAGTCCTGGCCGCCATTTTAGAAAGTCATTCACATAAGCCAGACTGCTGCTCCATCCTCCACTTGAAAAAAAAAATCTCTTTGAACATTTCCTCCTTCCCTTTGCACTAAAAAAAGGGACACACATAAAAGCATGCAAATGCCTCTGAGACCAGAGCTGCCAAGGGACAAAGCAAACAGCATGTTACCCATCAGCAAATGCTGCAATGCACGTGTTTGCACATTTGTGCATGTGAGTTTCCCATCCACTGAAAACAGTGCAATGACAAGAGAGAGAGATCCCCTCTGGGAAAGATGACTGAGACCAAAATACTAACACATTTCATTTTACATATATCCATTCTAATAATATGCATTAAGTCTGCACATTTTTCTATTCAATATTTCATATGCAAAGATTTTGAAGGGTAGCAAATGAGGAAAGCCCTGCTAAGCCTTCTTACTAAATAACCCTCCCAGAATTAAATCAATATCTCTTGCTTTATTCTCTTCCTAGTTTAAAATTATGTGTGGGACTGATTACAAATGGGTGCAGGCACGTGCACGCACGCACTATGCCTAGTTTAAATGGTTATGAATGAGCTTACTATTCACAAACCCCTTTTTACATGCAGACATGCATGCTTCCAAGATGAAGATCTAATATTTTAGAACCGGCAAGAACCAAAAGAATTAATGTTCTTCCATTAAAAAAGCCACAGGGCAGTTCTCCTGCTCCTTCTATTTCCCTGTCCAAACTCCTCATGTGTTAGTAACCAAATCTATTTTTCCCATGGTGACTCATTATTAAGGACGCTCTACAATTTTTTTACATTAAGCAGTAAAACAAAAGATATAAAAAAGTTTAAGAATCCATTTGGAGTTTAAGAATACCCACAAAAAACTGACTAATAAATATATAGAACTTTTCATTTATTCCCCCCTTCTTTTAAACAAGGTGCTAGTTCAGTTTGTTAACCTTGTAATGACCATATTTCCAAAGTGTGCTGTTTAATCTTCCACCCACTGACACTAATTCCTCAAAACAGGAAAAACTAAATATTTGGTTAAATACCACTAAGATTGATAGATGAACACAATTTTTTAAAAACTTTGATATGTTAAGAGAAAACATGAAGAGATGAGGAAAAATATAAAAGCATGCAAACTACTGTTTTATTATGGTCTATGTAATGATGATTATACACTATATACAGAGAGAAAATTTATAAATGAAAAAAAAAAAACAAAAGCCCCAGCTCTGAAGAGCTCTGTGTAAGCCTGACTCTTTCACCAACAGAAGTTGGTCCAATAGAAATTACCTCACCCACCTTGTCTCGCTAAAACAATACTAATCCAAGGCTCCAGGATTATAGATTCCAGAACACCGTTTCTGAAGGATCCAATGGAAGTTAATTTCTTCAAGCATGTGTATGATCTTCAATTTTCATCTTTGCATTTCCAAGCATTTAAGTTCCCATCATTCACTTTACAAACCTCTTTTCTTAGATGCTTTATAATTAAATTAAGATGCACGGCAGATGCATTCACTTGCTCACTCCTAAATGCAAGGCATCCAGCTACCTTCAGAAGTACAATGGGTTGTTAAAACCCTTTTCATTGAAACACTGACAAAGGCTTTAAAAATTATGGCACCAAGATGATAACCAGCCTCTGAGGTTAAAAATTGTTTCCAACATATTGGATATTTTTGAGGTACAATCCACGCAGAAAATGCGAATTCACTCGTTTCACCTGGCTTTTCCATCCTTGGGTGGTTTTGCTCTTGCTAGTCCTTCGCTCTGGGAGGCTCCAATACAAAATATTTCTCCACGAAGCTCCTTCCGCATTTATAAGTCTCCAGGATTTCATCTTACAGGAGACCACAAAGATCCTCGCCACGGTGCAGGGACGCTTCTAGATATTCGTACTCTCCTCTAACCCCCTCCCCCCACACCTTGCCTGGGATCAGAACGATTTCCACCCGGAGTCCACGGGGTGAGTATCCGCAGGAGTTGCTATGACACCCTGAGACAGATTTTCCCATCCCTTCGCCGCTGGCTCCGCGCTGGCTGAGGGGAGCCATCGAAGATCCTGCTCCCCCGGGCTGAGGGGGCTATTTTTTAGGGGCGACCCATCCAAGACCCTGCCCCCTCCCTGAACAGCCCAGGGGGAGCCACACGCAATCCCCCTGGGGGCGCAGCGCGCGCAGAGCCTGGCGGAGACCTGCCTGGCCCCCGCGCCCCGGATTGGGCCCCCCGCAGCCCCGTCACTCACCGCTTGAAGTGCTCGATGATCTTCTCCTCGCGCACGTTCTCCGGTAAGTTGCCCACCCAGAGGTGCCTGGTTTCCCGGACCATGCTGCGCCGCGCCGGCCCCCCCGCGCCCCGGCCTGTGCCCTAGCGCCAGGAGCTGCCTCCCCCCGCGGCGGCGGCGGACACCATCCCTCGGGGCCCTGCTCTGGGCCGGCGGGCTGCGGCTCCTCTCCGGGCTCCCCTCAGCAGCGCGGCGCCCCCTCCCCCTCGCGCTCTCTCGCGCTCTGTGGCGGCTCCGCTCTCCCCGCTCCCTCTCACACCGCCGCCGAGCTGGGCGCAGGCGCACTACGCGCGAGGGAGGGGGGAGGAGGGGGCGCCCGTTCCCAACGCTTTGGGCCGCCAGCCTCCCGATCTCACTGCGCACGCGCTCAGCCAGAACGACTCTTTTCCGCACGGCTCGCTTCCTCCTGCCACTGCGCATGGGCGTACAAACAGCGAGGCGAGATGGGGGATGGGAGCGCTCCTCTCGGCCCGCGCCATTGGCCCGGGGAGCACGGAGCCTGCGCAACCCTCCCCTGCCTGCGACCCCGGGCCAGGCTCGTCCCGGCGGGAGCAGCCAGCGACCCCGCTCTGGGGCAGGGGCAGAGCCCACGTGGCCCGCGCTCCCGGGGGCAGACCAACCCCATTTTCATTACATTTAGAAACGCAGCAGCCACCCACAGCTCCGAGTCCAGTCCCGTCTGACAAAGCCGGAATCGCGTTTCAAGGGAAGATGAAACATTTCCCACTGTCCCTCCTGGTCCAACAGTGATGGCTTTAAACCCTAAAGTATAAGATTTCAAATTACACATTTTAAAATATTTACATAGCAACTAATCCCAAAGGCACTTTACAGTAATAATCCTAGCAACAGTACTGTCAATCACCTTGCCATTTTTTAAAAATTGTACCTGACTAAAGGTATAAGATAGATTCTTACAGTCTTGGATCCCTTTCACAACTGGATCTTTCCTGGGGATTCCTGCACAGCCCACCCTGCCACAACCACATCAAATGGAACTGCATGGGCCCAAGCAGCTGTTATTGCAGGATCAGGGCCATAAGATTCTTCCCTGCCTTAAGTGTCTTACATTCTCCCTCTAAAAAAGAAAGTAATATGTATGAGTGAACTTAAACTTACCTCAATGTAACTGCATTAAGTATTCCATGTGAAAGCAAGCACAAGTTCATTTTAAATGAGGTAGAGTGTAACATGGAAATCACACTTATTTCATAATGCTATAGCCTAGCCTATAGGGCAAGGTCCCTAGCCCTAGGCTATAGCCTAGCCTTGGGTCCCACGCTGCCCAGTGCCCAGCCAGCAGCTCACTTGCTGCCCTGGCTGGGAGCTCCTCAGCTGTGCAGCACAGTCAGCCACAGAGACAAACTTTGTCAGCCGGCTCCCCCTTCCGCAGGTATCTGGGGAGGCGCTGGGCTCGGGCCCCCACCCCCATAAAGGGGAGGAGACAGACAGCCACTGGCCTGGCCCAGGACTGCTGGCAACAGACCCCCCCACCCACACCCAGAGCCAGTCCATAGAGGAGAGGCCCTGGCCAGGCAGAAGAGATTCCCAGTCTGGGATCATCTCTGCCTAGGGGGATGCTTTGGTCAGAGTGAGAAGAGAAGAGAAACCCTGTTCCCCTGAGAGAATTCCCCACTCCTCCCCATATCCTAGAATGTGATGAGGGATCTCCCATGTAAGCAACAGGAACAGGGGAGAGGTACCCCTGGGTTTCACACATGGGGTAAAAGTACACCAGCTTACTAACCACAGAGTTGGCAGAATTGTCTTCAACTGTATTGAAAATGCTCTCAAGTAGCAGAAAATCATACAATAATCTCCAAAACAAAAACATTTACCTTCAATACGAGTCTTTACTCTGTTAGACGCTGGAAGTGCTGACCAGATGTTTGAACAGATGCTGGGTCTGTCAAATAAACTCTCGGTCTCTAATACATCTCAGACAGTTTGTACTAAAAGACATTGGGGTCTTCTATTGGAAGTTTTAAGGTAGTGTATAATGACATCATAGTGAACAATAAAAGCATGACAGATGACACTGGAAGAAACACCAGTTGAAATTTTTCTTAAATCTAGGTGTTGGGCAATATATCAAGCAAGCGACTTATGCTGCCCAGGCTGGACTCTGTAACACCTCAACTGGGTTTGACTTAAACTAGAGCATCCACCAGCCAGGCCCCGCTGTCAACTTGCTGCATTGGGCCCCACAAACTCTTTGACCAGGCCTGGCTCTGGTCACCTCTATCAGCATCACATGCAGTCTCTGCCATTATATACAACCTCATCTGGGATTGGAGAGGAGGTCAACAACTGCATAAAAATGGGATGAAGAACAAATGTTGGCCAAAGACAACAGAGCCGAACCTCATGCAAACTATCCTGCAAGCACCCAGTCCTGTGAACTACTTGAAAGGGGAAAGCTACTGTATCAAGCTTAAGTGAAATTTATTAACAGCAAGATCCACAAAGCTCCCCTTTGCAGGAAGGCTGGAACAATTTTTATAGTCTGGTTGCTGATGATGGAAGCCATGGACACAGTGTATTTGGTATTTGTTATTACTAGGGGTGATAGTTGCAACCCTAGTTTCCACATCAATGCCCTTTTCTACATAGAATCAAATTATTTCATAAGAGTTATGAAGAAGAGATGCTAATATAGTTTGAATTTTGCATTCAAACTACACCAAGTGAACCAGTTCGAGGCTTGGGTAAAACTGAACACATGTTCAGACACGGTGTTCCTTTTAGAGCCTCATAAACTGTGTTAATTACTTACACCACAAAGAAAATACCAGTATTTCAATGTATTTCCTTTGGCCAAAGCCTCCCATTTGCTGACAATGCTTTTCTATTGACTGAAACCATATTCTTATTTGCTGTGGTGGGCGAGGCTCAACTGCACTGCATTCATATTCAATCCATGCTTGTTAATATCCATTGAGCACCTAGTTATGCACTCTGTGATATACTGAGCATAGAAAGAAGGTATCTGCCCCAACATGCTCAGAAGCTTTTCATTTAACTTTATATATTGAAGGCTTTTACTTCCTGAAAAAAATATTCCCTCTCCACCCTCTTGGGGTTCAGACAGACCCCCCTTTCCCACCCACACTTACAAACACTCAGTCAAGCCATATGCGCATAAGCATTCAGAACATAAAGCAACAAAAGATATTACCAGCTCTCTTCAGTGATATGTTCACCATATCTGTTTCTTTTCCATAGAATTGGGTTTGAGATTTTTACCAGCTACTTGTAAAGCAGAAACAGAGTAATTGTTTTAAATAAGCATTTACTGTAAATAGCATTTTACACCTTTAAAAAGCTCTACAAATATCCATTCCAGGATAAACAGTAAACAGCATTTTCCTAAGTGGCAATTTTCACTTTCCAGTTCAGCATGCAGTTTTCAGCTACAAAGCCACCCACACTTTCACATAAGAGCTCTGAGAAGTAAGACCAACCTTACGCCTGGACTTTAACCACTTCAGTGACGGTGCCTCAACACGTCAGTGTAAACACTCCCTACAGCAACAGGAGGGTTTCTCCCATCACTGTAGTTAACCCACTTCCCTGAGAGGCAGTGACTAGGCCCATGGAAGAATTCTTTCCATCGTCCTAGCGCTGTTTACGTGAAGAGAGAAGTTACATAGCAGAGAAGCTAAATGAATTCTTTACTTCAGTCTTCATGCCTGAGGATATTGGGGAGATTCCCAAACTTGAACCATTCTTTTTAGGTGACAAATCTGAGGAATTGTCCCAGATTGAAGTGTCAGAGGAGGTTTTGGAACAAACTGATAAACTTAACAGTAACAAGTCACCAGGATCGGATGGCATTCACCCACGAGTTCTGAAAGAACTCAAATGGGAAATTGCAGAACTATTAATTGTGATTTGTAACCTATCCTATAAATCAGCTTCCGTACCTAATGACTGGAAGATAGCTAACGTGATGCCAATATTTTAAAAGGGCTTTAGAGGTATTCCTGGCAATTACAGACCGGTAAGTCTAAAGCCAGTACCGGGCTAATTAGTTGAAACTATAGTAAAGAATAAAATTGTCAGATGCATGGATGAATATAATTTGTTGGGGGAAAGTCAACATGGTTTCTGTAAAGGGAAATTCTGCCTTACTAATCTGCTAGAGTTCTTTGAGGGGGTCAACAAACATGTGGACAAGGGGGATCCAGTGGATATAGTGAACTTAGATTTCCAAAAAGCCTTTGACAAGGTCCCTCACCAAAAGCTCTTATGTAAAGTAAGTTGTCATGGGATAAGAGAGAAAGTCCTTTCATGGATTGATAACTGGTTGAAAGACAGGAAACAAAGGGTAGGAATAAACAGTACGTTTTCTGAGTGGAGAGAGGTAACTAGTGGGGTCCCCCCAGGGTCTGTCCTGGGACCCATCCTATTCAACTTCTTTATAAATAATCTGGAGAAAGGGGTAAACAGTGAGGTGGCAAAATTTGCAGATGATACCAAACCGCTCAAGATAGTTCAGACCAAAACAGACTGTGAAGAGCTTCAAGAACATCTCACCAAACTTAGTGACCGGGCAACAAAATGGCAAATGAAATTTATTGTTGATAGATGTGAAGTAATGCACATTGGAAAAAATTAGCCCAACTATACATATATACAATATGATGGAGACTAATTTGACTACAGCTACTAAAGAGAGAGATCTTGGAGTCATTGTGGATAGTTTTCTGAAAACATCCAGACAGTGTGCAGCGGCAGTCAAAAAAGCAAATAGAATGTTAGGAATAATTTAAAAAGGGATAGAGAATAAGAAAGAAAATATCGTGTTGCCTCTATATAAAACCATTGTACGCCCACATCTTGAATACTGCGTACAGATGTGGTCATCTCATCTCAAAAAAAATACATTAGCATTGGAAAAGGTTCCGAAAAATGCAACAAAAATGATTAGGAGTTTGGAACGGGTCCCATATGAGGAGAGACTAAAAAGACTTGGCCTTTTCAGCTTAGAAAAGAGGAGACTAAGGAGGGATATGATAGAGGTCTATAAAATCATGACTTGTGTGGAAAAAGTGAATAATGAAAAGTTATTTACTTATTCCCACAATAGAAGAACTAGGGGTCACCAAATGAAATTAATAGGCAGCAGGTTTAAAACAAACAAAAGGAAGTTTTTCTTTACTCAGTGCACAGTCAATCTGTGGAACTCCTTGCCAGAGGATGCGGTGAAGGCTTGAACTTTAACAGGATTCAAAAAAGAGTTAGATAGCTTCAGGGAGGATAGGTCCATCAATGCCAGGATGGGTAGGAATGCTAATGCCAGGATGGGAGGAATGGTCTCCCTAGCCTGTTTCTCTGGAGGTAACGGATAGGGGAGGGATCACATGAAGATTCTCTCTCCCTCTGGGAGATCTGGCACTGGCCACTGTGGGCAGACAGGATACTGGGCTAGATGGACCTTTAGTCTGACCCAGTACGGCCGTTCCTATATTCTAAGGGTTAGGTCAGCTTAACTATGAGGTATGGGGGGGGGAGGGATTTCTCATTCATTGACTTACTTTTGTAGTGTAAATGTGGCCTACAGGAGCCTCACTAATGGCAAGTCTCTAATTACTATTTATATATTTGCCACAATGGGTAGGAACGGTGGCCCTGGCCTCTGTTTGTCAGAGACTGGGAATAGGTGACAGAGGTGGGATCACTCAACAATTCCCTGTTCTGCTCACCCCCTCTAAGGCATCTGTCATTGGCCACCATTGGCAGACAGGATACGGGGCTACATGACATTTGGTCTGCCCCCGTACAGCCGTTCTTATGTACAATGAAAGCTGACATTAACAAAGCTACATTTCCCAGGGATGTAGATTCCTGCAGATTATAGGCAAAGAGGCAGGTCCACAGATTAGAAGCAACTAAAAACAAATGCAAATCTATTCTGTCAGTGGTGGAAAGGGAAATAGCTTCAGTAATGTTATTCAAAGACCTCAATCACTGCAATCAGTAGAGATGGTACATAGCAATGTATGCGTACCTAGCGTAAAGGTTTGGCTGTCTAGGACTTTAAACTGATTATCTGAAAGCAGTTCTTGTCTACACTAAGATCACACAATGTGGTTACAACATTGTGACAACACATTGTAATGGAATTCCCTACCTCTTTTATATAATAGTTGTAACATCTACAGGATTTCAATGGAAGCTGGACACAGGCTGGGATGGGGGGGGGGAGGGAGAGAACAGATTGGTCCAGTCCCAAATCTCAGGACCAAAGGCAGGTCAGTCATACTCCAGAAAAAACTCCAGCATCAAATACATAATAAATTCACCCAAGCATAACTCTACTGGCTTCAATAGAGTGCTCCACGGATTAATTTGGCCAGCATAGCCTGACCGGGAACAAACTCCCACACAAATTTTAATGAATTACAGTTGGCAACATAACTGATACTAATAATCTGATCTGCAGTGTTTCAAAATGCACGGAATTAAGTGCAAGGTAATGCACATTGAAAGGACTTGTACAAACTAACAGGTTCTGAAGTACATTCAACTTCCAAGAAAATGATCTAGGAGCCCTTGTGGCCAACTAGTGAAAACATCTGCTCAGTACACAGTAACAGACTGAAGGGAGTAACAGGTCAGGCTGCATATTAACAAGAGGAACATACAAGCCAGTGTTTGTTTCATTCTGAGGCTGAACATTATTTTCATCTCAAGAAGAGAGAATCAAAAAACCAGAAAGGTCAAAAAGAATGACAGTATAATGAGAGGCATTGGGAAGAGCTGCTTCTATACAAGGACCTATTAAAACATCTGAAACTATATAGTTTGAAAGCAGGAGAGTAAGAAAATACCCTTAAAGAAAGGTATATGACATTTTTAAAGCCAGAGAAGATCAAATAGCCACTGGTATTTATGTTTTCCCCAACACAAAAATAAGAGGCCTAGGGTTTGCACTTGCCAACTTTCTACTTCTACTAAACAGAGAACTCTTGCCTCTGCGGGTGCAGACTCTGGAATGGAGCTGAGGAGGTCGTTGAGTGCCGGAGAGTGCTCCAGGCTGGACCCGAGGTATTTGGAGGGCAGGAAAGCAATTAGGGCTGAGGCAGAAATTTGGGGCATGGGAGGTGGGATGATAGCTCCAGCAGGGTAGGTGAGCTCTGGGATGGAATTGGGGATGAAGGATTTGGGATGCAGGAGGGTGCTCCAGACTTGGTTCCAAAGGCTCAGCGAATGGGACGGGATTAAGGCTGGAGCAGAGGGTTGAAGTGTGGGAGAGGCTCAGGGCTGCAGGCTCCAGGGAGCGCTTAGCTCAACCAGTGGCACATCCCCCTTCAACTCCTATGTGGCGGTACAGCCAGATGACTCTGCTCGCTGCCCCATCAACAGGCACCACTCTGCAGCTCCCACTGGTTGCTGCTCCCAGTCAATGGGAGGTGCAAAACTGGCACTTGGAGCAGGTACAGAGTGTTTAGCCCCCGGCTGCTATTATGCATAAGAGCCAGAGAGGGGACATGCTGCTGCTTCTGGGAACCAGGCAGAGTCACACCAGGTAGGCATCCTGCCTTAGCCCCACTGATCCCAACTTTTAACAGCCCAGTCAGCAGTATGGACCTGAGCTGCCAAGGTCCCTTTTCAGCTGGCATTCTGGTTGAAAACTGGACACCTGACAACCCTCAATAGTGCACCCTTGTAAATATCAGGTATTACTCACAGTGGTTAAGCTATTCACACTTGTACACAAGATAGTAAACAACGCATGGGACTTATTGCCACAGATTATTGCCGAGGCAAGACTCAGCGTGTTTAAAGAAGAGATTTGTAAAATCCAATCATAGAATAGAACTGCAAGGGACCTCAAGAGATCATCAAGTTGAGCCCTGCCCTCACGGCAGGACCAAGCACAGTCTAGACCATTCCTGACAGGTGTCTGTCCAACCTGCTCTTAACTATCTCCAGGGATGGAGATTCCACAACCCCCCTGGGCAACTTATTCCAGTGTTTAGCCATCCTGAGAGTTAGGAAGTTTTTCCTAGTGTCCAACCTAAACCTCCCTTGCTGCAGTGTAAGCTCCTTGCTTCTTGTCCTGTCCTTAGAGGCCAAGGAGAACAATTTTCCCCCCTCCTCTCTGTAACACCCTTTCAGATACCTGAATACCGCTATCATGCCCCTCAGGCTCTCAGTCTTCTCCTTTCCAAACTAAACATACCAAGTTACTTCAGCCTTGCCTCATAGCTCATGTTCTCTAGACCTTTCATCATTCTTGTTGCTCTTCTCTGGACCTTTTCCAGTTTCTCCACATCTTTCTTGAAATGTGGTGCCCAGAACTGAACACAATACTCCAATTGAGGCCTAATCAGTGCAGAGTAGAGCAGAAGAATGACTTCTTGTGTCTTGCTCCCAACACTCCTGTTAATGCAGGGGTTCCCAACCTGGGGTACGCGTACCCCCAGGGGGTACAAGACGCTTGTCAAGGGGATACGGGGAATATTTGGTAAATAACTAGATTATCCTAATTGAAATATTCCAAAAGTAGTAGTGTTAGTGAAAAAAGTTGTGGATTCTAGAGTCTAGAATTTATTTCCTTTCATATTGAATAGGAGGTACGGGAAGGTTTACTAAAAGCCAAGGGGGTACGGGGACCGAAAAAGGTTGGGAACCCCTGTGTTAATGCATCCCAGAATCAGGTTTGCTTTTTTTGCAACAGTGTCACACTGTTGACTCTCATTTCGCTTGTGGTCCACTATGACCCCTAGATCCCTTTCTGCAGTACTCATTCCTAGACAGTTGCTTCCCATTCTGTATTAAACAAGTGAATAAGAACAACTGCACTTATGTTTGCTAAAATTATCACTTCTCATACTGTTATTTCAGGACATTTCAGGATTATCAGTCATTCTGTATTTCAGACCTTCACAGGATAAAATAAATGCACAGTTAGACAAATCAGGGGGCAAATGTTATGCCTTCCTCTGAAGGACACATTGGCCAAATGTCAAAGTCTGCATAATAGATTAGATGGAACATTAGTCACATCAAGAGAGGTAATTATTATATTCTACCAGTGGTCATAAGTAACATGCTTCTGTGCTTATTATACAGTCGTGATCTGTTATGGTGGCTGAAGCACTCTCAGGAATACTTGCTCCAGAAATTCACTGAAACGTCTCTTAAAGTCGTCTAATTATATCCGCCATCTTGCTAATAAAACCATACTGTGTATAATATTCCTTATAGTATTAATTTATTAATGACAATAAGGGAGTTGAATATCCAATTGGCAACCAGATTATATATCTGGTTTGAACAACAGCCTGGTTTACTGCAAAAACATTATCAGTTAAATAAAAAGTTTAGTGCTTAAACAATGAGGATATTCTTTGAATTGATGAGTGAATAGCAAAGAAGAGGAATATATTTTCTAGTATTTGGAATCTCATACTGTGGAGATCAGAGATTCATTAATATAATATAGTGCTATAGACATAAATTTACAGCCCCAGATCAGGAACGAGTTAGGAAGAACCAAAATATCAGGATGAACCTATTTTAAAGCTTAGACTCAAACATCAGTGAGTGCCCTGTCCTGCAAGTTTGGATCTAGCCCCAAACTCAAAGTTTAGAGATGCAGGATTTAAGTTTTTTAATGATCATTACTGATAATATGAAAAATGGTAGCCATCAACATACTACCGTATGCTCAATATATGTCAATTTTGATAAATGTCATTGTTGATTGCACTCCACAGTTTCACCAGACCTATCAAAAGAATTGCTTCTAAAAACACTGATTTTCTGACCACAATGCTGAATAAAATAGACATTGCTTGCTTCCAGCAGCAAAAGGTAAAGTGATTAGACATACAAGAATAAATGAATGGATTGCACAAACTTGGTATTAAATATCATTTTGATAATTTTAACAATTCTTTGTAAAAGATATTAATAGTTTTCAGACTATGGCCAAAGTGTTTCAGAAAAAGTACCACTGAGCTATGTAAATGGCAGATATGAAATAAATTAGACTTCAACATGGTTCCTATTGGAGATTCCAAATAGCAGAATTTTGGCAGTCTCAGCATAGAGATTAGAATCATAGAACGTAAGGCTGAATAGACTTTGAGAACTCATTTAGTCTAGCCCTATGTGCTAAGGCAAGACCAAGTATACCTAGACTCTCACGACAGGTGTTGTTTAACCTGTTCTTAAAAGCTTCCAGTAACGAAGATTCTACAAACTCCCTTGGCCACCTATTCGAGTATATAACTATACTGATGTTCTCCTTGCCAACTGAAGGTAGGACTAACTGTGGACATATTTGAAGACTTATCAGGTTCCCTCTCATTCAAGTCCCCCTCATTCTTCTCTCAAGACTAAACATGTTTAGATTGTTTTAATCTTTCCTCAGAGCTCAGGTTCCCTAACCCTTTAACCATTCTTGTTCTGCAGTTCCATTTATCCATAATTTTCTTAAAATGTGTTTCCCGAAGCTGGACACACTACTCCAGCCAATGTCTCACCATTGCCAAGTAGAGCAGCACAATTACATCCCATGTCTTACATATGACAAACTTGTTAATACACCCTAGAATTATATTTGTTTTCACAGCTGTGAAAACATTACACTTTTTCACAACATTTGCACACCTCAACATACTTAAAGCCTCTGTCACCAACTAAGACATTCCACCAGAGAAGGAAGTCACATCCTGGAATGGGCCACCCAAATACCTCAAGGGAACCTGCTTCAATGCAGGGAGGGGGAGTCAATTGACCTCACATTCCTACTTGTCATCTATCATTCCACCCTGTTGGCTTATATTCCATTTGTGACCCATTATAACCCACAGAGTTGTTTCTGCAGATTGAACTACTGAACTTGCTTATGTTGTAAAAGTGGCTTGAGAGATTCCCCTAGCCAATATCTAAGGCTCCAAAAAACCACCTTTCACAAGTGCTAGGGACACCTCAAAATAATTATCAAACAAGAGCTCACAGGATACAAATAATTGCAGAAGGACTGCAGACACTTGCCTATCCTCTACATTGCACTTTTAATCCCGTCTTCCTATAGCCTATACAGCAGAAAAACTGCCACATATGGGGCCCAGTCTTGCATATCCTTAATGCCAACATGAAGTGTCTCCGATCTCAATGAGGCAGTCAAACTACAGGATCTGGACTATGACACAAAACAGATGTGTCCAAAGCTCTGAATCAAAGTTTTAAATCTTCTGATGCTGCTTTCATACCATCCCCATCATTTTGAAAGGATGTGGAAAAACTTATTCCATCTTTTTTTTTATGGAACTTTTTTTATTTTACAAATATCCTTGCTTTTACTGAAATCTGACCTTTTGTTCTAAAGCAATTTCTATATTAAACTCAGTTTACTCTGTTTTAATAAATACATGTCACAGAGAAATTGGTGTAAATAAAGTAAATAATATCTGTTAGATAAACATATAGTTACAATTAAATGTGTTTGAATAAGACTTCAGTAGAGTGCAAAAGCAGTGAATTTCTGATCTTGACTGGGGTTTATTTTTACATTGTGAATAAATCAGTAATCTTCAGGATGCAGAACATGCACATGGAGGTTCAATCATGCATACAGAAGCACAGTTGGTGCAAGCATCTGGGCACATAGTCTTATGCTTTGAATGCTGCCACTTCTATTCTAGCAGACACAGTATGATCAATACCAACATACTGTGCTAAAGTAGATACAGTTACTATCTAGTAAGCACATCTAAGGTCACTCTGATTACTCTTTTGACTGATTTTTTAACCTCTGCAGAGAGGACAGCTATACAGTCCCTGAAATCATACCTGCAGACAAAAGAGTGCCATTCTACTTCTCAACGGAACTCCCTGACAACTCTCTGACACTGCCCACTCCAAAGAACTCAAAAGGCCTCATAGTACCACTCCCAAAGGAATGTAAGGCTGTTCATTAAATCCTTCCCCAACCCATCCCAAGTGAAATTCTACAACCTCAGGGATCTTCTGCATGCTTCCCAAGATACATCAGTATGGGAACTCAAGTAGTCCCATCATATCTGGCCCTGGCACTGTAAGCTAAAGAATATCAGGACTCCAAAAAACCACTGTCAAACCACTTACCACACAGAGGATGAGTTTCCTCCAGGATACAATTTCCTCCGGCAGCTCTGCAACACTAACCTCCCTCTGAATACCATGGATATTTCCTCCCTGGACACTAACATCCCTCACAAATGACATCACTGCCTATCTTACATAGCTACAAGACAATGGAGAGTACTCAGAGGAGTTTA
The DNA here is from genome assembly GCA_030068395.1 of Apalone spinifera. NCBI lineage: Eukaryota > Metazoa > Chordata > Testudines > Trionychidae > Apalone > Apalone spinifera. The sequence continues at coordinate 22,693,488 of JANRFK010003894.1, read as the reverse complement.
GTGATGTGTTTGGGTAGATATCTTTCATCCTCACCCATAACAATTTCACATCACTTTGTCTAAACCAGTGCTTTTTTTGTGACAGTATGCAACCTTTTTTTGGGAGCACTCGCTGCTTTCCCCCGGCACAGCCCCCGGCTGCAACAACATTTTGGCTCTTACCTCCCAGCACTTTTTTTTTTTTTTGGGGGGGGGGGGAGTTGACAAATTTTTTGAAACCCTAGTACTGGCACCTTTTTTTTTTTTTTTTTTGTAAATAATAATAGAGAGGCAGCACTGGACTAAACCATGGGAACAACCATGAATACTAGAATGACTCCAAAAGGGCCATCATCTTCCTGGGCTACCTTGAGGAAGAATTTCTGGACAAATGTGCCACAAAACCATTAACATACCTGAGACAAATTTTCAACATCCTCTGGACAGACAACCTGAACGCCCTTATATTGCCACCACAGCTTCAATAGACACATTCCATCCATCAAACTGTCTCTAGAATACTACTATCAGTGGAACCCTACAGACAGCTGCATATGATCAACACCTGCCCTCCCCCCAATACACCCTTTAAGATGCACAGTCTTATCCAGGCCTACATGTGTACCTCATCCTATGTACTCAATGCGTCAACAACTATGAGAGTGAAACCAGATAATAATTTTGCTCACAAAGAAAAATGATAAAAGACAAAAATGCCTAGCATCCATTGGCAAACACGGTTCACAAATCAAATCGCTCCATATCTGACCTCTTAGGCCTTATGAAGGCTTCCTTTGAGGAGAACGCCTTCAAAAGATGAGCCTGGGAACTAAAGTAACTTTGCTAAACACTAAAAATCATGTTCTTAATACAGACATTAGATTTATGGTTTATTACAACAAGCTGTAAGTAACCCACAACCCCCCCCCCCCTTTTTGGTCCTATGACTCCAGGGGTGCCCCTTTGCCTTGAAAGGGGCTTTAGAATATTTGTTAATTACCTGTATTAAACAATCTGTTTCACCTTGTATTTAGCTGTGACCCTCTTTCCCAGACACAAAGAGTTCTGTGTACTTCAAAAGCTTCTCTCTTTCATGAACGAAGTTAGTCCAGTAAAAGACAGTATGGCTATGGCTGTGTCTACACTACCTGGTTATTTCAAAATAACTGCCAAAATAATTATTTCAAAATAAGCTTATTCTTCTTCACAAGCAGGAGCTATTATTTCAAAATAACAAGCCCATTATTTTGAAACAACAGGGCTTGGTAGTGTGGATGTTAGCCTTGTTATTTCAAAATAACTCCCCAGTGTAGACATGCTTACCTCTCTAACATCAGAGTCAACATGACCTCCACACCTGTCCCTCTTTTTTTCTTAATTTGTTACTCATAATTTACTTGGTGTTTTCGGTTCTGTGGCTCCTCCCCACAGGCTGGGAGGAAGTCCTTTAGATGTGGGTGGGCTTATGCCTGTCCACTTCCCAAACTCCAATAGGATCAACAGAGTCAACCTGGCAAAAATTCAGCAATAAGGAGGACAAGGGATATTTCAGGTCTTGCCTGCACTTGAGATTTCAGCAACTGATTGCCTGCCACCTGCGTAAACACCTACTATAAATAGATAAAGCTACTAATTTAGTAGAGCTTACTCTTGTTTTAAGCAGAGTTTAACCCCACCAGTGCAAAGAGTAGCTTTGTCTGCCTGAGGTTTGCTAGCTAATTATTAAAAACTAACCAGAATACTCCCCACAACTGAGACAAGGCCTTAGCATAACTGTTTAAAACTCTTAATTTGTTTTAACCCCACTAGTTAACTAGATGAAGAAAGTAAGCTTTTGTCAAATATTTCATATTCTCCCAGCTTCAAATAAGCTGTAAGAACTCGCAACAACATCCATCCATCAAGCAAAGTAAAAGTTGATATCTAATATTTCAAAAGGTTAAAAAGGTAAGCAGAAAAACAAAAATCTTTAAAAATCAATCATGCTGGGCATTCTCTAGACATCACAAAGAGAATAAAGGGGTAAGTCCAATAAAATATTTTGCAGGTCACCTTAACACAAAATACATAGAATGCCAACACTTGATCAGAAATTTGGATGATACACAAAATACTGCTGCTCTATGTATTGGTATGTCTACACAGGAAGCGCTTTACTACTGTACTGTAAGGTATGCTTGTACACTACACCTGCAAAACCTCTTATCCTGAAAGTAGCAATACTGTACTTTTTATACATATACATTTATACACATGTTTTGCTGAATCAGAATTATGTAAGTATGTGAGCAGTCCCATTGAAGAAGTCATAGGATTTTTCACCTATTTTAAATTAATCTTGTGCTCAAGTACAATGCTGAACTGGTATCTACGTTGGTATGTTAGAGGACCCTCCATTTGTAATCCTTGAAAGCTTACATATTTGTTTCACGTGGCACAACACCGACAACTGCAGTTATAAATTAACTGCTGCAAAGGCAAAACAAGCACAATCCAGCGGGAGATTTTAAAATAAAAGTATATTCTTTCCTCTTACATTTATTTTTGTTCACAGCAATACTGTGGTTGCAGACTGAAACAAAAGGATAGTTATGATTTAAAGGACAAGTTTGCAACCTAGCCTTTAAATCAGTGTTTCTTAAACTGTGTTCTGAGGCACTCGGAGATGTGCCGTGGAGAGTAACAATTCAAAATGACTACCCTTAAAGGGGCAGGCAACTTTTTTTCTCCTCAATAACTTCCCCCAACTTTTTTTTTTTTTGGCTCAACACCTTGGTGTTCCTCGGTCTTAAAAAGTTTAAGAAACACTGCTTTAAATCATCTTCTGTACCAAATGACTGGAGGATAGCTAATATGATGCCAATTTTTACAAGGGCTCTAGAAGTTAGGCCAGTAAGTGTAACTTAGGGCTGAGCAAATTGGTTAAAATTATAGGCTACGTCTACACTGCAAGGTTTTTGCACAAAAATGGCCGTAAAATGGCAGAACAAGAGGGCTTTTGCTGGTGTAGGTAAACCTCCTTCTATGAGGCATAACTCCCTTTTGTGCTACAGCTATTGCACAAAAAGGCAAGTGCGGACACTCCAGAGGGGTTTCTTGCGCAATAAACCCCTATGGGAAAAAGCACAGGTGCTCTGCTGGCCATTCTGTGAATGGCCATCAGAGCTTTCTTGCGCAAGAACGTCCATGCAGTGTGGACGCTTTCTTGCGCAAAAGTACATAATTTTTGTTCTATGCTTTGAGTTGTGGGCATGCTTTTGCGCAAGACTTTTTGAGCAAAAACTCTTGCGCAAAAGGCTTGTTGCTCAAGAAGCCTGCAGCGTAGACGTAGCCATAGGGAATAGCAGAATTGTCAGACACATAAATGAACATAATTTGTTGGTGAAGTCAATATGGTATCTGTAAAGGGAAACCATGCCTCACCAATCTATTAGAATTCTTTGAGGGGGTCAACAAGTGCGTGGATGATGGGAATCCAGTGGATAAAGCGTACTTAGATTTCCTTGAAGCCTTTGATAAGGTCCCTCAACAAAGACTCTTAAGTAAAATAAACTGTCATGGGATAAGAGGAAAGGTCCTGTCATGGATTGATAACTCATTAAAAGACAGGAAACAAAGAGTAAGAATAAATGAGCAGTTTTCAGAATAGAGAAAGGTGCTTAGTTGTAATCCCCTGGGTCTGTCCTGGGACCCATCCTAGTCAACATTCACTAGGATAAATGATCTGGAGAAAGGGGTAAACAGTGAGGTAGCAAAATTTGCAGATGATACGTAACTGCTCAAGATAGTTAAGTCCAAAGAAGACTGTGAAGAGCTTCAATGGCTTTTAGCCAGGATAGGTAGGAATAGCATCCCTAGCCTCAGTTTGTCAGAAGCTGGGAATCAGTGACAGCAGATAGATCACTTGATGATTACCTATTCCATTTATTCCCTTTGGGGCATCTGGCTTTGGACACTGACCCAGTTTGACCATTCTTATGTTCTTATATAGGTGGTTTAAAAAATTAATAATAGAATTCTAATAATTTTCTTCTTGCAAGTTATAAGAAGCTTTTTGGTTTTGGGCCAAAAAGCTTCTTCAATCTACAAACATAAAAATGTAGCAGCTTCCCCTTTAAAATTGGGAGTGACCCTTGTTTAAGCTAACCAAAAAATTGATTTGTAAGATTAATATTTTGAACCAGTCACAGCAGACATAGTGAGCCTACATACTATTGCTATGGTTTGTAAGTTTCCATACCTGGTAACACAAGATTTGTGATGTTAAGAGACGACCATATTTTAAAAACATAGTAGGGCAGGAAAAGTTTCAGCTGAAATAAATTAACACCCTGGCATAATGTTTGACCTCAGACCTGCCTCTCAGATGTGCTCCTGGCCCCAACAGCATCAATGGGATTCTGTGCATGTAAATTAGGTCCTCCCATAAGGCTCAAATAGCAGGGTCAGAACCTTCATTTTACTGATGATCAGAAAATAAATATGGCTCATTGCTAATTTAGACTATAAATTCTGTGGTGGCAGGGAGCACTTTTTTCTTCAGTATTTATATAGCTCCTGGCGTGGTTGGGGCCCAATCCACAGAAAGGGCATCTAAGTGCTGAGAGACTACAAAGAATTTTTTTGGTGGTAGCATATACAGTAAAACTAAAAAACACATTTACATACATCTACATGCTGCTGTGTGCACACAACTGTACACTTGGAAAAATGTTTTGGAAAAGAAAGTGGGAATTACTAATCCAGAGGCTAGTTCCTTACTACTTCCCTTTAAATGGCCATGAAATTAACTAAGGAATTGCTTCCCTTTTAAACTCCAAACAATCTCACATGCTGGTAGTTTGCTTGAACAGTAACCCGTAGGAAGAGGCAACCTTTTGTAGGATGGACAGCAGGCATTATAGCCAGGCAGAGCCAACAATAAATATTCTGCGAGTTCCTGTGGCCCTTGGGAAAAGTACATTTACACAATTAGAGAAGATCACATGTGTCACATTAACCAAAGACTTATTTCAGCTTCTGTACCCTCTCAAGATCACCTTGTGTTTACAATACTTGCCAGGCACATTACCATCCATGGAATGGAAGATATATAAACAATGCCATATCCCCCACTCCCAGAAAGTGCAAAAGATCTCACTTTAGCAGCCACTACTCTGATGCATCAATCTACTACGGGAGCAGGAGAAAGAAATCACTGACAGCAAATTGCAGAGCAGTGCAGTCAAACCAGAAAGATTACATTAGGCAGTTTCTGTCTAGCAGGGAAGGGAATTCAGTAGATGCACAGATGCACATTAGGACTTGCAGCATGGTTGAATGCAAAATTGTGGCAAGACACAAACAAGCCAGTATGGCACAATAAAGAAGTAATGTTTGGAATACAAAAGTTAAGTATGAATGTTTATCTACACGGAGACAATTAAACATCTTTGCTTAAGAAGAAATATCATTGTATTGAACTGAGAAATAACTTTCCAGGATACAGAAATATGCCTCATAGTCATAAACAGATTTAGGTTATGTCCCCCCAACTCTCATCACCAACATGAAAAACTCCCTCTAGCCAAATAAATACCATTACCCCTATCTTGCTATGAAATAGAGCTGTCATGAACTTGCTATTTGTTTTGAGGAAGTACTTCCCTGTTTCATTGGGGCATAGATAATACTTACCCACCTGCCTGGGAGGACTGTAAAGCTTAATTCATGAATACTTGTACTCTGATATCCTGCCAGGGACCCTACTAAAAAACTGCTACTATAAGAACTTTTTTCAGTCTAGGCCAATTTTAGACAAGCTACAATCCCAGAGTTCACCATCAGGGAGTTTTAAAGCCACATGGTATAAAAGCTACCATTGCAAGAGCAAGATACTTTTTAAAACCAGCTCTTAATAAATCCCAAATTAGGGAGTTTCCCACTCCCCCAGCGACTGAGAATGGGCAGTTCTCAGCCCTGGAGACCAAGGAAAAGCAGGGCACCATCCCGGCTACTATGCCTGCCTGGGATCCCACCGTGCAGAGACTGCCTCATCCATCTCCATCCGGAGACAACTCCGCTTTTAATTTAAAAAATCTTGCCATTCGCAAACACCTCCAGGTTATGGTGAAAGCTAGAGCGGGGGTGGGGCAAACAGCTTGAAAATAGCCTGCGCCTTTGATCTGCTAGCAAAGGCAGTGGGAGGAGGGAGGAACACTCATCAGCTGTTCAAATGCTTTGTGAGCATGCGCAGAAAGGTGCCCGCCTCCTCCCTCCGCCACCATTGCTACGAGCAACAGCCACGCCTGCTCTAGTATGCGGCAAAGCCCGGGCTGGGGCTGCAGTCTTTTAACCCTCCCCCTCCTGTTCCAAGCCAGGGAGCGGTAACAAGGCTTTGCATCTGCAGTGTTTCCGCTTTAGAAACTTCTGGAATGAGCCGCCAAGCTGTGGAGAGGAGAAAACCTTGACACTCCCAGAGAAGCAAAGCACTAGCGCACATAGTGAAAGGGACAGAAATGCAAAGGATTAAGGCACCTCTCTCCATGCAGAATAATGTGCACAAGTCTCACCAGTGTCTTTTGAATCCTGGCTTGGTTGTTTTTCAGCCTCTTTATAAAATAAACTCCCAAACAAAAACAAGCACAAAAGCGGGGGTGTTTGGAGCTCTAAATGGTGGAATAAAGGAGCTGATTCTTCCTGCTGGACCTACAGAAAATACTTATTTTAAGTTTGTTGAACTAATTTGATCTCTGTTGTCGTTACACTGAATGGTTTGGGGGCTCTGTCTGATCTGGAGTATTTGACTGCATTTGCAGCTTCAGTTATGGTTTTTGTTGTTGTTCTGTTGGTTGCTTTTTTGGTTTTGTAATTTAAAAAATCCTCCCCAAATACCCCAAGGAAAATCTTGCATCTCTGTGGAACAAAGTAAAACATGAGGTGCAGATGCACACCACGGATCGGTACCATGAAATGGCTTTTTCATTATTTCGTTTGCTTGGTGATGGCTTCTTTCCTGCTGCGGTTAGGCGGTTGTAGAGTGCCAGTGAAAGCAAAGGTAACGTGTGTGTCGCTCAGAGCGCTGGCCACCATGACAGTATTGATACTAACGAACCCGTAGCGTGGGGGTCTTCTACTTAAAGTGTCTTTCTTGCCGGGCACGGTCAACGCCGCAGGGTCTCTCCGTGCGGGCCTAAGGCGAGAGCCCCGGCGCCGAAGGGACTTGCAGCAAGCGGGGGCCGTGAGGGGGTCGCTGCCCGGGCACACGGCAGGCGCCCAGAGGGCGAGCGAAGCTCGTGGGCCGGGCCCGGGCGAGTGACTCGGCGGCAGCGGGAGGGCGGCGCTTGGACGGAGGGAGCCGGAAGTGAGAAGCCGCCTCCGCAGGGGACGCGTTGGGGCGGGAGCGACAAGGGCCCGAGCCTGGGGGGCAGCCGGCTCCGGTGCAAGGCCCGGGCGGAGCGAGGGGCCCGCACCGCGGCCCGGACACTTGCGACCAGTTGGGCCGCGGTGCGCTGACTCCCGCCCAGCCCGGGCCCGCCGTCCTTCCCGCGCCCTCCCGGACGCCATTTTGTCGCCTCTGGAAGCCTCGTTGTGGGCGAGCCGGGCGGCCATTTTGTGGATCGCTGCCGCCGGGAGGCAGCGGCTTCTGCCGTTGGGTTGCAGTAGCGCGGCGTGACCCGCGAGGGGGCTCCCGTGGCTCGGCCCGCCCGCCTGGAAACGGGCTGCGGGCAGAGCCCGGGGGCGGGTCGCGAGGCCCCTCCCGCTAAACCTCCGACCCCCGCGACTGTGTCCCGGGTCCTGCCCCCCTTCGGCGCTGCCGCGTGAGTGTCCGCGGCCGGGGGCGGGCGGCGAGGTGCAGGGAGAGTGTGTGTGTTGGGCCCCCTCAGCGAACCACCAAGGGGGGGGCCCCCCTCAGCGAACCACCAAGGGGGGGGCCCCCCAGCGAACCACCAAGGCCACAGCTCTGCTGCCACGCGGTGAACACAGGTCTGCGCAAAGAGCAGGTTGTTTTTCACAAGGGTCTTGCCGCTCACTGTTACGCTCCCATAAAACAAAATGACTGAGCTGCTTGAGCGCAGCTAAGCGCTGCTATTAGTCATCTGGAGCCAAGAAATGAGCTTGCAGTATGGTGTAATCATTTATGCTATAATGAAATAAAGGCGTTTTAAAAGGCTTGGCTAAATGTCAAAGCCTGGCTTGCACCACCTGCCTGCACTAGGAGTCTATTTTCAGGAGGTAACCTAGTCTATAATTTGCAGCAGGGTAATATGCTTGCATAACAGCCTGCTTCGATTTAGCCTTGGTATTGAAACCAAGAGCAAATCACATTACTCTGTACTCAGATGACTTTCGTGCTTCTGTACATTCAGGGTCAACCTCTATGATTTTTAAAAGGGGAAATATTGAAAACCAGGATTTTATGTTTTTGTATTGCAGTTGTTATACAAACTAATAAGGCAGGAAAAGCTACAGCTGCTATGTTCACCTTTATCTCAGGATGTGACCCTTCTTCCCCACAACAGCAAGCTGAGGTGGCCTTAATTTTCAATTTAGCATTCCAGTTTGGACCAAAATATGAACAGAAGAATGGCCATACTGGGTCAGACCATAGGTCCATCGTTCTCTTACCTTCTGACAGTGGCCAATGCCAGGTGCCCCAGAGAGAATGAACACAACAGATAATTAGCTGATCCACTCCCAGCTTCTGACAGAGGCTAGGGACACCACTCCTACCTGTCCTTGCTAATAGCCAGGGCTCGCCGAACCACGGCGAGCCCTGCTCGCCAGCCGTGCTGTCCAGCGACCTGCACATGCGCAGATCGCCCGAACCCAGTTCTTCCGGGTTACAATTTGCTAATAGCCATTGATGGACCTCCCCTCCATGAATGATCTAGTTCTTTTCTGAACCTTGTTAAATTCCTGGTCTTCACAACATCCTCTGGCAAGGAGTTCCACAGGTTGTGTGTTATGTGAAGCAATACTTCCTTTTGTTTATTTTAAACCTGCTACCTATTAATTTCATTTGATGATCCCTAGTTTTTGTGTTATGGTAGCCAGTAAATAACTTTTCCTTATTTACTTTCTCTACACTGATCATAATTTTTATTGTAATAGTGTTTGAGTGGGAGAATTGTTTTGAAATAGTGTGAGGGGAAGCACAAAGCAAAAATGACTGTTGGGGAAGGGTTGATTCTGTAGAAGTCTATCTTGATTACAGGTTGGCATGACACAACCAGATGAAGGACACAGTTTCAGGACTGCTCTTTTTATTTTTACTTTGTGTTTTAGGACCCCAATGCTAAGAAGCCTCACTGCCTGAGAAGCTAATAGAGATGTAGCCGTGTTAGTCTGATCTTGCTGAAACAAAAGAAAGGACTGTGCAGCACTTTAAAGACTAAATGATCTTGTTAGTCTTTAAAGTGCTGCATAGTCCTACCTGAGAAGCTGAGATGAATGCATGTTAGGTCATTCCAAATTCCTTTTGCGTGGGAAATTCAGATATCAGGTAAAGAAACACATGCCAAATCCAGCAAAGCTGGCTCCACAAAGTGTGCAGTCTCTCTCTGTAGTGGTAATTGGGCCAGAGAAAAAATTTACTTTTGGAAGGGAGATTGTATTTCTGCCTCAGATTTTTTTCTTGCTTTAATTCCAGTGTATTGCACCATTAGAAATTCCATGTATATATTTCAGTGGACTCTCCAGATATCATGGACTTTCCCCTTTTTAGCCAGCAATACTTGCTTTTAATGCTGCCCTGGCACCTATACACCATTCCTGTAAGTGGACAGTTTGCCTCATCTCACTCTCCTGTTGCAGTTTCCACCCACAGACTTCTGATTCACTGGCATGTCACAACAAACATTATCCCTTTGTGGTATAATTGTGCAACACAGATTTCCATTACAAAAGGTTCCTTAGAGTAAATTGTTGGAAAGAATTTTAAGAATGTGACTTGCTTTCTACTGTTTGTTCGTTTTTGCTTTTCTCCTTTCTCTCAGATGAGAGAAACCAGAGAGGCAGTTTCTAGTCAATTTCTCTTGCTAGTTCTGCTCCCTTAGCATAGTACTGAAATGTTGAGATTACAAGTCACAGGGTAATAGTTATTTATTACAAAAATCCTTTTTCAACTGGATTTTTCTAAAAAAGTTAGTTTAATTTTAAATATTGATTATTGGATGTAGATTGAAAAGCTCTTTTGAAAATATTTGTGCCAAGTTTGACCAATTTTTACCCCTCCAGTGTTAGGGTAGCTACAGTAATGACTTCAAGGCCAGCTCATGCTGCTGGTGTAATACCACCAGTAGAAAATGTGGCTCTGTATAGACAGTGTAATTAATACAGCCCTGCACCAATCTAGGGGACCATAATCTACAACACCAAAAAATATAATATCACAGGGATGATCCTGTTCCCATGCAAGCCAGGGGAAGTTTTTCCATTGATCATACCCTCAATATTAAGGTGGAATTAAAAAATGTCTGGTGTTGTTTTCCTGTTTGGAGAGAACTAAACCAGGTTATTATAGATTCCTTCCTATTATGGTACAGTTGGGGAGGGCCTGCACTGGAAACATTGCCAAAATGACAGTGGCTAAAAACAGGTTTGTCTGTGAAATGTATTTAATTTCTGAGAGTCTAAAGAGCCCTTACAATCTCTGTTCCTGGATTGGCACAAGCAGCCCCCTCCAACCTTACCAAGGGCGTTTGGAGGAGGGCTCACCAGCATGCATCTAGTTTCAGGATTAGGGCATTCCTCTGATCATGAGTCAATTGCACTTATTTTTTTCATTGCAAATAATCAGTTCTTACAAAGGAGTGCTATAGATGGGAACGAATGTGCACTTTAAACATTCCCCTTTTTGAATGCAGGCCATGTAAGCTAGGCCCCATAGACTCTGCAGCACACACAGACCAAATTCCGTGGCCGCAGCCCCTGAATTCCACAATAGCAGCCTCGTCTATTCTGCAGCAAAGTTAATTTATTCTGGTGCTGTGAAATTCCCATCCCTCCCTTCCTCTTCTGCACAAACACACACAGCTGCGGCCCAGCTGGAACTACTTGGAGATGGATTTTTTTCAACAATGATGATTTGGAAGGGTGGGTTTTTGTACTGTACAGTCCAGGCCTCAGCTCCCAAGAGAAAGTGCAAGGTTTCCTCTCATTTTCATCCAGGAAGGGGAAGAGGGTTGCCAGCTTCAGCTGTTCACCTTCCTGGCTTTCTGGACCTTGACTACTGTATTGTTCTCTGAGGCTACCTATATTCCTGGCTCCCTCTGCATCCTGGACTCAGTTCTGACTCCTTAATCCCTGCTGCATGCCTCCATTGACCTGTGCGTGCTCTGACACCCGCTCTGTTTCCATTCTTGGGGCAAGCTGGTGAGGAATAGGCAGACAAGGAGACACAAAGCGAAATGAGTGATTCTTCAAATTCCACAGTAGAAATGCTGACTCCTGGCAAAATGTCAGATTCAGCTACTGCAGAATTCTGGTGTCCACAGAAGTGGATTAAGGTTTGCTGGAGCCTTGCCTTCCCATCTTGGAGACGACCCAGAGTTGCTGGAACCTGGGAAGCCAGGAGGGCCTTGCCTGCCCAATTCCCTACATGGGCGTAGTAGCCTAGGACAGGCACAGAGCAGCAGCAGCACGGGCTGCCCTTTGCAGCACTGTGATCAGTTCCCCTGCTAAGAAGTAAGCCCCTGCTAGCAGCACCAGCCTCTTCCCAGTGGGGGCATGATATGAGCCTTACCTCCTCCCCGTCCCCAATTACCCTACTTCTTCTCCACTCCCTGGCTCCACCCCTTTGCTGGGCCATGGTAAGAGCTAGGCAGGGATTCTGAGTCATTGAACCTTCTGCCTGGCCCCATATTGCTGCCAGGTACCAGCTCTCCTGTGGCTAGTGCCCTATAGCTTCAGGGGATAGACAAAGTTAGTCTGTTACAGAAAAAAACAACAAATGGTCTGGGAGCACTTTATAGACTAACGAAACATGTAGCTGGGATCATGAGCTTTTGTGGGCACAGCCCACTTCTTCAGATAACCGGAGTTATGAGTAGGAGATATGAAAACTCAAAATAAATAGGGGAGGGGGGAGACAGGAACGATACCACTCACAGAGCTGTTAGCACCTTCAGTGGTTAAGAACATAAGAACATAAGAATGGCCGTACCGGGTCAGACCAAAGG
>JANRFK010003894.1:22654506-22666161 GCA_030068395.1 Apalone spinifera | reverse complement strand
GGCTAGATGGACCTTTGGTCTGACCCAGTACGGCCGTTCTTATGTTCTTATGGCCCAATGTCCCAATTTGTGTAGGTCATTCTGGACCCGATCCCTGCCCTCCAACATATCTACCCCTCCCCTGCTACGTCTAAACTATACTCCTCTGTCGGCAGAGGGATGTAAATTAGACACATCGAACGTGCAAATGAAACTGGGATTGAAATATCCCACACTTCATTTGCATAATGGTGGCTGCTTTTGAGGAGTACAGGATCTTTCAAAATGGGGCATTTCTGTCGAAAATGCCCTGTCTAAATTGCCGGGTTTTTTTTTCGAAAAGCCCTGTTTCGAAAAAAAGTGGCGGCCGCCATTATGCGAATGAAGAGTGGGATACTTCAATCCCGGCTTCATTTGAATTTTCGATACATCTAATTTACATCCCTCTGCTGACAGAGGGGTGTAGTTTAGATGTAGCCCCCCTAGCTTAGTGTCATCTGCAAACTTGCTGAGGGTGCAAACCATCCTTTTATCCATGTCATTAATAAAGATGTTAAGAACATAAGAACAGCCATATTGGGTCAGACCAAAGGTCCATCTAACCCAGTATCCTGTCTTCCGACAGTGGTCAGTACCAGGTGCCCCACAGAGGGTGGACCGAAGACAATGATCAAGCAATTTGTCTCCTGCCATCCTGCTCCGTCTTTTGACAAACAGAGGCCATGGGCACCATTCCTTACCCCCTGGCTAATATTCTTTTATTGACCTATTCTCCATGAATTTATCTAGCTCTTTTTAAAACTCTGTTATAGTCCTACCCTTCAGAGCTTCCTCTGGCAAGGAGTTCCACAGGTTGACTGTGTGCTGTGTGAAGAAGAACTTTCTTTTGTTAGTTTTAAACCTGCTACCCATTAATTTCATTTGGTGTCCTCTGGTTCTTATATTATGGGAACAAGTAAATAACTTTTCTTTATTCACCCTCTGCACACCACGCATGATTTTATATACCTCTATCATATCCCCCCTCAGTCTCTTCTTTTCTAAACTGAAAAGTCCCAGTCTCTTTAGCCTCTCCTCATATGGGACCTGTTCCAAACCCCTCATTATTTTATGTCAAGTATCAGAGGGGTAGTCGTGTTAGTCTGAATCTGCAAAAGAGGTGAGGAGTCCTGTGGCAGCTTATAGACTAACCGAAGTGTTGGAGCATAAGCTTTCGTGGGCAAAGACCCACTTCGTCAGATGCGTGAGGTCTTTAATCGTCAGATAAAACTCATTATTGTAGTTGCTCTTTTCTGAACCTGTTCAAGATGTGGGCGTACTATAGTTTTATATAGAGGCAGTAAGATATTCTTCATCTTATTTTCTATCCCTTTTTTAATAATTCCTAGCATCCTAATGGCTTTTTTGACTGCCGCTGTACACTACGTGGATGTTTTCAAAAAACTATCCACAATAACTCCAAGATCTCTATCCTGTTGAACAAAACTGGCCCCAGAACCGCCCCTTGTGACTCTCCACTTGAAACTGACCGCCAGCCAGACATTGAGCCATTGATTACCACCCGTTCCTTGAGGTTCCCTTCCATGATTTTTCCAGGAACTGAAGTGAAGTTACCAAGTCTGTAGTGCCCTGGATTGTCCTTCATTCCTTTTTTAAAGATTTCCTTTTTCCAGTCATCCGGGATCTCTCCCGATCTCCACGAGTTTTCAAAGATAATGACCAACGGCTCTGCAATCACATCAGCCAACTCCCTCAGCCAATCCCTCAGATACATTAGATCCGGCCCCTTGGAGCTGTGTCTGTCCAGCTTTTCTAAGTAGTTTGTAAGCTGGCCACCTCCTTCCCATACTGCATTGCCTAGTGCAGCAGTCTGGGAGTGGACCTTGGCTATGAAGAAAGAGGCAGAAAAAGCATTGAGTACCTCAGCTTTTCCCATCATCTGTCACTAGGTTACGCCCTCATCCAATAGGGGCCCCACACCTTCTCTGATCACCCTCTTATTGCTAACATGCCTGTAGAAACCTTTCTTGTTCCCTGCACATCCCTTGCCAGCTGCAATTCCAATGTTGCTTTCCTGATTACATCCCTGCATTCTCAAGCAACATATTTATACTCCTCCCTGGTCATATGTCCAAGTTTCCACTTCTTGTAAGCTTCCTTTTTGTGTTTAAGCGCACCAAGGATTTCACTGCTAAGTCAATCTGATCGCCTACCATATTTGCTTTTCTTGCTGTACATCGGGCTGGTTTGTTCCTCTGCCTTCAATAAAACTTCTTTAGAATCCAACCAGCTCTCCTGGACTCCTTTTCCCCTTGTGTTAGCATCCCAGGGGATCCTGCCCAGCAGTTCCCTGAAGCTACGTCTACACTACAGGCTTCTTGTGCAAGAAGCCTTTTGTGTAAAAACGTCTTGCGCAAGAGAAGCATCCACACTATTGGATGCTCTCCCGCATTTAAAAGCCACCCAGACTAGAGGTCACCAATTGCTCTTGAGTGCGGTTGCTGGAGCCCTCCAGAGACGCGCGCTTACCGGGACCGCCGGACAGCCGCTTCTCTGTTTCTGCTGCCTGCTTGTTAGCCTCTTTGGCAAACCTAAGTTTCAGCAGTGCCTGCTGTTTGCCCTTTACTTTTTGGAGATGACACAGCTGTTTTCCTTTGCTGTTTGCCATGGAGCAGAGTTGCCCCTGGGCAGGTGATGGACCCATAGGGCCATGCTGCAGTTTCTGCACCACTTGTTTCCAACAGCCTACTTCTTGCAGCTGGATGTGGACACTGAACTCCTCCTCATGTCCCACTGCAGGGCTGCGGCTGCTCCAATCTGGCTGCCACATCACACCATACTTAGGAGGGGCTGGTGACCAGTTTGGAGTGATGGGACCGGCTGGTCATGGAGCGGTGGGATGCCCAGCAGTGGCTGCACAACTTCAGAATGCACACGGCCACCTTCCTCGAGCTCTGTGCCTGGCTCATACCCGCCCTCCAGAGACATGACACCCACCCGCAGCCCGCCATCCCCATCCAGAAGCGTGTCGCTATTGCCCTCTGGAAGCTGGTCACCCCAGACAGTTACTGGTCAGTGGCCAACCAGTGTGGGGTGGGGAATTCCACCATCAGGGCCATTCTGATGCAGGTAAGGAGCTCGTGGGCTGCAGCCCCTGCTCAGGGCGGGGGAGGGGAATACTGCTTAAGAGGGACCCTCGGGGAGGGGACTATGACTGTAGGGGAGGTAGGGGACAAGGCCTGGCCCTTGGGGCTGATGCAGTCCCACCCTCACACAGCCCTGCTGCCGGGGGTAGAGCACATGCTTGTAGGGGGTGGCTGCTGGGAGGCTGGCGGGGGAGGGGGACGGGCACCTCCCAAGGGCTCACGTAACCCCGCTCTCATTCTCTGCTCTGTGTGTTTCTTTGTCTCCTTCTGCAGGTTGTCTGGGCCATCAACTCCCTACTGCAGCACAGAGTTGTCCGGCTCCAAGATCTGGATGCAACCATGGGCAGATTTGCTGCTCTGGGGGTCCCCAGCTGAGGGGGAGCCATCGATGGGATGCACTTCCCCATCCAGGCCCTAGAACAGCAAGTGGCCCAGTTCATCAACCGTAAGAGCTACTTCTCCATACTTGGGGGAGGGATAGCTCAGTGGTTTGAGCATTAGCCTGTTAAACCCCAGTTATGAGTTCAATCCTTGAGGAGGTCATTTGGGGCAAAAATCTGTCAGGGATGGTACTTGGTCCTGCTGTCAAAGCGGGGGACTGGACTTGATGACTTCTCAAAGTCCCTTCTAGTCCTAGTAATCTATGATAGTCCTGGTGGACCACCAGGGACACTTTAGAGACATTTGTGGGGTGGTCGGGCAGGGTGCACAATGCTTGAGCATTCAAGAATTCCAGGTTGTCCACCAAGCTGCAGACAGGCACCTTTTTCCTGCGGTGGGTGACCAGAACATACCACTGTGCATAGTGGGGGATGTGGCATGCCCTGGCTCATGAAGCTCTACTCCGGCCACCTGGATCCCAGCAAGGATCTGGTCAATGCCCACCTCAACCGAGCCCAGATGCAGGTGCAGTGCGCCTTCGGGCGTCTCAAGGGATGGTTTCGCTGCCACCTCACTTTCCTGGACGCCGGGGAGCGCAATATCCCCGAGGTAGTGGCAGCGTGGTGTGTGCTCCACAATATTGTGGAGCGTAAGGGGAGGCTCCCAGGTTGGGTGGCAGAGGCTGGCCACGAGGGCAGTGTGTTTCAGCAGCCCTGCATTGCTGCCACCTGCCAGGCCCATCAGTTAGGGGTGCACATCTGGGAGGCCCTGAGGGAGAGGTTCTCTGAGGCCCCCCCAGTAATTGTCCCCAAGGCTTCCCCAACAGGGGCTTCTGCCTTTCCGCTCTCTCCCTTCCCCCTCTCACCCCCTCCCCTTGACCCTTCCCTGACCTGTTTGGTTTGAAAACAAAATGAGTCTTTTTTTTTTATTCAAGATCAAGAGAAGGGGGGGACCGGGGAATGGGGGCTATCTGAATTGGGAGGGGGGATCAGGACTGGGAGGGTTAGTGGGACAGGCTGCTCTGCCACCTCGAGTGCGGGGATGTGTTCATGGATGGGTCGGTCTGGGGACCTGAATGGGTTGGGCGTCTACAGCTGGGTCAGCATTGGCAGGGGGGCAAGAGTAGGGGCTATGGCGATTGGGAAGGGAGGAGCAGAGGCATGGCATGGGGAGGGAGGAGAGGCATAGCAAGGTGGGCAGATGGATGGGTGAGGGCCATAGGAGGGTGGAAGGCAGGAGCAGCGGCATCAGGCGGGTGTCCCCCCATGTGGGACAGGATGTTGCAAATGTTGCAATGCAAGATTATCTCAGTCCACGCACGCTCCCACCATTCTAGGGCGGCATTGAACCTGCGCGACAGGGTGTCATGAATGTCGCACATGATGCTGATGTGTTGCTGCATGAGCTCCTCCCCAGGCCTGGCCCGTTTGTGGCTCTCCCAAACTCTGTCAGGTGGCTGTGGTGGTGCTGTGGCTGGTCCCTCCAGCCCAGCTGTGACCACTGAAAAGGGAGAACCGTCAGTCCTCTCTGCACACACATTCCCTGAGGCCGCGCCAGTCCACGGTCTGCAGGAAGGGGATGTCCTGGGTGTAAGGCCATGTGTGGCCTGCACAGCACACACCCTGCGTCACAAGGGCCCTGATGGAGCCTGAGACCCATGCTGCCCTCTCCCCTTCCCGGACACACACCATGGCCAGGCAGGCAAAGGAAGTGTACGGCCACAGTGGATCCCCTCATGGGCGGCAGAGGAGCTGTGAGCAGCCTGCCCCTCCCGGGGAGGTGCACACACAGCTGCTGCTCTCTGGGCTATCAGTGGGAGCAGCTGCTGCCTCTGATACATCCTGGGAGCAGGAGAGGATTCTGGCCTGGGGAAAGGGCATAGGAGGAGGGAGTGCAGGGTCTGGGAGCAGGAGAGGACTCTGGCCTGGGGAGGGGGCATAGGAGGAGAGAGTGCAGGGTCTGGGAGCAGGAGAGGATTCTGGCCTGGGGAGGGGGCATAGGAGGAGGGAGTGCAGGATCTGGGAGCAGGAGAGGATTCTGGCCTGGGGAGGGGGCATAGGAGGAGGAGGTGCAGGGTCTGGGTGCAGGAGAGGATTCTGGCCTGGGGAGGGGAGGAGGAGGAGGGGGTGCAGGTCTGGGTGCAGGAGAGGATTCTGGCCTGGGGAGGGGCGTAGGAGGAGGGGGTGCAGTGTCTGGGAGTGTCTGGCCACTGTCAGAGCCAGGATCCCAGAACAGGCAGAACCTCGGGTCAGATCTCGTTCCCAGAGATGGTGCTTCAGAAAGCATCAGCTGTAAGTTCTACCGGTATGATGACTTGCATGTGACAAACTGACTGAAAACTTACAATGCTGCTGCCATTTTCAGAGAATCAGATCCAGCTCCCCTCAGCTTCCCCCCATGTACGCCTCTGATCTAAAGGAGCAATGCCAGTTAGCTGAGAGTAACTGGCTCTTACGGGCTCCTGGCCACTAAAGAGAGCCATGGTCAGAAGCACAGGACGCTGGCATATCCCTTAGGTATTGCTAAATAAAAATGGCCTTTGAAAGCTTTTTGCAGTTTTAAACTTGATTTTGGGAACATAAACTTTTATGGCTGAGCTGATGATCAGTTGGCAAGAGAAAAATGGGACAAATGTCTAGTGTTGCCAAAAAGGTGGGGGCCGCACGTGAAAAGGGACTGTCACAGCCTCAATGGGCCGTATGGTCACCCTAGCCAGATCTCAAGATGAACTTTCGGGTTGCACCGATGAACTTCACTTGGGGCACTACACCAGCCTTCAGCAGGGCTTCCTACTAGTGGGCTGTGTCTAGACTGGCCGCTTGAATTTGCGCAAGAGCACTGACTTTGTAATGTACAAAATCAATGCTTCTTGCGCAAATACAGTGACGCTCCCGCTCAGGCAAAAGCCCTCTTGCACAAATGTATTTGCGCAAGAGGGCCAGTGTAGACAGCTAAAAAGTGTTTTGCACAAAAAAGCCCCGATGGCGAAAACGGCGATCGGGGCTTTCTTGTGCAAAACCGTGTCTAGATTGGCATGGACGCTTTTCTGCAAAAAGTGCTTTTGCTCAAAAGCGTCCGTGCCAATCTAGACGCTCTTTTCCGCAAATGCTTTTAACGGAAAAACTTTTCCGTTAAAAGCATTTGCGGAAAATCATGCCAGTCTAGACATAGCCGTGCTGTTTGATGCTGGAGCAGGGACTCTAGCCCGTAGCCTGGACCTGTCAAGCTGGAGCATTGACCTGTGAGGAAGAAAGCTGGAAATGAACAATTTTCCCTGCTACACCCATAGGCCAGCTAAGCCCATGTCTACTGCAGGCAAACAGCATCTGCCCCATTCGGGAGCTATTTCCTTGCTGCCTCCCTTCCCAGCAGGAGTGAGGAGTGCAAAGGCGATGAAGGGTCGGGGAGGGGTTTTAATACAGTTCAAGAGGAAACTGCTTTACCCGGGGACCAGGCTTTTCTTTATGAACAGATCCATTGGGTACGAACCATTGGGCTTCTTCCCTCCCTCTCCTGAAGAGAGGGTGACTCACCTGGCGCAGTGACAGAGGTTCTTCGAGATGGGCGTCCCTGGGGTGCTCCACGTTAGGTGACTGGGGCATCGGAAAATGTAGGTAGCAGCGCCCTTGGTAGGCTGCGCACGCAGGGCAGCCAGCATGTGCTGGTGCAGCCAACTGACCCACCCTTCAGAAATCAATGGTTCTGAAGCAGAGGGCAGGCAGGGCCATCCATCAGAGGGCAGGCAGGGCCATCCATCAGAGGGCAGGCAGGGCCATCCATCAGAGGGCAGGCAGGGCCATCCCACGGAGACAACCATCTCTGTCACTGCACAAGGTGAGTGACCCTCTCCTCCTCCTCGACGAGTGTCCCTGTGGCTGCTCCACCATAGGGGACTATGAAGCAGTACTCATGTTCGAAGGAGGGCGCTTCAGTTGATCTCTAGTATGCACAGTAGCTGGCCGAACCGAGTGTCACAAGACAGGTACGTTTTTAGTGCATGATGCTTTGTAAATGGATGAACGGACAACCATGTGGCAGTTCTACAAATGTCCACAAGAGGCATGTTGGGCAGGTAAGTGTAGATGCTACCATTGCTCTTGTGGGATGTGCATATAGGTGTAGTGGAGGGCCCTGCCCGAAGTGCAGTAGGCCAGTCTAATGCAGTCCAGGATCCATCTGGACAATCTCTGTTTAGAAACTGGCATGCCCAAGAACCTCTCAGTAGTTGATACAAATAACCTCGGTGATTTGTGTATTTGTCTAGTTCTGTCCAAACGAAAGTAAATGGGTTCGTTGCAATGAAAGTGAGGTGGGACCTTTGGGAGGAATTTCAGGTGTGGTCATAGAATGACTTTCTCTTTGTGGAATATGGTAAAAGGTGTCTGCCATCAGAGCGCCTAGCTCCCCGACTCTCCTGGCAGATATAATGGCGATGAAGGTCACCATCATAGATAGGTGGGGTGTGGAACATTTAGTGATTGGATGGGTAAAAGCAGACTTGCCATCGACAGGGAGGTGAAAGGCCACTATCACTGCCAGCTGAACCTTTAGGGAGTTGAATGAGAGTCCCGAAGTCTTTAGATATAATAGGTACTCTAGGACCAGACGAAGGGGAGAAGTTGCAGGATCTATCTGTTTTTGTTATGACCATACAGAGACTCTTTGCCACTTCTAAAGATATGATTTCTTCATTGTTAGTCTGCGACTGTTGAGAAAGATGTCCTTAACAGGTTATCTGAACCAACCATCACGGCAGATGACCAAGTGCTGGAGAATGTCAACCGCTTCCCTTATCTGGGAAGCTATCTGTCCAGCAATGCTGGCATGACGATGAAATCCGCTAATGCCAGCACAGCTTATGGATGTTTACGGAGGCAAGTCTTCGATGACCATGACATCAAGACACAGACCAAGATTGACATCTACAATGTAGTCATCCCAATGTTGCTGTATGGAAGACTGTATAGACGACAAATATGTCTGGAGAAAGATCTGGAGAAATTCCACCAGAGGTTCCTGAGGAGAATATTGGGCATCACTTGGCAGGACAGACGGACCAACGTTAGTGTCCTCACAGAGGCTGATTCCTGCAGCATTGAGGCAATAATCACCCACAAGCAGCTACGATGGTCTGGTCACGTGGCCAGGATGCCTAAGACACATTTGCCTAAACAGATTTTTTGTGCTCAACTGAGGACTGGGACGAGATCTCATGGTGGGCAGAGGACGCACTACTGGGATGTTCTTAAGAACACCGTGGTAACGTGCAGCGTGAACACTGACACTTGGGAGAGGCAGGTGAAGGATCTGGTAACCTGGAATTAAGCCAATTCTGGCAAGGAACATTCTCTGGTAGTGCCCAACACTTTGAGGTCAAGTGATGTCTCCATGAAGAAGATCAGAGAGCCCAATGTAAGGACTGTGGCTGGGTCTGTATTGGCACCACTGGTATTGGCGCCGCTGGAGATTGAGATCTCAAGTGCAGTCATTGCCAGAGAGTGTTCCTTGCCAGAATTGGCTTAATTTCTCATCTTCCCAATAGGCGTCCAAGAGGAATTCTTACTCGCTTCAAGGGATCCCAGAGAAAGAGAGAGCATGTTGCCTCTTCTGAGGTGAGCCAGTCAGACACCAGGCCTGCAGATGAACAATTTGAAGGCGTGGATGATGTATGCGTCAGAAGATGAGGAAGCAACAGGAGTCGCCATGGTTTTCTTGTGGACAGCTGCATTGGTAAGGACACCATGTCTGTCTGGGCCAACAGGGAACAATTAGAATTACTGGGGCCTTCTCCTGCTCCTCTCTGGCAATTTATATGGTACATGATTGTCTGGACTGTTTTGTTGTGGATGAGATGCAGGAAGTTGTGGCAGGCATAGGTCACTGCTCTGGGCTCTAATATGTTTATGTGCAGGTTGGACTCCTCCAGGGACCATTGATCCTGCACCATGAATGTGCCTGTGTGTGCACCCTAACCGAGAGGAGACACATCAGTCGCGCTAGCTATGGATGGTGATTGTTTGTGGAAGGGTACTCAGCTGCACACGTCACCTGGGTCTGTCCATCAAGCCCAGGATTGTTTCACCTTGAGAGGGACTGAGATGGTTTTGTTGCTGCTCTGGAATTGCAGTTTGTAAACTGTCCTTAGCCACAGCTGCATGGGTCTCAGATGTAATCTGGCATGCTGCCATGTGGCCCAGGAGTTGGAGGCACGTCCTTGCAGTGACTTGTGGACTGTCTGGAGCTAGTCCCACTAGTTCGTCTATTGTCTGAAATCTTCGTTGAGGGAGAGAGGCTACTGCCACTGTGCAGTCCAGGTGAGCTTCTAGGAACTCGAGTGCTTGAGCCGGTTGAAGTTTGCATTTTTGTAAGTTTATCTGTAGTCCTAGGCTCTGGAACATTAACATAGTCAGGGTGACTGTATCCTTTGTTTTCTGATGTGTTTGTGCTCCTGGCAGGCCATCGTTGAGGTACAGGAATATTGTGACTTCCCACCTATGCAGCCACAGGCATATACTTTGGAAAATACCCTTGGAGCCGTGGAAAGTCCAAAGGTGAGCACTGTATATTGCAAGCGCGCATTGTTTACTGTGAATCGAAGGGACTTTGTGTGTGCTGGGTGGAGGGACACATGAAACTAGGCATTCTGGAGTTTGAGGGTCACTAACCAATCTCCTTTCTCTAAGGCAGGGGTTATTGTAGATAAGGTGACCATCTTGAACCGTTGTGGCTGTAAGTAAGGGCTGAGCTTTCTTAAATCGAGAATCAGCCTCCACCCTCCTGTTTTCGTTGCTGAGCGGCAGTAGTGAGAGTAGAACCCCTTGATCTTGTGACATTGAGGCACGGGTCCGGTTGCTCCCAGTTGGTGGTTTAGCTCCTGGATGAGGCTGTTCTCATAAGATGAGACAGAAAGGTGATGGCTGCGGAATATGGGATGTGTTTCTGGCTATCTTAGAAGTAGTTGAGTTATCGGGCCCTCGACCTGAACTTCAAAAGGTTTGCCTGGAAATTGACGGTTGGAAGGTCGGGGTTGATCAGTGGCCATCTGGCCTCTGTGGATGGTTAAAAGGCATGAGCCTGTACCTCGTGGTAGGGAAATGAATGCCTAACATCTTCAGTGTGGCACACAAGTCTTTAAGCTTGTGCAGGGAAGCATCGGTGGTGTCCACAGAGAGGTAAGACCCCTAGAATGGAAGATCCTCCACTGCACCTCATGGGGAAACCCAGACACGTGGAGCCAGGTGGCTCTTCTCATCACCATAGCCATGTGCGGGATGCAGAATCAGAGGCATCCAGGGCTGTTTGCAGAGCGATGCGAGATATGAGGGCACCCTCATTTATGTTGGCCCTGAATTACTCCTTAGTGTCTGCAGGCTCTCAATAAATTGTGACAAATGTTCAAAAATGTGGCGTGTATATTTTGCTAGAAGGGCAGTATAGTTTGCAATCTAAGCTGCCAGGATGCAGAGGAGTAGGCCTTTCTGCCCATTAGGTCCAGATGTTTTCACTCCTTAAAAGGAGTGGTCCTAGAAGCATTTTTGTTTTCCCCCCTGGTTAACCACATCAACTGCCAACGAGTTCAGAGCGGGGTGGGAGAACAGAAACTCCGCCCCCTTGAGGTGCCATGTACTATTTCCTGTCTGCTTGTGACGGACCCCCCCCATGCTTTTTGAGATGGACTTATGGACATAAATATACATATCTGAAAAGTGTTTTGCGCAAATTATTTTGTGTAACCCATCAATCTTCATGTCACGATCCACTGGTTCTCTTCATCTTACTCTGTTGTATGTATCATTTGTGTTTGTAAAATTAGACACGTGGAGTGGGGAATACTTTGTGGGTTTCAAATGTGTGAATGAGAGACATGGAGGGTGTTACCTGCAACTGTTAAATTATCTCGTTTGTCCGTCAGTCTGAGCAGTGGTTGGTAGGGAGTCGCCTCAGTCCTTTAACAAAAAGAATAGGAGAGGAAAGGAAGGGGCCGGAGACCCCTAGTTGGGGAGACAGCCCTGGTTTGGACGGGCAGCTGGAAAAGAGATTTTAGGGTGAGTTTGATTAAGATTGCACTGAGGTTTCAGCATAGCATTAACCAGGTGGTTTTGTTTCTTTTGATTTGTAACCTACTTTGCTCTGCCTGTTCTCACTTATT
>JANRFK010003894.1:22609785-22623040 GCA_030068395.1 Apalone spinifera | reverse complement strand
GCGGTTGGAGCTGGCACGATCCAGGACTCCCCGCTTTGCCCCCCACGGGAGAAGGCAGCAGGGGAATGAAGTCAGGCAGCGCGCGCCTTGCTCCTCTGCTCCCCACAGCAGGGCGTGCCACTGGAGCAGCCAGAGCTGACGCCAGCGCAGTCCTGGACCCCCACTCCCTCCTGCACGCGCAGGAGGGCAGCAAGGGAACAAAGTCCCCAGTGCGCGATGGACCGGTGTTTTAGGTACCATGTCAGCTGTTGGGGGGTGGGGGAGAGCGGCTCGCGTATTTCCGGGACCTGGCGCGCAGCTGCAGAACCCCACCCACCCCGCAGGAAGCCCGTGCTACCTCTGTTGTCCCTAGAGGTAGCATCAGCGCGGCGTTCATCCTGGGGGCAGCGCCAGTGAGCACGGGGAGCCAGGGGCCGTGGGAGCGCAGAGCAGCTTCGTGAGCCGCACTTTTGGGGGAGGGAAGAGTTGCCTGCGGCTTGTGAGCTGTGGGTTGGCCACCCCTGCTCTAGCTCAAAAGCAACAGTTCAGCAGCAAAGGACCTGGGGGTTACAGTGGATTTGAAGCTGGACATGAGTCAATAATGTGCCCTTGTAGCCAAGAATATTAGGATGCATTAAGAGGAGCATTTCCAGCAGATCTAGAGAAGTGATTATTCCCCTTTATTCGGTTAGGCCACATCTGGAGTGTTGCATCTAGTTCTGGGCTCCCCACTATAGAAAGGATGCGGACGCATTGGAGAGGGTCCAGTGGAGGGCGACCAAAATGATTAGGAGGCTGGAGCATATGACCTATGAGGAATGGTTGAGGGATTTGGGATTATTTAGTCTGCAGAAGCGAAGAGTGAGGGGGGATTTGATAGCGGCCTTCAACTTCCTGAAGGGAGGTCCCAAAGAGGATGGAGAGAGGCTGTTCTCAGTAGTGACAGATGGCAGGACAAGGAGCAATGGTCTCAAGTTGCGGTGGGAGAGGTCCAGGTTGGATATTAGGAAAAACTATTTCCCTAGGAGGGTGGGGAAGCACTGGAATGGGCTCCCTAGAGAGGTGGTGGAATCCCTGGAGGTGTTTAAGTCTTGGCTTGACCAAGCCCTGGCTGGGTTGATTTAGTTGGGATTGGCCCTGCCTTGGGCAGGGGGCTGGTCTTGACCTTCTGAGGTCTCTTCCAGCTCTAGGATTCTATGACAATGACAGTGGATGGCTTTGTCACTCACAGAGGTGCCCTTGTGATTCCTGTCTGGCCCATAGAGGTAAGTGTAACCCTACTCCTGCTAGCCAGGTTCTCCTTTAGATCAAGCAGGAGAGGCCTGTGTGTCCAGGTCCTAGTCCCACTGCCCCTTGAGGCCTCTTTGTGGACAGGGCTGCAGAAAGCTACTTCCCAAAGCTAGGGGAATTTTGGACAGACTGGCGGAGATTGCTGGCAGGGGGCCAAGCTGTTAGGACAGGGGTGGGCAATAATTTTTGACCAGGGGCCACTTCAAAATATTGGTGGGCCATCCCAGAAGAGGCGGGCCCAGGACACTTCCCTGCTTCCCCACCCACAGATCCTGATTAGCTTGGGTGCAAGGGGCAGCGCGAAGTCTCTCTCTCCCTGCCCTCCAGCATGCAGCACTTAGTGTTAACCATGGCGGTTGACTTTAAGTGCTGTGTGTTCCCTGCCCCTAGACCCTGACTGGCCTGGGGGCGGGGAAGCGGCAGGACCTCCACGGGCCAAATCAACCTGTGTGGTGGGCTGGCTCCGGCCCGTGGAGGCCCTTCTGCCCACCCCTGTGCAAAGAGCTTTGCAGGAGAGAGACGAGGGGAGCGGCCTGCGAGCCTCCCAGGACCTCACTAAGAGGCAGAGCTGCTGGGCAGGAGTGTCGCGTGTGCCTGCCTGGCTGTGCCCACACATGCACAGGGCTCTCGGCACAGAACTGCAGCGACAGGGTTACCTGAGGAGAGGTGAACCCAACTGGCTACTGCCTTTCTGGCTGGTTCCGGCAGGACTGAGCTGGGCTTTGCTAGAGGGTGCCATGCGGGGCCACGGCTTGTGGGGGAAAACAAAGGCCTGCTCTCCAAGAACCTGCTAGTTTATTCAAAGGAAAACGTCACTCAAGCAAGGGAGCGTGGGGGGATGCGTGGCAGTTTAATTGTTCGCTCCCTTCCCAGCACATGCCCTAATACACCTCCTCTTGCAGCAACACGGACCCTGCCCACAAAGCAAACTGCCTTTCCCAGGCAGCAGGCAGCCTGGCTGCCTTGTCCCCTCCCTGCAAACAGTGAAAGAATGAAAGCAGATGGCAGCCGAGGAGATGGGGGACTGGGACTGGTCACTGTCGTATCGGCAGCTGGGGGCTCCGGAGACGGGCTGGCACCTCAGACTTACGTATTTCAATGCTTAAGGAAATAAACCCCCCATCCCCTCTGGATGTCCCAATCCTGGTCCCAGGGGAGTTCAGGGTCTGTCTGTATGTCAGCCAGGAGTGGACACACAGACAAGTGCTAGCCACTAAAAGAGCAGGGCTAGTCTCAGCATTATGCAGCCGCCCGAGGACGTATCCAGGAGCCGGGCGGAACAGGGCTGGGGCAGCCACTACTAGCATGTCACTTGAGCACTGAGGGCCTGATGCAAAGACCCTGGAAGGCTTAGAGCCCCCCACCTCATCTGCCCCAGCAACCTGCACTGACCCACCACGGGGGAATGGTCTCACTGCCGTTTGCTGCTCCCCCTTCCAACCAGGTGTCTTGCCCCCTCCTGTTCTGCCAAGTGGTGATTTCTTCCCTAAGACCCCTCCCACACGGAGCTAACTCACTTTCCCTGCTGGGGCTGCCAGCTGCTGTCCTGCATTCCTCACACGGCCTGCTTGCAGGTCCAGGCCAGGGCCAGCAGCAGAGGGATGGCAGGTCACACTGGGAGATGGCAGAGAGCACAGGCCAGAGGAACACATGCGGGCCCAGGCGCTCAGCTCACTCCACCTCCCCGCTCCTGCCAGGCACCATCTTGCTGGAATGAGAATGTTGCCCACATCTCTGAACTAACCCACCCTGTGCAGTGGGAGCCTGTTTCCACGGGCGCCATTTCAGGCACATGGGAGCAGCCATGCGCTCCGGGACGCGGCTGGCTTTTCATCCCATTCCCCGGACTCTAAGGGAGTGAGGGGAAAGTGCCTGGCTGCCGAGCTCCCTTCATGCACACAATGCAGGCGTTTTCCCCTCACCCCCTTAGCACCCAGGAAATGGGATGAAAAGCCAGCCCCATCCCAGCGCGCACAGCTGCTGCCTTTGCCTGCTTCTAATCCATTACGCCCCAGTCTCATTGGGAAGCATCCACAGGCCCTGGGCAGCTTGCTCTAGGAAGACAGTGCAGCACATTCTGTCCACTTACCTGCGTCGGACGAGCCTGTCACCCCAGAGGAGGGCCCAGCGCTGCTGCTCGCTTGGCTGGCCTGATGGCTGCTGGTGGGTGGTGACACTTGGGGCTGCTGAGTCCTGACAGATTTTGTAGCCTCCGTTGGGGGGTCTAAGCTCTGCTGATGCACCTCTGGGCTCGTATCAACCTTGAGGACCATGTCCCTCCTGGGGGGGGCCAGGGTAATGTATACGGAGGAGGCAATTCTCTTCTCCACCTTCCCAGACAGCATCTTTGACCGGGGGGCCCTGCAAGGGACAGAAGCAATGAACACAAAGCCAGGAGCAGCTCTCTTTACTTCTCCAGTCTCTCTCTTCCTGGGGAGCATTGCTCCTGCCCAGCCTAGTTCCCACACCACGTGAATGCAGAGCCGCCCCCAGCCAAGCACCTCCCACACAGAGGTTCTCCCGTTCCCAGCAGCCTCAGGTGCGTGTGCAGGGCTGGCTGTTTGAGGCAATGCCCGCTGCTCCAGAGGCAATACAATCATTTCCTCTTTGGCCAATGCACTGAGCTTTTGTGCTGCACACACCCTGGCGTTCAAAGTCTTCTTTCCTGAAAGGAAAATCAGGAAAAAAGTAACCAGCCAACCCATGCAGCACCAGATACTGTACGCTAGCATGGGACCCCCGGGGGAGTCTAGCAAAGTGCTGCTAGGACCCCGGAATAAGGTTGTTCAACAAACAAGGTGTAAAGACCACTTCACTCACTGTCCCAGTCTCTTGTCTCTAGAGACAATTCCTGTTACTGAGGAGGAAGCTTGGTCATTAAAGCAGGGCAAGGGCTGAATTCTGTTCTGCACCCATTTTCAAGCAGGGCCTCCCAGCCTCCTCCCGTGCCTCAGTTTCCCCATCTGTACAATGGAGATGATGACAGGGATCTACTTCACAGAGCACCACAAAACTTAACTCATAAGATACTCAAAGGGAAAGTGTCAGAGGTGGACAGAGGGTTATTATAAGTGATGCTCATTTCAACAGCCCTGCAACTCAAAGGCCTCTGACTGCCTAATACATAAGCCCCAAGGCCCCATGAGCTCATAAACAAGGGTTGTGGATGGTTCAGAGCATTTGTATTAGGCCTCACTGTGGGGTTTTGATACTGCTAAGCCACTAGTTCGAGTCCAGCTGAGCTCTGTATTGACCTGAACTCAGTTACATAAGATATGCACATTGGACCCAAGCGATACATTGCACTGACTGCTGAGAGCAAAACTTAAGTACTGAGCAGTTCCCTCATTCCCTGTGCATTGTCCATCCTGCTCCCAATCACTCCAGTGGGCTTTGAATCAACCCCTAAATGAGTCCTGTGTCCTCTGGCAGTGGTTCCCAACCTTTCTTATGCCAGGGACTGTCAAACCCATTCACAAATGCTTGGTGGACCAGCAACAATTTATCTGCATATTTATCATTTGCATAGCGAATATAGAGCTATGCAAATAAAATGTTATCGGTCCGCCTAGCCCCAATCCAGCTCCTTGCTCCCTAGTACCTAACATCCTTAAACCCACCCACTCCTACACCCCGTGCCCTTTCACCCTTTAACTTCTGACCCATACAGCCCATGCCAACAACCTCTTGCCACGTGACCCCACCACGCCCTGACCCATCACCCCTTTGCCTCCACCCCACCACCACACGCCACAGAGGAAGGCTGCCCCCTCTAGCGAGCGTGGCCATTACTGACGTATGGGCAGGGAAAGTGGCCTCCTCCTTCACCCCCCATCCCTCCCTAAGTGCCCCCATGGTGGAGGGAGGGCAGAGACCTGGCTGGCTGCCATTATGGGGAGGAGGAGGAGGGAGAGAGGCATCTCCTGCTCTGCCTCCTCTTGCTGCTGCCTGAGCAACCACGGCTGCCAGAGCTGAGCCGCTTGAGAACAGCCGGCTTGGGCTCCGACAGCCGCCACGGCCCAGCAGCTAGTGGTTCGTGGCCTGGCAGTGGGCCACAGACCAGTGGTTGGGAACTGCTGCCCTATGGAAAAAAGTCACAGACTGGTAGTCAGGTTAGTCTGTATCTACAAAAACAACGAGCAGTCCTGTGGCATCTTAGAGACTAACAGATTGATTAGGACATAAGCTTTCATCAGTAAAACCCACTTCATCAGATGAATTGGCATGGAAGTTATAGAAGCAGGAGTATATATAAGGAAGAAGTTGGTTGTGTTAATGAAGCTAATCAAGTCAGAGTGGAAGTGGGTCATTCAAATGGAGATATGAATATTCAGAGAAGGGAAATTGGAACCAGTTTCTGAATATACAAAAGAATTTCAAAAAATGATTCCAAAGGGAGACATCTGAACTGGAATTAATTTGCAAAGTTCAACACTACCAATTTAGGATTGAATAAGGATCTCAACTGGTTACCATTACAAAGGTAATGTTCTCTCTCCTAATATTCACAATATTGCAGACCAAATCCCATTCCCTCACTGACTTGATTAGTTTCGTTAATACAAGCAACTTCTTCCTTGTATATACTCCTGTTTGTGCAATTTCCACTCCAATTCATCTGATGAAGTGGATTTTACCTACCCCAGAGACAGGCAGAGACTCCCAAGGGTGAGAACAAACAGACAATAGGAAGCCATCAAAGGATAACTATGGAAAACTCTGCAATTAACACATTTTAAGGATGAATGATTGCAGCATGATACCACAATACCCACAGACTCAAATGGGAACTTGCATATCTAAGAAGGGGAGCTCTTGCCAGTAAGAATCTGGGTTTGGTCCTGCAAGCCAAGCCTTGAATTGCAATCGAAAGACCCCCCGACTCCTCACTCAGTCAGCCTTGCCTGGCCAGCAAGATGGACTTGAGTCGTGACAGACTGGTAACTATGCACTGCCTGCAGGATGGGTGTCTGTGTGTTTGTCTTTATGAAGCATAAGCTAGCGGCTTTGATATTGCATTCGTAATAAACACAGTGTCTTGCCTTTCCCCCTAAAAAGATCCTGTGTGCTTCTTATAAGCATAACAACTCTTTCTCCCTTTCTTAATGATTCCCCACGTTGTTTCCTTTTTTGACTCTTACTGCACACTGAGTGGATGTTTTCAGAGAACTAGCCACAGTGACACCAAGATCTCTCTCAAGCGGCAATAGCTAATTTAGTCCCCATCATTTTGTACGTCTAGTTGGGATTATGTTTTCCAATGGGCATTACTTTGCCTTTATCAGCATTAAAATTCATTTGCCATTTTGTTGCCAAGTTTTGTGAGATCCTTTTGAAGCTTTTCACAGTTTGCTACTTAGCCAGTCGGTCCCCAGCTGTACCAATGCTTGGGATTCTTCCGTCCCAAGTGCAGGACTCTGCACTTCTCCTTGTTGAACCTCATCCGATTTCTTTTGGTCTAATCCTCTAATCTGTCCAGGTCACTCTGGACCCTCTCCCTGCCCTCCAGCATATCCACCTCTCCCCCTAGCTTAGTGTCATCCGCAAACTTGCTGCGGGTGCAACCCATCCCCTCATCCAGGTCATTAATAAAGATGTTGAATAAAACCAGCCCTAGGACCAATCCTTGGGGCACTCCGCTAGAAACCGACCGCCAACCTGACATCGAGCCATTATCACTACCCGCTGGGCCCGACAGGCTAGCCAGCTTTCTATCCACCCTTACAGTCCATTTATCCAATCCATACTTCCTTAACTTTCTGGCAAGAATACTGTAGGAGACCGTATCAAACACTTTTCTAAAGTCAAGGTACATCACATCCACTGACTTCCCCATATCCACAGAGCCAGTTGCCTCATCATAGAAGCTAATCTGATTGGTCAGGCACGACTTGCCCTTTGTGAATCCATGCTGACTATTCCTGATCACTTTTCCCTCTTCCAAGTGCCTCAGAATGGATTCTTTGAGGATCCCCTCCTTGATTTTTCCAGGGATTGAGGTAAGGCTGACTGGTCTGTAGTTCCCTGGATTGTCCTTACAGCAACTGGTCTCCAGTTACACAGCTCTGAAGGCAGTGCAGAAGTCAGGGTGGCAATACCATGACCCTGACACATAGCACCCTCCCAATCCACTTTGGATCAGGATCCTCAATCTGAGAAACGCTGATCTCCCCCGTGAAATCTGTGTAGCATAGGGATAGCATGGGGGAAAGCACATAAGGCCAGATTTCATGGGAGGATACTAGATTTCATGGTCTGTAATGCATTTTCCATGGCTGTGAATTTGGTAGGATCCTAATTATGGTGTTTTTGAAAGTTTTTATGCAGCTTGCAGGGATTTCACTTTTCACACTGTACCTTGACCACTGTCAATTCTTTTAATTTTTGCTTAACTAACCTCCTCGTTTTTGTGTAGTTTCCCTTTCTGAAATTATATGCCACTGTGCTGGGCTGCTGAGGTGTTTTCCCTGCCACAGAGATACTGTTACATTTAATTATATGGTCACTATTTCCAAGTGGAGATCTTGTGCTCCACTTAGGACTGCATCAAAAAATTCCTCTCCTCTTGTGGGTTCCAGAACCAGACGTCCAAGAAGCAGCCACTTAAGGTGTCAAGAACAGGCCCAAGGATAGGGCAAGGCAAAGGGGGATGTAGCTCCAGGGCCTGACGATTCAAAGGCTCTAGCTGCCACCACAGTACGGATGTCTCTCTGACCCATGTGCTCCATCGCACCTGTTGGCTTTCCCCCAGCCTTTCGTTAAAACTGCTCTATGACCTTTTTAATGGTAAGGGCCAGCAGTCTGGTTCCATTTTGGTTTAAGTGGAGCCCGTCCTTCTTCCTGTTTAGGCTCCTGTATTAGTTCCTAAGAGCATAAGAAAATAAGAACGGACAAAGGTCCATCCAGCCCAGTGTCCTGTCTGCCCACAGTGGCCACTGCCAGGTGCCCAGAGGGAGTGAACTGAATAGTTACTGATCAAGTTACTGATCTCTCCTGCCATCCATCTCCACCCTCTGAAAAACAGACGCTAAGGACACCATTCCGTACCCATCCTCGCTAATAGCCATTAATGGACTTAACCTCCATGAATTTATCTAGTTCTCTTTTAAACCCTGTTATAGTCGTAGCCTTCACAGCCTCCTCAGGCAAGGAGTTCCACAGATTGACTATGCGCTGTGTGAAGAAGAACTTACTTTTATTTGTTTTAAACCTGCTGCCCACCACTTTCATTTGGTGGCCCCTAGTTCTTATATTATGGGAACAAGTAAATAACTTTTCCTTATTCACTTTTTCCACACCACTCTGTCATATCCCCCCCTTAGTTTCCTCTTTTCCAAGATGAAAAGTCCCAGTCTCTTTAATCTCTCCTCATATGGAACCTTTAATCATTTTAGTTGCCCTTCTCTGAACCTTTTCCAATGCCAGTATATCTTTTCTGAGATGAGGAGACCACATCTGTACACAGTATTCAAGATGTGGGCGTACCATGGATTTATAGAAGGGCAATAAGATATTCTCCATCTTATTCTCTATCCCTTTTTTAATGATTCCTAACATCCTGTTTGCTTTTTTGACTGCCACTGCGTGGACGTCTTCAGAGAACTGTCCACGATGACTACAAGATCTCTTTCCTGATTAGTTGTAGCTAAATTAGCTCCCATCATATTATATGTATAGTTGGGGTTATTTTTTCCTGATGTGCATTACTTTACATTTATCCACATTAAATTTCATTTGCCATTTTGTTGCCCAATCACTTAGTTTGGTGAGATCTTCTTGGAGTCCCTCACAGTCTGCTTTGATCTTAACTACCTTGAGCAGTTTAGTATCATCGACAAACTTTGCCACCTCACTGTTTATCCCTTTCTCCAGATCATTTATGAATAAGTTGAACAGGATTGGTCCTAGGACTGACCCTTGGGGAACACCACTAGTTACCCCTCTCCATTCTGAAAATTTACCATTTATTCCTACCCTTTGTTTCCTGTCTTTTAACCAGTTCTCAGTCCATGAAAGGATCTTCCCTCTTAGCCTATGACAACCTAATTTACACAAGAGCCTTTGGTGAGGGACCTTGTCAAAGGCTTTCTGGAAATCTAAGTACACTATATCTACTGGATCTCCCTTGTTCACATGTTTGTGAACCCCTTCAAAGAACTCTAGTAGATTAGTAAGACATGATTTCCCTTTACAGAGAGCATGTTGACTTTTGCCCAACAAATTATGTTCTTCTATATGTCTGACAATTTTATTCTTTACTATTGTTTCAACTAATTTGCCCGGTACTGATGTTAGACTGACCAATTTGTAATTGCCAGGATCGCCTCAAGAGCCCTTTTAAAATATTGGCCTTACATTAGCTATCTTCCAGTCATTGGGTACAGAAGCTTATTTAAAGGATAGGTTACAAACCACAGTTAATAGTTCTGCAATTTCCCATTTGAGTTCTTTCAGAACTCTTGGGTGAATGCCATCTGGTCCCGGTGACTTGTTACTGTTAAGTTTATCAATTAATTCCTAAACCTCCTCTAATGACACTTCAATCTGTCAACGTCCTCTAATGACACTTCAATGACACTACAAAGGACGGGTCAGGTTTGGGAATCTCCCTAACATCCTCAGCCGTGAAGACTGAAGCAAAGAATTCATTTAGTTTCTCCACAATTACTTTATCGTCTTTAAGTGCTCCTTTTGTATCCCATTCGTCCAGGGGCCCCACTGGTTGTTTAGCAGGCTTCCTGCTTCTGATGTACTTAAAAAACATTTTGTTATTACCTTTTGAGTTTTTGGCTAGCTGTTCTTCAAACTCCTTTTTGGCTTTTCTTATTACATTTTTACACTTGATTTGACAGTGTTTATGCTCCTTTCTATTTACCTCACTAGGATTTGACTTCCACTTTTTAAAAGATGCCTTATTATCTCTGTGATGGACCCCCCCCCAACCCCAGAGCTGGCCCAGCAGGACCAGGCGGTGAGGAGCCCCAGAGAGCAGGAAGGCGAGTGGCAGTGGCCGTGTCAGCACCCCAGGAGGCACCCCAGAGGGGTTGTCTGTGATTGCACCCTGTCACAATCTCTCTCTGCTTCTTTTACATTGTTGTTAAGCCATGGGGGCTCTTTTTTAGTTCTTCTACCATGTTTTTTAATTTGGGGTGTACATTAAAGTTATGGCGTCTTTGAAAAGTGTCCCTGCAGCTTGCAGGGATTTTACTTTAGTCACTGTACCTTTAATTCCCGTTTAACTAACCTCCTCATTTGTGCATAGTTCCCCTTCTTGAAATTAAATGCCACAGTGTTGGGCTGCTGAGGTGTCCTTCCCACCACAGGAATGTTAAATGTTATTATATTATGGTCATTTCCAAGCGGTCCTGTCATAGTTACCTCTTGGACCAGATCCTGTGCGCCACTCAGGACTAAATCGAGAATTGCCTCTCCCCTTGTGGGTTCCTGTGCCAGCTGCTCCAAGAAGCAGTCGTTTAAGGTATCAAGAAATGTTGTCTCTGCATCTCGTCCTGAGGTGACATGTACCCAGTCAATATGGGGATAGTTGAAATCCCCCACTATTATTGAGTTCTTTATTTTGATAGCCTCTCTAATCTCCCTCAGCATTTCATAGTCACCATTACTGTCCTGGTCAAGTGGTCGACAATAGATCCCTACTGTTATATTCTTATTAGAGCAGGGAATTACTATCCATAGAGATTCCTAATAAAACTAGACTGCCCTCCCCACACACACACACGCCATCATCTCATCCATACATTGAGACCCTGCAGTTGTGCCCGCCTATCTGGTCCTGTGCATGGAACTTGAAGCATTTCAGAGAATTCTACCATTGAGATCCTGGATCTCAATCTCTTTCCTAGTAGCCTAAATTTGGCCTCCAGAACCTCTCTCCTACCCTTCCCTCCCCAGCACTGCACAGAAGTACATCTAGATGTCTCAAGATATCTGCAACCTTTGGGCCAGGCAGGCAAGTCACCATGTGGCTCTCCTAGGGTATGTCTAGACTACAGGCTTTTGTCGACAGAGGCTTTGTCGACAGATACCGTTGACAAAGCTTCTGTTGACAAAGAGCATCTAGACTACATCCAGTTCTGTTGACAAAGCAAGCCGCTTTGTCGACACGAGAGTGTAGACTCAAAGGACAGTGTAGATGCAATAACGCCTTCTGTCGACAGAACTCTGTCCACAAAACGTGTTGTTCCTTGTAGAATAAGGTTTACAGCCATCGACAAAACTGAGTTCTGTTGACATAAGGCAGAATGTCGACAGAACTCAGTGGCAGTGCAGACACAGGTATAGTTTTGTCAACAAAAGTCCACTATTGTCAACAAAACCCTGTAGTCTAGACACGTCCCTGGTTGTTGCAAACGCTGCTGTCTATGTTTCTAATGTTTGAATTCCCCATTACTAACACCAGAGAGGTATCCTCAGTGCAAGAGGACACTACAACGTCATCTGGAAGAAGAGTCCCAACTATGGGATCATTTCTCTCTGCTCCAATTGGCTGTTCTCCTTCCCTGAGCCTTCCACCCTCTTCAACAGTCTGACCTGGCTGGGACTGCTCTACTCTGTCCTGGAAAGTCTAATCTATGTACCCCCCTCAGCTCCTTAGCTTCCAGTTAAGGTTACATGGGCAGCCTTAACATTGGCATGTCTGGATTTCTAAGTGTTTCACTTTGTATTCTTAATGTTCTTTTAATGCATGTTTATGTACAGAAAAACACCACCACTTAGTAGTTGCTTTTCCTTTACAGAGCTTTGCAAAGAGAGAATTTTACAAAAGAGGGCAAGTATCATTACCCCTACTTTCCAGAGGGAGAAACTGAGGCACACAGCAGGAAAATGACTTGCTCAAGTTCTTCCAGCAGCTCGTGTCAGAACAAGGAACAGAACCCAGGCCTCCTTAATCATGCTGCCATGCCACAAGGGACACATGTTCTTGGGGTTCTTGCTTAGAGGGGTGGGACTGAGGTCTCTGGCTCTGACTGATAAGGGGAGCACTCTTAAAAGATGGGACCTTGCCGTGAACCTTGGGACTATGCTGTCCTGAGAACCGGCAGCTCCAGTCCTGCTGATCTGAGAGTCCCTGGTGAGAGATGGGGCAGCTGACAGCTCTTCCCTTAGATTGGTCTGTACTCCTGTAAATTACCATGAGAGCCACACCCGCCTCACTCGGCAGGGGCTGTGGAAGAAACCTCTCTGGTGAGTTTTTCAGCACAGTATTTGGGGACAAAGCCACCGCATGGCTGGAAACTGTTGGCTAAGTGCCTCTTGCATGCTGTGCTGGAAATCGACCCCCGTAGGTCAGTGAAAGAAGGAGCACTGGCATTGAGCTTGGTTATTGACTGCAGCTCTCTGATCCACGCAAGCCTCCTCGTCTAGCAAACTTCAGGGGCACGTGGGTGGCCCCAAAGTCTGAGTGTCATAAGAGGTGGCTATTGACCAGAGCTGTCCCTAGAGTGGTGTGAAGTCTGGGGCAACCCCCTCATCCCAGCCCTGCCCGCCTTCCCACCTCTACTTGCCTTGCACCCGACCCCCAAGCCTGCTCCCCTGAGAGATGGATACAACTACTGTGTATCTGACTCATGTCCCTTTAAGGCAGAACCCTGCGCCCCCCGTTACCATGCCAAGAGAGCTTCTGCGAGCCACGTGTGTGCAAGCCGTGTGCCATACAAAGCTATGCCAAGGGGCCATACAGAAGAACGGCCATACTGGGTCAGACCAAAGGTCCATCTAGCCCAGTAGCCTGTCTGCCGACAGTGGCCAGCACCAAGTGCCCCAAAGGCGGTGGACCAAAGCCAATGATCAAGCGATTTGTCTCCTGCCATCCATTTCCAGCCTCTGACAAACAGAGGCCAGGGACACCATTTCTATCCCCTGGCTAATAGCCTTTTATGGACCTAACCTCCATGAATTTATCTAGCTTTTATTTAAACTCCGTTATAGTTCTAGCCTTCACAGCCTCCTCTGGCAAGGAGTTCCA
>JANRFK010003894.1:22473758-22487789 GCA_030068395.1 Apalone spinifera | reverse complement strand
GTGTCCTTGGCCTCTGTTTGTCAGAGGCTGGAGAGGGATGGTAGGAGACAGATTATTGCGTGATCATTGTCATCGGTCCACCCCTGCTGGGGTACCTGGTACTGGCCACTGTCGGCAGACAGGATACTGGGCTAGATGGACCTTTGGTCTGACCCGGTACGGCCGTTCTTATGTTCTTATGTTATGTTCTTATGTGCTCCCCCACTCCCAGGCCCTGATTGGCCTAGGGGCAGGGGAGCGAGGGAAGTCTCTTCCCATTCCAGGAGCATGGGTACCTTGGGGGAATGTGCGGTGGGGCAAAGGCACTCCCTCACCCCCCCGACCAATCACTGTCTGAGGGTGGGGAACCTGGAAAGATCTTGGCCCCACCCCTTCTGCTCAATGCCTCGCCCCTTCCTGGCCCAGGGCCACTTCAAAAATGTCCAAAGTGGCCCCCAGCAAAAAATTATTTTCCATCCCTGTTTAAGGAGACGCATCGCGCTCTCGCTCTCCTGCAGCTTGGAGATCCAACAGTCAGCAGATCCCCAGGACTATATCATCTCTTCTGTCTCCAAACGGTGTCGTTTTTCAATGCAGATTTCTACACCTCTCAGAGGAGTGTCTGCAGCATTTCCCATGAGGGGAGCAGCAACAGATGTTCCACAACATTCTTTCTGCACTTCTTAAGGACCCTCTGATTCAGGGCATTACAACTTTCTTTAGCAGCACTGAGGAGGAACCTGCCTTCTTAACCACAGCGTCATGGATTCCAACAGGCCCAGCTAGGGTTGCCAGGTGTCCGGTATTGACCCGGACAATCCGGTATTTTCGCCTCCTGTCTGGTAAAAAAATTCAGAAAATACCGGACACCTAAAATGTCCGATATTTTCTGGTTTTTTTCCCTGCCAGGAGGCAAAAATACCGGAGGCAACCCTACGTGACACACTCAGCAACCGGGCCCAGCCCCCCGGATACTCCCCCATCCCCCTGCTTACCTGGTTCCGCAGGGGCTTGTCTTGTGGCTGGAACAGAAAAACAAAATGGCCACCGGCAAAAAGCCTCTTAAAGGGGCCATGCTGGGTTTTTTTGGGTTTTTTTTGTTTTTTTTTTTGCTTAATAAGCGCTGTTGGGGGTCCTTCCCTCCCCCCATAAGAACTTTGGTCTCCCGCTTTTTTTTTCCTCAACACAATTTTTTCCCTAGCTTTTTTTTTTTTTAGGAGGGGAGGGGAAGGATTCAGTATTTTTGGTTAAACCACCTGGCAACCCTAGACCCAGAGGTGCCAGGGCAGGGGCAGCCCGTGAGCCTAGGCGAGCTAGGCAGTTGCCTATGGCGCTGCTGTCCCGGGCGCCCGATGATGATGTCATGGGGCACCGGGGGTGCCCCGTGATGACATCATGGTCATTGACGGCCATGCAGGCAGGGGCGGCGATTGCGCCGCCCCGCCTAGGGCGCCAGCTGCTGCAGCCAGCCTCGGGCCGCTATTGTGCCAGGGAGACGCCTTAAAACAGTGTTGGATATTGCGATGCTCCTCTGAGCAGCATGCACTGCATCACCGCCACAGTCTCTATTTTGACTCTCACACTGGGTGCCTGATGAGGAGGATGGTGCAATCTTCACTTCCTTATCTGTCAGACTGGCTCTTCTCAGCTACACACAGCACTCAATGTGCACGTTTACTATGACTGCTTCCATTCTGCTACACCCACGTCTAACCTACAATGCTGGCCAGGGCAAGTGTAATGCACACATCTATGCATGCAACAACTCTTTCCTCTGCAACATCAGGAGCTGAGCGACGCACTTGTGTGACTTGTTTTTGCTGAAGGCTTCACAGTCATATGATGGCACCCCACCCCAAAAACTTGAGACACCTGTACACAATAGACATGCACACACAGCAATTCCTCTGAAGGCTGACTCAGGGCCTCTGAATCACACCTTTTTAATTAGGACACACTGCCCTGTTCAACTCAAACTTCACATCGACACATCCAGCAGGAGACACACAAGACAGAGCTTCTGGGGTTAGTAATGGGGAACTGCACAAAGAGGTCATGACTGCCCTGGATCAGTGCACACAAAGAACTATGCAACAGAATAACAAGGACACGGATGTGTCAAGGGAGGGGTGATATGTCCAAACCCCAAGAAAAATGTCCCTGCTCATAAGAATGGCCAGACTGGGTCAGACCAAAGGTCCATCCAGCCCAGTGTCCTGTCTGCCCATAGTGGACAATCCCAGATGCCCCAGAGGGCGGGATCACAACAGGTAATCCTCACATGATCCCTCCCCTGTCACCCACCTCTAGAGAAACAGAGGCCAGGGACACCATTCCTACCCAGCCTGGCTAATAGACATCGATGGACCTAACCTCCATGAATCTATCTAGCTCTTTTTTTAACCCTGTTAAAATTCTAGCCTTCATCGCATCCTCTGGCAAGGAGTTCCACAGGTTGACTCTGCGCTGAGTGAAGAAAAACTTCCTTTTGTTTGTTTTAAACCTGCTGTCTATTAATTTCATTTGGTAACCCCCAGTTCTTATATTGTGGGAATAAGTAACTAACTTTTCCTTATTCACTTTTTCCATACCAGTCATGATTTTATAGACCTCTATCATATCACCCCTTTAGTCTCCTCGTTTCTAAGCTGAAAAGGCCAAGTCTTTTTAGTCTCTCCTCATATGGGACTCGTTACGAACCCCTAATCGTTTTGTTGCCCTTTTCTGAATCTTTTCCAATGCCAATATAGCTTTTTTGAGATGAGGCGACCACATCTGTACACAATATTCAAGATGTGAGCGTGCCATGATTTTATATAGAGGCATTAAGATATTCTTATTGTCTATCCCTATTTTAATTACATTAATAGAACATGGATCTTGCAAAAAAGAGGTAACATCACCTGAGGACTGGGCCAATGTTCCAGCTGGCAGAATCCCTCCGAGCAGCTGCTGCAAGAGGGTCACCAAATTATTACTGATGCAGAACTATGGATGTGGGTGGCACTTAGAATGCTGGGATGCCAGATTCTTTTCCCCAAAGAATTTACTATCTAAACTGAGGAGCGGGAACAACACAGGGAGGGTTTTAAAGGAGGAGGAAATAAATGAACGAGAAGTTGTTTGCAGGGAAGGCCTAGGCCACACTCCTCTCATCGGCGGGATGCAATACTTTTCCCCCACTCTTGAGGGCTGATTGGAAAGATCACAACAGTTCCAGGCCACATGAAGCTGCAGCGGGCATCCAGGGACTAAACTGGTACCCTCCACATGGCAGAATAAGTGCTACCACTATGCACTGGATGAAAGGCAGCATATAGTATCCAATGGCATTACTAGTGAGTACAGTCTGGGGGCTTGGTGTTCCGCACAGCACACAGGGCCACTGTTCCACAGGGAACCCTGCTTAAATGCAGAGCCAAGACAGCACACGCTGAGCCACAAGGATTAAAACAGCAGGATAGCTGCAGAGCTAGCTCAGGTGGTTCAACACTAGCGAGCCTGGCAGAAGCTCTGGTTTTTACCAGGGGTACTGGGTATGGGAAAGGAGCTTCCAGAGTCAGGCACAACATGGAAAGGGGCCTGAAAATGGGGGTGGGCGAAGGATATGGAGGAGGGTATTTGGCTGGAAGCGAATGAAGGCACAGATGGGTAGTAAGTCAGGAACCCAATCAAGCCAGTGGTGGAATTTAATAGACCCCTGAAGAGGAGGATGGGAGGCTGTAGCAAAAATGTGTATTTTAGTATTGGTTCTAAGACTCTAAGTACGGTGCATAATGATCTGATGTATAATGACTTGCTTATAAGTTCTGTCTGCTTCTATTTCACCCTGTTCTATTTCACCAGGAGCCCTCCTATTTCCCTCGTAGCTTTACAGATTAACAGGGCTCAACAAACGGCTGAATCTGCTCGCCCGTGGCGAGTAGATTTCAGCCAGTCGCTCCGAGCACCCCATTCACCGGCGCTTCGCACATGTGCAGTGCCGGTCTGGCACATGCACAGCGCAGGGCTGGCGAGTGGCTCTCGCCGGGGTTTGTCAAGCCCTGCAAATTAAGTTGTATCCTTGTCTGCATCACCAACTAAATTGTGCAAGGTTCCTTTCTTTTTGCTGTTCCTTTAGTATCTATTAATCTTGTCTGATACTTGGCACAATTGTGTGGTGTCAGTGGAGGATGTGTAAGTGTGACAGCCAGCACAGATGCCCAGCAGGTCAAGAAGTGGAAAAACGAGGAAACAGACATTGTGTCTTGAGGATGAATTAAATTAGCAGCCTGACAATCCCCATCACAGGATAACTCTGGAGAACACAGATTAACTCCTCCTAAGGGCGGATGACAGCAGCATGACACTGCAAAACCCATAGACTCCAATGGGAACAGACATGTATAAGAAGGAGGGCTCTTGCCATTAAACTCTGGGTTCAGTCCTGCAAGCCAAGCCTCAGAGGCCTGGCCAGTGAGACTGACTTGAGCCACCACGGACTGGTCACCATCTGCAGTACATGCACGCGTGTGTCTTTATAAAGCAGATGCTAACTGCTTCCCTACTGTAGTCTCAATAAACACGGTTATTGCCTTTTCCCCTGAAAAGGATCCCATGGGCTTCCTATATGCATAACAAAGTATGGCTTTAATTTGGGAAGTGCGGGAGAACTATGAGGGAACAGACATAGTAGGATTAGGGAAGTGGGGGTAGGAGAGGATTTTAGCTGAAAATCATGGTAACCAATTACAGAGAGAGTCTGCAGAAGTGAAATTCATTTACAGATTTGACAACATTATGCTGGGCTTGAACAAAAACATTAAATGGCTGGTGCATTACAAAGCCAATTTCTCCTGCCTTTAACATCTGCACTTCCACATCAAAAGCTACAAATGGGACACATCCCATCCACTTAATTAGCCTCATTAAAATGGGTCCTACAATTGACAGCTACTTCTTCTGCTATTATATATATATATATATATATATATATATATATATATATCAGTTTCTATTATTTCCACTTCAATTCATTTGATGAAGTAGGTTTTACCCACAAAAGCTCACAATACTGTATATCAGGGCTTTGG
Organism: Apalone spinifera; assembly: GCA_030068395.1. Taxonomy (NCBI): domain Eukaryota; kingdom Metazoa; phylum Chordata; order Testudines; family Trionychidae; genus Apalone; species Apalone spinifera. Next base: position 22,482,738 of record JANRFK010003894.1, on the reverse strand, counting down.
AACTTTGCAACTTTGGAAGCCCCAGGGGTACCAATGATACAGCACATGCCGATGGCTGCAACTTAAGTGTGGTTGCATGTACATGCAAATATATATGCGAAGTCCATCTCCCAAACAGGGATGAAAACCCCGTGTTCATCCAATAAACAACTCTTCTTGCTGCCATTTTTAATGCTCCTTATTAAAAAGAAAATTATACCAGTGTTAGCTTGGAGCTTCAGGTTGTGCATTTCTTGGAGTGATTTTACTCAGAAAGTTTTCCATTCTGCGGTGAGCGGGGAGCTGGGTGAGGCAGGACGGACATGAGAGTCTAAAAAGGCCAGGCGCCCAGGAGCCCCGTCCTGGATTCCCAGCAGGGCTGACATCCCCACCTGGGAGTTCATCGCTCCATGCAGGATGGAGGCAGAGCTCCCCGGCCGCGGCGCCAGACCCAAACGTGGCCAGCATGAGCCAGTCAGCACCTCCTTGGCTCTGCCCACAAGGCTCAGCAGCCAGCACTTCCACAATGCCCCGGCTAGAAATGCCAACACTCTGTACCCATCTGTTCCAGCCAGCCCGTCCACTTGCATCTTTCAGTGCTCACTCCGCCTGGGAGACACCTCGCCGTTGTGGACAGTTCCCAATGGGGGCATGTTCAGAGGATTCCACCTGCGGGCCACGTGTTGAGCCCTGAGTAAACCAAAACTGTACTGTGGGCCACAAACAAATGGCCCACAGGCCGCATGTTAAGTAGCCCTGCTCTATATTTTTGTTAGTCTCTAAGGTGCCACAGGACTAATGGTTGTTTTTAAAGTTACAGACTAACATGGCCACCCCTGGAGATATTTTAATACTAAGGCTGTTTAGTTGTAGTTGCATATGTAAACCCCCTCTGAAGTAATTTCCTGCCAGTGGCTGTGGCGGAGCTGGTATCTTAAATATAGACACTACCAGTTGGACAAGAAGGAAGAATGGGAAGCTTTGATAATGTGGCAGCATTTCCTTGACGGATATTATTCTATGGCCATTGGACTTCTCCCCACACACACTCGCCAGTTCAGTTCGACATTCCCTAGGTTCATTCACGCTGCTATTTATAGCCCTTCCAAGGGACATGATGGCCACATCAAAAAGGCATCTTTGCAATTACTGAATGGGTGTCTTCCGGCTTCACATGTGATGGGACACAGCATGGTCTGAACAGGGCCAGACTGTTGTCATTGTAACTGTTACGAACAAAGCCAATGCCGCCTGCCAGACGAGCAAGCAGGCAAGCAAAAACTCTTTTTCTAAATAAAACTCCTCGAGAGTCCAAATAATTATATGGATGTAAATTTAGATCTGCCTGTAAACAAAGAACATTTGCTTAAAAACAAAGGGAAGGGGAATAGGGGACTTGCTTGAATAAAGAGGGTTACAGAAGAGATGGGACAGAACCTAATTTCAGAGAAGACGGGAGTTAGTCACTGAAAATCTGTTTGCTTATTTTTCATTTCCCATCCAAGAAGGGAGTGGAGGGTTGCGCAGGTCAGAATCACTTCAATCACTTCATAGGCTAGTAACTTCATCAACTTTTGAAAGACAAATAAACTCTTGAACTCCAGTCTTGGTGGGTGGGAATCTTTTCAGTCCCGTTTTTTACTGCCCTTCTACTCCACATTGGAAGTTGAGTACAATTCAAGAGTCCCTCTCCCCATGACCCCCACTCTGCTGTATACATAAAGCAGGGCATTTCAGCGTTCTCCATGCTGTCTGGTTTTGATATGGCATTTCATTTCAATGTATTTGGAGGAGAGACGCCACAGCAGAGATCATATCCCAGAATACTCTGGAGAACATGTTAAAGGCCTGTGGGAAAACCCAATCTGCCACGTGGGTGGGAGCAGAGGGAGCTGAAATGCTGGATATCTTTTGCTTAGCTGCTCCCACCTCAGAATGCAGCTACAACACACAAAATGGAGTTAAGGCATTACAAGCTAGATGCAGTGCAACAAGCCTTTGCTCAAAAAAGAAAAGACTGTGGACTCTGCTCCCCACTTCAAGTTTGAAAAAAGTCCCTTCAGGACTGGAAAACACAGACACGGCTGTCATGAAAAGTAACAAAAGCCTTTCTGAGGACTGACCAGCCAGAAGGTAGGCTGCAAACTGAGAATGGAGAATACAGAAGCAGGTGAGGACCAATGGGTATTTTCAGTTTTACCAAAGTAAAGGCCAGGCAAGTGCCTGTCCTTAGCTTCAATGCCATCTGTTCCTGAGCCACACAGAGCGACCCACCACTAATGCTACTGGGGAAGGTTTTGCACCTTTCCCAGGAGAAAACAGATGATGGCTAAATTCCAGGCCTCGGGACAGTTCCAGGTGCCACCCCAGCCTTAGTCAGAGTTTTTTAAGGGGTTAAAAAGTTCCAGGATCCGCAGTGAAATAGGAAATACTATCCCCATTTTACATACATATTAACTGAGGTTCAGAGACTTGCCCAAGCTCTCCCAGCAAATGAGTACCCATGCCGGAGACAGAAACTTACTCCATCAGATCACTTTGTCTCTTGCTCCTGAGAGAGAATCTTGGAAACTTTCCTGGAAGAAGGGGGTGGGGGCAGTAAAAAGCCTCACTGGAAGCAACAGAATCACATGGGAATTTGGAAATTTCTTCCACACCTGAAATTGACCTTAATGACTTAAGCAAGGCTTTTGATTCGGTCTCTCACAGGATTCTTGCCAGCAAGTTAAGGGAGTATGGATTGGATAAAAGGACTGTAAGGTGGATAGAAAGCTGGCTACAATGCCAGGCCCAAGGGGTAGTGATCAACGGCTCGATGTCTGCCTGGCAGTCGGTTTCAAGCAGAGGGCCCCAGAGATTGGTTCTATGGCTGGATTTGTTGAACATCTTTAGTAATGACCTGGATGAGGGGATGGACTGCACCTTCAGCAAGTTTGCAGATGATACTAAGCTAGGGGGAGAGGTAGATATGTTGGAGGGTACTGATAGGGTCCAGAGTGACCTAGAGGATTGGGCCAAAAGAAATTTGATGAGGTACAACAAGGACTAGTGCAGAGTCCTACATTTGGGACGGAAGAATCCCAAGCATTGTTACAGGCCGCGAATCGACTGGCTAAGCAGCAGTTCAGCAGAAAAGGACCTGGGGATTACAGTGGATGAGAAGCTGGATATGAGTCAACAGCGTGCCCTTGTAGCCAAGAAGGCTTTAATGGCATATTTGGGTGTAGTAGGAGAAGCATTGCCAGCAGATCCAGAGAAGTGATTATTCCCCTTTATTCGACTCTCGTGAGGCCACATCTGGAGTATTGCATTTAGTTCTGGGCCTCCACTGCAGGAAGGATGTGGATGCTTTGGAGAGGGTCCAGCAGAGGGCAACCAAAATGATGAGGCGGCTGGAGCACATGACCTACGAGGAGAGGCTGAGGGATTTGGCTTATTTAGTCTACAGAAGAGAAGAGTGAGGGGGGATTTAACAGCAGCCTTCAACTTCCTGAAGGGGGTTCCAAAGAGGATGGAGAGAGGCTGTTCTCAGTAGTGACAAATGGCAGAACAAGGAGCAATGGTCTTAAGTTGCAGTGGGGGGCGGTGGGGGGTCGAGGTTGGATATTAGGAAAAACTCTTTCCCTAGGAGGGTGGTGAAGCACTGGAATGGGTTCCCTAGGGAAGTAGTGGAGTCTCCATCCCTAGAGGTGTTTAAGTCTCGGCTTGACCAAGCCCTGGCTGGGATGATTGAGTTGGCGTTGGCACTGCTTTGGGCAGGGGACTGGACTCGATGACTCCTGAGGTCTCTTACAGCTCTGGGATTCTATGATTCTATGACTCAACTGTGGTCTCTGGCTCTGACTGGTTAGTGAATCCTCTGCTCAACTGGGTTTGAAATTCTTGAGTACTGCTTCAGAGCTATCCCCTGGCAAGACAAATACTCTGAAAAAGCAAAGTAAACAGCTAAAGAGGCCACTCAATATACACCTCTGGGCCAGCTCTTACTCCTAAATGCTGTGTTTTTGTAAGCCTATTGATGTGAAGCGGGGAACTATAAAGCTCCTCTCCTGACTTGCTTGATTAGCAACAGGATTGCAACACAAGCCCACTTATCCATGCAGAGGCTGACGATGTAAAGAGCTGCTCAGAGCCATGCAGGGACTGGAAGCTGAGGCCTCCACTACAGGAAGGATGTGGATGCTTTGGAGAGGGTCCAGCAGAGGGCAACCAAAATGATGAGGCGGCTGGAGCACATGACCTACGAGGAGAGGCTGAAGGATTTGGCTTATTTAGTCTGCAGAAGAGAAGAGTGAGGGGGTATTTAACAGCAGCCTTCAACTTCCTGAAGCGGGTTCCAAAGAGCAGGGAGAGAGGCTGTTCTCAGTAGTGACGGATGGCAGAACGAGGAGCAATGGTCTCAAGTTGCAGTGGGGGGATGACGTAAAGAGCTGCTCAGAGCCATGCAGGGACTGGAAGCCGAGGCTGATGACGTAAAGCGCTGCTCAGAGCCATGCAGGGACTGGAAGCCGAGGCTGATGACGTAAAGCGCTCCTCACAGAGCCAGACAGCAAAAACGCTACTGGGTGTCCACACTGACAGCCAGCAGCGCATTAGTGTGGCCACACTCGCAGCACCTTGGGAGCGATGCATTGTGGGTGGCACCCCACAGAGGACCTGCTGCAGGGGCGTGGGCATCATGGGTCTGGAGGTGCTGACCATGATCGAGTGTTGCTGTTGGGCTCGAGTGGTGGGATCAATTGTCAGGCCAGCCTGGGGTGGTGAACAGGGGCTGTGGAACTCTCAGATGAGAAAAGCTGAGCTCGCCCCCCCTCCCCCGGCAGTGCAAAGATACTCGAATGAGAGCTGCCCTGCCAATGGCAATTGCATGTGGCCATTGCACTGTGGAAACTGGCTACTCCAGACAGCGTTTGCTCAGGCCCCAGTCCGCTTGGAGCGGGAAAGTCGACTGTTGGACTCATGCTGATGGACGTGTTCAGGGCCATCGACCACATCCATGAGACTGGGCAATGTGCGTGAAACTGAATTGCGCAGATGAGCTTCCCAAACTGCGATGGGGTGATACATGGCACGCACATTCCAATTCTGGCAACAAACCACCCAGCCTCCAAGCACATTAGCAGCAAGGGGTATTTCTCCAAGGTCCTGCAGGCGCTTGTGGATCACCATGGGCATTTCAGGGACATTAACGTAGGCTGGTCCGAAAGGGTGCATGATGCATATATCGTTCTGAACACTGGTTCATTCAGGAAGCTGCAAGCAGGGACTTCCTTCTCAGACCAGAAGATCACCGTGGGAGAAGTGGAAATTCCCACTGTGATCCTTGGAGACCCTAGCTACTCCTTAATGCTCATCGAGCCAGATACAGGAGCCTCGACAGTGGCAAGAAGCAGTTCAACAACAGGCTGAGCAAGTGCCAGCTGACAGTGGAAAGTGCTTTTGGCCGTTCTAAGGTCCACTGACGATGTCTGTACGGGACGCTGGAACTGGCCCATGATAACATCCCTACAGTTTTACCATGTGCCGTATCCTCTGTAATATTTGCAAAGGTGAAAGCTTCACCCCTGCCCTCTGGTTAACTGCTTACTAGGCTAACTGGTTACCGCTTTTAAAAACAGGCAACACACAGAAACGCGCTGGAGACACTTTAACCTGCCAGGACACTCACTAATGGATCTCGTGTTGTTTCAGGTCAATAATTCCACAAGCCAAATACACAGGGAAGCCTTGGAACTTAACTTCATGTCCAAGTTTGGGACTCATCTCAAAGGTCTGAATAAAGACATTCCCTGGCCAGCATACTGCCTGCCACATCCAATGACTTACAACACCAAACAATGGGCACTTGAGAATGATTTGCACCTTCTCTATAAGCTGCATGTAACATGAACATTCTAATTAACTAATTCCCCCCTTCCTTCTCCCCTCTGCCACCCCCTATTTATTTTGGAACTGGACTCTGAAGAAGTGGGCTGTACCCACGAAAGCTCATGACACCATCTCCATGTTTTGTTAGTCTTTAAAGGTGCTACTAGACTATTGGTTGATTTTTAAAGTTTTTCCAGTTACAGACTAACTCAGCTACCCCCTGGAGCTGGTTAACCCTTTACATTCCTGGTGTAGACTTGGCCACTGTGTTTTGCAAGGCTCTTGATCTGAAGTGGGGAACTATAAAGCCCCTTTCCTGACTTTGTGCTTGATTAACAGCAGGTTTGCAACACAAGCCTGCACATGAATGCAGTGATTGGAAGGGGAGGCTGATAATGTAACTTCAATTGCGCTGGGTTTCTTTCAGTCTGCATTTCCAACCTCTCAATCCCACCCAGAGTGGCTGATACATCTTCAATCAAGCAGCTTTCTTTGAACAGGCATGTTAGCAAACTGTTAGCAAAGTCATAACTGGGGGGACGGTTAGTAGGCCCTTGTAAGCTGAGCACTTGGAGAACACTCAGGAGAGATTGAAATGCCGCACAGCTGACAGCATGTGTTTCTACTGATGGTGCACATCCACACTTGCCTTGGTGGGCAAAACAAAATTTATTCTGCACATGGATGGAAAAAATTAGAGTGAGTAGCACATGTGAGCCATTGGGATGATGTACCACAGCCACAAGTTTGCTGCTAGACAGGGGAGCCCGGTATGTTAGGTGGGAGAAGACACTACCTTCCCAAACCCCCATCTATAGCCCTGCCCACACTCTGCCTCCAGAACACCTGCTGTAAATGTTCTGGGGGCACAGTGTTGCTGCTCCCCGTGCCCACCCTCCCAGTGCTCCGGAGCTGGGGTCATGCCCTGCGCCCTCTGCGGGGCTGAAGAGGCTGGGCCGGGCTGCATTCTCCTCCCTCCCTGGTACTCTGGAGCTGGAGAGGTTGGGCCAGGCTGTGTGTCACAGCATGCCCTTCTCCCTCCCTCGGTGCTCTGGGGCTGGAGAGGCTGAGCCAATCCGTGTGGCGGGCCCTTCCCCGGTGCCCTGGGGCTGGACCACGCTGTGTGGCGCACCCTCCTCCCTCTCTGGGTGCTTCAGGGCTGGAGAGGCAAAGTTGGGCTGGGGAAGGCCAGGCCCCACACCCTCCTCCGGAGCTGGGGCCATGCTGCCCACCCCCGCTCCAAGGCTGGGGCGAGCCTACGCACGCCCACCCACTCCTCTTCCCATGGTTGGCAGAGGAGAGTGTGTGAGCAGCACACTGCCCTGCCTCGCCATGGAGGTCCGGAAAGTGGCAGGGCCTCAGTGTAAGGGGTGGGCCTTCACCCATCACCCATGCTGCTAAGAGCTTGCTCTTTCACCCAGCACTGAGACACATGTACTGAGCCTGTGCAGGGCTTTCACTGAGCCAGGTCACTGTCGATTGCCCGCTAGGTGTCACTACGGCCAGTCCTCAAGCTACGAATGGGTTACGGACCAAACACTTGGCCGTAACTCGAAGTGCTCGTAAGTCTGATCCCATTGGGTTACACTGCAACCGCGCTGTTCGTAAGCGCGGGTTGCATTCGTAACTCGGGGACCGCCTTTATGACTGCTCCATGGGAGGTATGGTCGTAAATCGACCGGTTGTAACTCGGGGACTGGCTGTACTACGGAGCACTTGCAGTGGAAGTGAAACTGGGAGCTTTTCAAGCCTGTAATTCATTATGAACACAGCCTGAAAAGCCTCGTCTAGCCATGTGACCCCAATGACAGCGGCTGGCTGGAGGCTTGGCAGTGAGAACGCCGTGGAAGAAGTTTCAGGAGTGACCCTGGGGCTCCATGAGGGATGAAGCACAGGGAAGAGAGCTCTTGTCTACGACCCCGGCCATAGGCCAAGCACAGTAACTGGAGCTCAGAGGGAGGAGGCAGGGGACTGAGCTAAGGAATGAAGATGGGCACAGCCTGCCTAGAACATCAGAACGGCCACACTGAGTCCGTCTAGCCCAGGAGCCTGTCTTCCAGTACTGCCTGCTGCCAGGTGTCCCAGAGGGAATTAACAGCGCAGGCAAGCAGCAAGTGAGCTCTCCCTCTCTTTCTGGCAACAGAGGTCCCCACACCCCTCTTTCTGGCAGAGGCTAGAGACAGTCAGAGCATGGCGTGGCTAACAGCCATTGATGGACCTATCTGCCACTAATTTATCTTGGGGTTTTTTGCATCCTGTTACAGTTTTGGCCTTCACATCTTCTGGCAACAATTTCCACGAGCTGCCTGTGCGTTGTGTGAAGAAACACTTCCCCTTTGTTTGAAACCTGCCGCCTGTTCATTTCATTGGGTGTCCCCTGGATCTTGTGTTATGGGAAGGAGTAACTAACTCTTCTTCATTCACTTTCGCCATCAGTCAAGATTTTCTAGACCTGTATCACAGCCCTCCTTAGGCATCTCTTTTCCAAGATGAAAAATCCCAGTTGTACTCCTCTCTTCTCAAACAGAAGCTGTTTCATACCCCTAATATTTGTTGTTGCTCTTCTCTATGCCTTTTCCAATTTCAGTATCTTTTCTGAGATGGAGCAATCACATCTGCATACAGTATTCAAAGATGTGGGCGTACCATGAATTTATACAGAAGCATGATTATATTTTCTGTTTTATTAGCTATCCCTTTCCTAATGAATCCCAACATTCTGTTGGCTTTTTTGGCTGCTGCTGCACATTGAACCGATGTTTTCAAAGAACTGTCCACAATGACTCCAAGATCTCTTTCTTGAGCAGCAGCAGCTAATTTAGATCCCATCATTTTGTATGTACAGTTGGGATTACGTTTTCCAATGTGCATTACTTTGCATTTAACAACACTGAAATCCATTTTATGTTGCCCATTCACCCAGTGTTGTAGGATCTCTTTGTAACTCTTGGAAGTCTGATGTTATTGTGTTCATTAATAAGAATTATAGTAAATATAGTGAATTTTGAAGGGCAGCACTGCAACTCTGATCAGCTCAGCAGCAGGAGACTAGAAGGTATTTCTATCGGTGAACAACTCCTATAGCATCAGAGGGGTAGCCGTGTTAGTCTGAATCTGGAGAAGCGGCGAGGGG
>JANRFK010003894.1:22388906-22437345 GCA_030068395.1 Apalone spinifera | reverse complement strand
CTGATCTCCAATTTTGCAGCCAAAATAAAGGTGATAGGCTTTCTTAGCCATAGTAGTTATACTGCGCTTTTGTGATGCAAAAGTTACTTCACCACAAATGTAGCAGAAGTTATCTGCACTGTTCACACAAGTACAAGGCATCTCCGCTCACTTTGGCTAAACAGAAATGTGTCCCTTTGCAAAATCAAACACTGACAAATAAGAGAGCACGACACTGTATGATTTCTAGAGCTGATATAGGGCAAGTTGTTCAGCAGAGTGATGTAAGCTTCGTTATGATTGCATCATCCATGACTTCTAGGAATAACATGATGCAATTCATATCATGTATGATACAATACCAGCTTCAGATTGCATCATTCATTGTTTTGCCTAAAAAGCAAGCACTGTTCAAATCCAGTCATAGATTTATTCATAGATCCAGTCAAAGATGTTTTTTAATCATTTCTGGTTTAAATTGGGATCCCTTCCCTTTATAACTCACTTATCCTCTGCCATTCCCAAGTCAAGGGTCGTATATACTGACCCAATAGCCTATCTTGAAAACTAGAGCCATTCAACAATTTTAAGCATCATTTTCATTCTCAGTGACCCAGAATTAGTAAAGTTTGACTACATTTATTTCAGAAGTATTTTGGCTGTAGAGCAGTGTAATCAACTGAACACAAGCATCCACTAAGAGGCAGTGGCCAAAAGAGCTAATGTGATCTTGGGAAGAAGAAAAAGTGAAATATTGAGTGGGGCGTAGAGAGGTTATTTTATTCCCATATTTGACATTGGTGAGAGCACTGCTAGAATACTGTTTGTTCCTGCAGCTCACGGAAGATGTTGCTAAATTAGAGGGAGGTTAGAGAAGAGCCACGAAAAGTGATAAAAAGGTTTTAAAAACCTGCCTTATAGTCAGGGGAGTCCCAAGGAGGGTGTAGGACCTGAGCCAACCCTGCCCCTTTGCCCCCGAGGCCCTGCCCTCACCCTTTCTCCACCTCTGCCAACCCCCATTCGATCCCTTCCCCAAGCACTGTGGCTGGGAGTCAGGGAATCAGAATGGGCTGGACGTAGGTCATTCTTCATGCCACCGCCAGAATGCATGGGGGCCCTGACACCTATTGCTGGTGCCAGGACTTCCCTAGTCCCTTGGGCTGCCCCGGACACTGCAGGGTCCCCTAAAGCATGGGGCCCAGGGCCCTTGCCCCAAACCACCCTAGGGCCAGGACAGTTCTGCTGCTAGTGATTGAGTTCTTTGATTGTAATCAAGTTATGCAGTCACCTTCTTTCGTAAGCAAAATACTTCAACTCAAAGTACAACCACAGGAAACTTATCTAAGACTGAATTCTAACAATTTACCGGGGGGACGCTGAAGCTAGACAAATTCAGACTGGAAACAAGGGGTATGTTTTTAATGGGTACAAGTAATTCAGCACTGGTAAGTATACCAAGACATCCAGATGGGACTTTTTCTAAAAGCTCTGTTCTAGGAATTATCCTGGGGCAGTTCTGTGGCTTGTGTTGCACACGTCTGATTAGATGATCACAGTGGTCCCATCTGGCCCTGGAATCTCTTCCATTTTCATGATCTCCCAGTGGAAGGGATTGTGATCCCATCAGTTGCTATATTTAGAACTACACTGGACAAAACAAGACAATGCTCTCTAGGGACACCCCCCCTCCCCCAACGGGTGGCCTTATTAGGCCTTTTCCATCTTTAAGTTTTTTCCCTATCTAGCTTGCAGAAGCCAGCTTCAAGGTACAGATTTTCCTTCATTCAGTGATACCATCACTAACGCAAAAGCAGCCTTGTGCACCATTCAGGAGTTTAACGCATCATGGGCTCAAGTATAAAACCCTGACCATTGGTCCTGGCAAACAAGTGACTGAAAAAAAAATAGTTGACATTCCAAGTGGACTCCTTTGCCATTCAGTTACTGGGTGTTCTTAAACAGCTTTATTGGTTAAGCTTTTTCTAAACTATCTTGCCATAACACTCATGCCTTCTGAGGTGATAAAGGCACAGTGAATTAAACAATTTGCTTTACCAATTTGCAGTTACCTTAAGGGTGAGTGCCCCATGAATTTGGTCAAGACATGGAAACCAGTCACTTACCTGCTGCAGTTTCTCTTGTTGGCCACAAATTTCAGAAGGGAAAAACTAAGATTTAAAACTAATAGAGTCTAGCCAATTAGCTAAAGCAACATTTGATTGGACAGTATGTCCCTCATGATATCACAGCCCAAATGTGCCTAGCTGGGATCTCATTACTGTAAAATTGGTTATACCCTTCTGTTAATGGGCTTGGGGAGAAGAAGAGAATCCAATTGCTCTCATAGTTCTGATGAAAACACTTTTTAAAATGTGAACTTTCATTTCTGACCATAAACTGAACAATTTTTTTTTTTTAAGAGAGCCAAACAAAACACTGTTTTCTGAGATCATTTGTATGGTGGCCTGACTGAAGCCACGATGCAGCCAACTGGAATACAACATTTCACATGTGATTCACTTAGTTAAGATTCCATACTAACCAGACTAACAGGGCTACATTTCTATCACTATACTAAAAGCAGTGCTTCAAAAATGTCAAACAAATTTACCAGCATCACATATGACTCACGATCCTTTATAAGTGAGATTTTTTTATAACAGTGTAAATTTCTGTTAAGCTTGTTACTTATCAAAATGGAAATATTACAAGGAAATCACCTTTGCTTTGGAAAGACATAGGGATAAGAATTTTGAAGCCAGTAGGGGAAGTCAATATATTGCAAAGCAGAGAAACATCTTTTTATATATTAATGCTGTGAACAAACTGACAAGACAACATTATGATAAAATTTTTATTTATTTTTTTAAATATCAAATTGTTTTTGCACATCAATTTTTCCCAGGACAAACAGTCCCCCAGTATTAAAAAAATCAAATCAAATTAAAAAAAGCCTTGTATATTACTGAGGACAGAACTCCATACCATTACCGGATCAAAGAATCCTACCTCCCCAACACCCAACTGCTAGAAAAACCACATATGTTCTGCCCAGAAGACTAAGTGACATGTCTTCAGGATTCCTGAGTACAGTTCCCCTCAAGTTCCTTAAGTAAGTTTGCAAGACCAAAACCTAAAAAGCATCAGTCACATAGAAACAAAAGAGTTTGATATTTGGCTGCAGACTAAACAATGCAAAAAGAAATATTTATACTGCTTTCGAGGGGAAGGCTGCACCAAAATAAGCTGCATTTTTCCTTTCTGACGTAACAGTGGGGAAAAAAAATTAAAGAAAATAAATTTATGCTAGAATTGCCCTGGAGCTTGGGTGAGAAACCTCTGGTAAAGAAACCTCTGAAGTTTACAGCCTGCTCATGAATGGCAGAGGCTTTTAAAAAGCCCAATGGTTTGCAAGTTAAAAAAGCAATGAGCAAGCTCAAGCACACTCTCTGAGTAGAGCACCTACCCTAGCTGACAGCCCCAGAGAGCCAAGTCCCGTTAGGCACAGAAGGGTCAGCACTGCAGGAAACATTTTCCTCCCTCACCAGGATTTCACAAGATTTAACTCAGTTTTTTGCAGAGTTTAAGACCCTTTGATTTAAGCTATTATATTAATGCAACACATCTGGAAAGACACTTCTTCAGAGCAGGGAGTTTATGTGACCCATTCTATCTGCTGCCTCTACTAAAGCTACCAAGAAGTACTTAACTGAAATTTGGAAATGGACAAAGGCCAATGAACAACACTGAACCCAGACTTTTGGAGAATACCAGTCTCAGATGGGCCCATTTCTTGGCAAGAATTAAGGCAGTCAAAGAACAACCAGTTAAAGAAAAATGAATATTCTCTCCATCTTTGCCTGTCTTTCATTTTGCCTCCACTCCAGCCCACAGTTATCAGCATATTCATACTCATCCTTGTTTGCTTCTAATTGATTAACTCCAATATAATCACAAAGTTATTAATGTAAAGTTACATTCCAGTTATGTCTTTGGTTTGACACATGCAACATTAATTAAATGCTTTAACCCTCAACGTTGCCTCTTGCTCCATATTTGTCATCTAAAGAAGTGGGTTGTGCCCACGAAAGCTCATTATCTATATTTTTTTGGTTAGTCTCTAAGGGTACATCTACACTGTGCAGCTATTTAGCTACCCCACGTCTTAACAAGCCGCCTGTTATTTCCAAGTATTTTTGGGTGTGCTATTTCAGCATCCCTGTAAACCTCGTTCCACAAGGGTTAAGGGATGTCTGAAGGGTTAAGGGATGTCTGTGTATACGCGCCAAATTTCAAAATAAGCAATTTAGAGTTTATGGTGCTGTGTAGATGCACCCTAAGGTGCTACAGGACCATTTTTTAAAAGTTTTTTGGGGGGGGCATAATTTATGTTATTTGGTTTACCAAGGCTGGATTCTAATCCCCTCGGGAAGTATTTGGGAAGGAGTCACCTGCATTGTAAAATCAAGTCTTGACTCAATTACTTTTGTTTTTGGATGGGAGAGTGGGAAGAAGGGGAAAAAGGCAAGTGCCAAAAAAAATCTCTTCTCTGAGGACAAATACACAGTTCTGTTGACAGTCTTTCTACATCACTTTGTTACAGAAGCAGCATATGGCATAGCAAAAGGATATGTGCCACACACTAAAACAGAAGACAACAGCTCTTAGACAGAGCTCTTTGTAAGGAATAACAACCTTATGCATTCTACTGGATTAAGAAGTTTAAATTAAATGGTTCTTCAATTTGATAATTTTGTTTATTGAATCTTGTTCCTTAAGAACCAACATTATTCAGTCCTGTTTATTCTCTAATTTAATCCGACTGCATTGTTCACTCAAAACAAAATTTCATATAATACAGATATTAAACGCACCAAGTTTACATGGCGCTTGGGCAGATTTTGCAGCTGTTATTGTTTTGGGTTCCAGCCTCTGTTCCTATCCATTCAGAGAAAGCAACACAGGAATTCCTAACAGTACTGATTTATTTTCAGTACACCATGGGCAGATGGGCAGAGTTAAAAAATGTAAAAAACCCCAGAATTTTATAATAAAATAAAACTATCAGAGCAAATTGGTTGATGCTCTAAAGTTTCATTAGCATAAATTCTGCAGGTACATTTTGTAAGTAACTATGGCCATACAACTTGTCTGGTGCAAAGCAGCCCTTCCGCCCCCTCATTTGGCTATTAGCAATTACTTAAAAAAATTAACATGTAGTGACAATTACATGTTAACAATACCTGACAAAGGTATTGTAACATCAGATAACTAATTTCTGGTGTTTTAAGTAGCGGGCAGTAAACCAAGCTGTGCACTAAGGGCAGCATATTCTGTCTTACACAAGCACAAGAGGGCAGATCCTTGAGCATCTGCCCCAAGAAGCTCCCACTGAAGTCTCCATGGTGCTGCAAGAGCCTATCTCGGAGCAAACCATTGGGCAGTTTGGGGAAGCTACCAAGATGCCAGGTGTGGGCAGCAGGGGCCAGCGATGAGGCTGGGAGCCAGACTTGGGGAAGCGCAGTAGGCTGGGGCCAGAATGCTCCACTTCCCGCCACCACACAGTGAGTGCAGGGAGCCCCTGATCTCTTGCTGCTGGTCCCAGCCCCTCCATTCATCCTCCAGGCCACATTGCTTAGGGAAGAGTTTTGGGGAAAGGGGTGTAATGGGGACAGAAAGAGGCAGGGTTGTCTCAAGTCCCGCATCCCACTAGGGATGGCACTGTCTAGGGCAAAGCCTGGCTGTTTGAATTGAGAACAGCCTAAATGGGAAAGAGGAGCTCTACTATTAGCTACTGTTTGAATATTGCTGAACCAGATGCAAATAGGCTAACAGGTTTCAATGGAGTCCAACACCAGAAGGGACCATTATGAGGGTCTGGTCTGACCTGAGTAACACTGTACATAGAACTTCAGCTCAAAAATTCCTACAGTATCTCATCTTCAACAGCCCTTTAGAAGGCCTCTTAGAAGTCAGTTCTATAATAATGACCCAAGACAATGCAGCTCACCACACAGGTAGTACCATATTTGAGGTGCTTATATTTCACAAGGAGTTTCCTGTCATCACCTGTTCCTCAAAAAAGTTTTAGTGCTTGGTAAAAATCCTGACACACCAGTTATTTCTTTAAGAAGCCTTGATCAGGGTCTAAAATAAAATACTTGATTTTGCCTAGGTTCAGTTCTACCACCACCAATTCCATGGAAAGCTCTACTAGGTGTTCACAAGACTCCTCAAGTCTGTTCTTGCCTACTTCATGCACTGGTAAAAGAGAGTCAAGCTACCCCTCATTGCTCTGAGGGACGCTCCCATCTGTGTATCCGATTGAATAGATGTGGATTATAAATCACTCCTCTGAAAGCTACCAAATGCACATATGCAAATATTCTAAGCAAGAGAAAACAGGGACAAGTTCTGAAGGCCAGAAAAACCCTAAGTACCTAATGTGTTCAGAAAATTGATCAGCCACTGTGGACTCACAATGTCAGCTTATTTATCTGAAGCTGGAAATCTGATGTTGTATTTTATGTGAAGCCACATTAGATCTGCAGAGGGGACCAGATTTAGGTTTCTACTCCCAATCTGGTATCATATTTTATCGTGCTTCCCTTTCTCAACAGTGCCAAGAACCTCTATGAAGAAGAATATAGTGCATCCCCTTGAACTATTTTTCCTGGAACCATGCTTTCCTGAGCATACCTCTGTCTTGTTAGAACCTCCAAAAAGCCTCACTGTTTGTAATTCACATGCCAGATCGGTGCCCCACTTGCAGGTTGCTTTACATGGGGAGTCATCACCTATCACATGGTACTGAACTGCAATCCACTGTGGTTTTGTAGTTAGCATTTTGGCAGTGAAAATCATAGCCTTGGAGTGTTTATTTTAAAAATTACTGAGGGGCTGATCACACTCAAAGGAAATATCATTCCCTTAATTACAGATTCCTACTCAGTGCACAAATCATAAGGTTAAGAAGGCTTCCTCCCCCACTCCTTTTCTGTGTGGATGAAGCTTATGGACAAAGCTATAAAGGAGTAGAATACCCTTTTACAAGATGAACCTCTAAACAGGGACACACTGGTCTGGCAACATCCGTGGTCCAGCAGCCCTGCTGGGGTGGTGGCAGCAGGGTGGCATTGGCCTCCCCTGGACTGGCAAACTGCTTTGTTCAGGTCCCAAGAGTGCCAAACCAGAGGGGGTCCAACCTGCATTCCATACTCCCCAATAAAGATTAACACCAAGACATCTTCAGATATTTTGCCTTCTCATTTTTGGTGGCATCAAATGTTCTCTCCCTGCCACGTAAGAACTTTAACATGCTTGCCCAATAGCATAAAACATTTTGACAATTGATGCATTCAGCTTTCCGTGCACAAAAAGATGCAAGCCTTGAACATCCCTGAAACACTTTTGTAGATGCAAAGCTCAGTGGGCATCAACATACCTCTAGTAGCTGCTACAATTCTTCATCAGGATCAGATTAATATCTGATTATAAAGCAGAAGTAGAATGACTGGTACAATTCCAAACACCTTAATTTGACAAACTTTGTTTCAGTTTGTACCATACTGAATTCATAGCTTGTGTGCCTCACGTGTAACAGCATATGCTCTGCCTTGCCTTGCAGACGCAGGTACATACATACTGAATTCATTTCACAGTCTGCTTTTTGCTGAACACGGTGATTCTCAATGGCTTCTGTTTTATTTATACTGCTGGAGCCAATTCTAAAATCATATAATGATATAAAAAGTTTTATTCCACTATGCACCATTTTAAGGAAAAGTAAAAGCAAATTTGTTTACACAATGACAAAAACTTTTCTTCTAAAAAGGCCCAAATTTAATGCATGACACACAGAACAGATCATAAATTATTTTGGCTGATTTTTCTTTTAATTCTGACTCAGCATTCATCTTGCAGATTACTCTATAGAATTTAAATACGTTCTCTAAATGAAGAATGGAGCACTCAGGCCTTTGTGACATGGTCACATAGGAACTATGATATTCTTGGCCAATAAAAAGAGGAGAGCAAGGGTTGCATTCCCACCAGCTTGCTCCAAAGCTTCAAGAGCTTCTCGCAGGGTAAAGCCAGCATTCAGAATCTGATCAATGTCAGCGGCAGGGAAAACGGGCAGCGGAAGGACTCTAGAGCTCAGTTCCAGGTTGCTGATGGATGGGCAAAGCAAAGGCTCCACAAGTCCTTGTGGTGGCCTTGGATCTGCAGGGTTTGAGGAACTGTCAGGTATTTCAGACACTTCTGTTAACAGGCTCGGAGCATCCTGAAGAACATCTTCCTCCACACTGAGGTCAGGTGAACACAATCTGTTCAGCTCTAACATCTGACTGGCTGGAACCTGGTCATTTACTAAACACTCCGGTAAAATTTCATTACTCTGCAGGTGATCAAGTGTTGCAACTGAGCTCAGAATGACAGAATTACTCTTACTGGATGACCTCTGTATCTCTACAGCATCTTTTTCAATAGTTGATTGGCTGCTATTTAAAACCTTGAAGCTATCATTTTCTGTTTTCATAGCACAAGATGGTGCCCCTGCTAGCCCTTCAGGGTTCACATGTTCAGGCATCACCATATGAAAAGAGCAATCCCCACTCTCTGGATCCAAGCTTTCACGTTCATCATCAGAAAGCTCCTTGCATTCCATTTGCTCTTCAGAAATGGTTTCTGGCCCACATGTGTCACCTTCAGGTATAAAAGGAGTAGAATCTCCTTTTCTATTTATAATCAAAAGTTCATGAAGCTCCTTCAATGCTGCTGTTAAAGATAAACAAGATTCTTCAGTGGATGTTGCTGTATCACTGTTCAGCTGACGAATGCCAGAGGAAGAGCTATTTTCAGCTGCTAAATTAGGTAACTCATTACACATTCCAATGATTTCAATGTTACCCCTAGGCTGCAGTAAATCCATAGTGGAAACTGGATTACTTGAAAATACAGATGAAGAGGAGTCATGCTTTGACGACTCCATCTGCATCAAAGAACAATCCAAGTTCTGAACAGATCTACCAATACTCTTCACTTGAGTGCTCTGTTTGCTTGACAAGCCATGCACTGTGATTGCAGACTGTTCAATTAAATCTGTGTTCATGAAGAGGTCTGTATGTGCACCACCACAGAATGCTGACCCTGGGATATTATCTTTCCCACAAGAAAGCTCTATCTTCTCCAGCTCACTTTCTCTTCTCTCAGCAAGAGAGTCAACAGGTGATTCTGGCTGGATGTTTATCAGGCCCTGCTGCCCCACAGCGGGTAACTCAAGGCCACTGACATTACAAGGATGTTCTGGGTCAGTTGGTTCATTTTGTTTATCCAGACATTGTTCACACACTGGTTCTTTGTACATCTGAAAATCCAAAGGAAGCTCATTCATTTGGTTCAATTCCAACTGTCCTGAAGGCAACAGTACACCTAGAACTTGCCCATGGTTGCTGGTGGTGTCAGACAAACTGCCTTCTCTTACTTCCATAGGAGATTCCAGACAACAGGCTTGTTCTTTAGCATTATATTTCACTAGACTCTCAGCTGTGACTGTTTTTTCAAGTGTATTCTGAGAAGGAATAGTTGGACTATGACAGGCTACCGCTCCAGTCTGGGTAATATGGTCATTGTGTGCTGAAGGAGCAGCATGATCAGGAAGATTTTGTAACAGAAGATGGTCTGGAGCTAGCTGGCATTCAGCTGGTGACTCCAAAGACTTCACAACTGTGGGATCAATTATCTCTGCTACATTAGATTTGTGTGAGCAAATTGAAGCAGGGGCAGAGATGGAGTGATCAAGTAATTGATTTGTGGGATTACAGATCTTGGAACTTAATCCTGGAGAATGGACTGGACTATTAAATCCATCAGAAGATGGTAAAGATGGCATTTCCAGTGAGGTAGTTTCTTTATCACTATTCTCTACACATGGATAGAAAGAGAAAGAAGTAGTTAGGATTGTAAGAGCTATTACATTTTCACATAATATAACAATTTTGGACCACAAGCAGTAAGGACACATCAGTTTGGTATGCCATTTCATGTTGGGAATGGTACATCTGAAGTACAACTTTTTCAAGAATATACTATAATTAGTCCATATGCAACAGCACTACCAGAGCTCTTTGAATGAATGCAAATTTGGGTAATAACAAAGGCCCCAACATTACATACAGCCACTTTAACAGGACAAATGTTCAGGGTATTGTGTAAGAGTATATGTGTTTGGAGATGTGTACTAGCTTGTATAGCTACTTATTGGTCTGTTGAAGTTTAAGAGCACTTCCTTAGAAGTTTTTCCACATGTAATACCAGCTCCCCTCCCCTAGCTTTGTTTTTCATAAGAAACAAGAGAATCCTTTCTTTGTCTGGTTATCAGCAAATATGTGAGAACAATAGCAAAGAGAAATACCACAAAATAATAGAAAGCCATTGTTTATTTGTTTTAATTCCTCGGAGTGGTGGATAAAAACAAGATATATAGAGTTCAGAAAACATTCACCATCAGATAACAATTTTAGAGTAAAAATGTGGACCTAAGTTACTTGATAGCTTTTGTCTTCATTCACTTAACATTTCTTTTCTGTTCAAAGCTACTGATGTCTGCCATAAGGGGACGAGTCAGGGAGCTGCAAATTCACCTCCACACAAAGTTAAATGAGTTCAAAACATCTGTTTTCATGCTGATAAAACAAGCAACCTATAACACTTTTACAGAACCCAAAAGGGCCTCTGAGAAAGACCTGCATTGGTTCAGAAAGGTCACACAGTAATACATAGATATTTGGCATTTATTCATGCAATTCAAATACATCATGCTGAATAATAATGTTCTCCCAAGGAAGAGCAAATTTTCAAGGTGTAAAATTTAGTACAACTAAAGTAATATGACTATAATTTAGTTGTGCCCAAAATACTTCAAATTAATCACAGCTTTGCATAATAAACTTACTGCAAGGGTTTAGGAACTAATAGCCTTTTAAAAAAAATCAATTGCTATAATATGTGCATGGTTTATTTGTAAAATTCTGTACACACAGCCAATGCAAGCTGAAGTTATAGCCTCTTAGTTAAGAAGCTTAACATAACCATATAGTTAACCAGGTCTCTTTATATCTGTTGTCAGATAAAGCCCAACCAACTAGAGGCCTAGGGCTGCATATTGGTAATCTGACTTGTCAACACAAATGAACTTCTTGTTTAATACAGCCTTTCACCTCAGAAGACTTAAGATAGGACACAGTGAGATGGCTTTGTCCTAGTTCTGTTTGTGTACGTTGCAAAGTCACCCTACAGTTCACTATAACACTTGTTATAACATCTCTGTTCAAGAATTTCAGTGTTAGGCATCATAGATGCTGTGGGTGATAAATGAGGTGCTTTAGGAAAGTAATGCAGGGAAGCTCATACAAGTTTTTGGTCCCTCCTTTCCACAAACAAGCGATTTAAACAAAAAAGTTTAAACGAGGAAAAAAAACACATTATAGGATTGTTACATTTAGAAAAAGAAGGCGGACTGTTTTCACCCCATGTGAAAGGAATAAGCTTGTCAATTTCCATCACATAAGTTTCTCCATAATATTGTTTGAAGCAAGATGAGCCCTGCTGTTGGCAGTGTGAAAGTTGTAGTGAAAGCTCAGAAATGGGTAGCTATAAATACCTGATCTGTGGCCCACTCCAGCTGCAGTTAACACACACTATATGCATCAAGGCTTCTGATGTTCTGTTTGGATTAGGAAACACAACACACCAAACTTGTGTTAGCAATTCAAAGCACACAACATGCATGGTTATAGTCTTCTGACTGCTCTCTCTCCCCTTCCCCACCTTCTTCCAAGACAGGGTTCTGAACAGTGTGAGCTCCTTGCATTCACTTCCTTGCAGAAGCTCAGCTGGCCATTCCGGCAGAAGAGTCTGTTCAGGCACTTTGCCATGTTGAGTCAAAAAGGAACTGCTCTTCAACCCAATTCAGGATTTTATTGTACTGTACTATCTACACTTGATCGGTACAGCCGTCGGAGAAGCTACGGATTCCATAAAAATACGTGGTGCAAGACAGCTTTGAACAGCTCACTGTGCAGACTGCTGGAAATACACAGCAGGCACTTTTCAGAGAAGCTGGAGCTGGAGCCAGTGCAACAGTGCATGAATTCCGCTCCCAGTTGTCAGTAACTTGCTCTGTGACCTGGGTACATCACTTATCCCCTATGTACTTGTATGTCCACTTTACACAAGGGGAGAACACCAGCCTCATAATGGATGTGTGACCTCAAGATTGTAAGATGCTTGGGTGAAAGGCATCAGAAGCACTTTGTCTAAGCCATCAATAGGTTTTCAGAACATGAGTGACTGAACAGATGTAGCCAAGGGTCAAACATGACTAACAGCAGCTTTCTTCACAGAGGGAAGAACATGTTTGCTCAGCTGCCAATTTGGTTATTAGTAACAATTTCTATTTCTCAAGATGCTTCACCAACAAGTTAAAATTACATTCGTTTATTTTTGCTAAGATCTTGTGTAAATGCATCAGCTCCCAAGCTCCTGTAAAATCTGTAGCATGACCTTCAGTGTCACGAGAGTCCCTACAACAGATCGCATTAAAGTCTCTCTGTCCATATTTCTTATTTCCAACCAGCTATTCAAAGCTTCCAGCTGCCCTGCCTGATTTGTCACCGTCTATCTGTCCCTGTGCACAGGTTCCAAAACTCAGTGGCCTTTAACAGGACCAGCATGATAACTGAATTAAGACACATTGAATTGCTTTCCTTAATTTAAATCTTCAAAAATCTTCCACCTTTTAAATATAGAAATGGATTGGGTTGTGCTGACTAAACATGTGTACCTGGGATTTGTATGAAAGTTTATTATTCCTGTTCTGTAAGAAGTTTCTGTCTCCAAGTACCTGTTTCTATTACTTTCCATTTAAATAAAGCCAGGGTGTGGTGTTTCTGAAGGAGAATTCATTGGGTCACTCCTGCTATATTGGTTGCGCATCTGGCCTTAACTTTACTCTAGCAACAATTTTCTGAGTGGTGTGTTTTTAATTCTGTAAATCCTCCAGCCTTCCAGATTGTCTCAGTCTTTTGCAGGGATGCAGTGAGGCCTGTGCCACCAAATGCAAGTGGAAAAACAAGACGGAATTGTGTTCTTCCAATCTGTAATAAAGGTCTAACCACTCAGATACATCAGGGAGTTGTATCCATTTAGACAGCAGCAATAGCTGGTGTCCTGCCAGACACCTGAACATGGAATTTTCAAACACCAAAGACATGGCAGAATCTGCAGAAGGATTTGTTTTCAAACACTGTCAAGGAAATCAATACAATTATCAGGACTATAATTTCCTTCCAGATAAAACACACCATATGCGATAGGATTTCCCCTGTGAAGGGCAGTAGACTGCCGGGGGTTCTCAAATGGTGGGGTTGGCCTCTCCAGGGAGGCATGAACTATGTGTGAGATTTTTAAAAGCACTCCGGCTGTCAACCCTGGGCTGCTGAGGCTTGTGGAGAAGGGCTGTGCTCACGCAGGAGGGAAGGGGATTGGATAAAGGGGATAGCTGGAGCTCTCCTTCTGCACTGCTGCTGCTCCCTCCTCTCCCCCGCCAATCCCTCACCAGGAGGCAGCCCAGGCTTGGCCTCTCCTCTGCCACTAAGTTCAAGTGGAGCTGTCAGTTCTGGGGCAACAGTGCCAAAGCAATGGGGAGCTAAATCTGCTATGACAAGTAATATTGATAAATATCACTTTTCACATTGTCACCCTTACTTCTGCACTGTTGCTGGCACAGTGCTGCCTTCCGAGCTGGGCACCTGCCCAGTAGCTGCTCCTCTTGACTCTGCCTGCAGAGTATATGAACTTTGGGAAGAACGGGATAATGCATAAGCAACTACAGAACTAACAAGGGAGAGAGGGGAGAGAAATGAAAAGTTTGAGAACCACTGCTCTATATTTACTGCTAGATTTTGTTGTCGTTTTACTGTCAATATCCTAAAATCTCATTGATTACAGGGAGTTGGCATCATTTGAATCCAACTGGGAAGAAAGGATCACACACTGTTGGAAGAGAACAAATCCTTGAACAGAAATGGAATGCACATGGAGAAGTTCTTCGCGCTAATGAGTAAATTGTTATTATCTCTGCAGAATACCAGGATGACACTGGCACAGTAGCTGCGTTTTCACAAGCACTTAGATGCCAGTTTGGCAGCTAACTCCAAATTCCAAGACCTTCTGAGGTGGGTCTGAAAAAGACTGAATAAGGCTCAGAACTAATTCAGGTGTGTTCAAATGGGAGCTTTACTGACCTAATGATGTACAATGTAAACTCTGATGTATCTTGAACCAAACAGGAGTCAAACCACTACAAAAGTGCACAGGACGTCCTGCAGGAAGGTGAGTCTTTTGGGGCTGAACTATATCCTCTCTCTTTTTCTCTGCTTTCTTGATGCCACATAGAAGCAGCTAATATTTTGAAAGGAGGAAGACGGTGCAAGAGTTAATATTCTGACAACTCAATATATAGCTAAATATTGCCTACAAATGTTAGGTTGCTGACAAATGTGCCTAAAGCACAGTTAAATCACTGAAAACGAAACCTACCTCACTTCATTTTATACATATACCTGAATGTTACAGTGTTCCACAAGTGTTGTAGAACAACTAGAGATGGTCTGTTCTTTTTAAATTCCCTTGGTTAAAACACTCAGCTTCCTTCAGATCTAAAACATTACCTCACCCAAAAGAGGAGACTGTTGGCAAATGAACAGCTGAACATTTTAAATTATATTAGCACAATTTTTTATGACAACAGACAGAACTATGCAGCACTTTAAAGACTTAACAAGATGGTTTATTAGGTGACGGGCTTTCATTTCAGCTAGACCAGACTAACACGGCTGCATCTCTAGCACTATTCTTTATGACCACAGGTCTTGAAATGTTTTGTTAGTCTATAAAGTGCTACCAGACCATTTTTTTAAAGTTCTTGAAATGTTCTTGCACTTGTTTCTAACAGCTTAGTTTTAAAATCTCAAACTTTTCAGGTTGATAGTCCTCAGTTTTGAGATTCAGACAAAATTGAATCTTCGATTGTAAAGTCACAATCTTACTGAGAGGCTTCGGAAAAATGAAACTTGATTTTTCCCATCTCAAACATTCTAATGGGACAAAAACGAATATTTTATATTTCCAGTTATAAATAATTAGATGAGCCTAAGACACCAGGTTTGGCTCTAGATCAGGGGTCTCAAACTCCCAGACTGGGGGCCATCCCCAGCTGGAGCAATTATGCAATCCGCCCCAGAATTCCTGGTGAGCTGGGGGAAGGAGGGCACCCTGTTACCAGTCCCCAAACCCAACCCTTTCCCACAATTGCCCTACTCTTCCCTCCCATAGCATCCCATCCCCCAAGGATGCAGCTTCGGGGATCACAGGGGGAGGGGGAGGCCTGATGCAGTGTGGCGGCAGAGGTCGTCTCCCCTCCCCATCACACAACAACTGCCAGGGGGAAGCAGATAGAGTGCATTTGCCCAGTACTGGGGTGGAGATTTGGGGTCTAGACAGGAGGTAGGGTGCAGGAGCAGGCTGGGGATAGGGCTGTGGGTGGAAGGGAGGGGTGCAGGAGGGAAGTGGGAGTGCAGGGTCTGAGAGGGAGGGTTCAAGAGCAAGCTGGGGGAGCATGAGGTCTGGGAGGAAAGGTGCAGGAGTGGGCTGGAGGTGCAAGGTCTGGGGGGTGCAGAAGCTGGGGTGGGAGACACACATGGCTCTGCGCGCTGCAGGGAACCACCCCCACTCCGCTTCCATTGGCTTTGATTGGCCCACAAGTCTCAGGGCTCCTCCCCAGTCCCCACCCCCCCAGCTTGCACCGCTATGGCAAGGCAAGCCATGGGCCAAATCCTGTCCACAGGCCTTAGATTCCCCACTCCTTAAAACTTCAAAACATCTGAGGTGTGAAGAACTCACTGCCCTTCACCCTCAAGGAACAGTTAATAGGGGTCTAAATTAGGTGTTATTGTTCAAGAAAGTCTTGGACTCACTGTGGATAGTTCTCTGAAAATAGGCAGTCAGTGTGCAGCGACAGCCAAAAGCAGCTAACAGAATTTAGGAACCATTAAGAAAGGATGAGAAGACAATAAATATCATAATTCCACTATATAAAATTGGGATTCACTCCCATCTCGAATTCTGGTTGCCCCATCTCAAACAAAAATTAGAAAATGAAAAAAGGTGCAGAGAAGGACAATAAAAATAAGCATGGAACAACTTCCTTCAGAAAAGAGAATACAAAATTGGGACTGTTCAGATTGGAAGAGAGTTTTCATAAGAACCGAAGTGCGACAGTCTATGCCTTGAGGGAGCACCGTGCAACCCCCATTCTTCATATCATGTGAGACAGCAGTGAAAGGCTCTGACTTGGTGAAAGCAAATTTCTCTATCCATATTTGTATCTCATTAGCAGACATGAAATTATGAGAACTGTGTCGTATGGTTGTCACTAAAACATACTATATGTTGGCAATTTAGCCACGTATTAGTTCTCCAGAAAGAACAACAAGGATTTCCAACCAACGCGCAGGCAGTGTGGAAAAAAATATGGAGCAACAGTCATTGTCCAGCAAGGGAGCTACACTTCTGTGATAGGCTGTACGAGGCCGCACCAGGTGAATTGCTGTGCCTGGCCTGGAGATTCAGTAAGGCCCCCAGACATGCCAGGACTTTCTTTCCCCAAGTACATGGGTCTGAAGGTGTAAACAAAAACACAATGGCCACTTGCTTGGCCCTTTTTCTCCCCACACTTAGGGTACGTCTAGATTACATGCCTCTGCCGACAGAGGCATGTAAAATAGGCTACCCGACAGTCAATGAAGCAGGGATTTAAATATCCCCGGCTTCATTAAAATAAAAACGGACGCTGTGCTGTGCCGGCTCAGCTGATCATCGGCACAGCGCACGAGTCACGACATGGATCGGTCGACAAAGGCGTTCCCTGTCGACCGATCTGCGTCTTGACTCACGTGCTGTGCCGACGATCAGCTGAGCCAGCACAGCACGGTGGCCATTTTTATTTTAACGAAGCCGGGGATATTTAAATCCCCGCTTCATTGACTATGTCGGGTAGCCTATTTTACATGCCTCTGTCGGCAGAGGCATGTAGTCTAGACGTACCCTTACAATGCAAGTAAAAGATACTGAAGACTGAGGGTTCCGACTGAGGGGACTGCATGGGCGGCTGGCGTCCTAGATGGGGATCACCCATACACCATCTCCAGAACACCTACCATAGGCCTACTGTTGCTGCCTCCCAGTGCCCACCTTACCCGGTGCTCTGGGTACCGACACACCTCCCTAGTGCTCTGGGGCCACATGCCCTCCTCCCTCCTTGGTGCTTCCTGGCCGCGGAGGCTGGGGTGCAGCTTGGTGCCCATGGGTGTGAGGGGTGGGGCCTCACCAGAAGGGGCAGGGATGGAGGTGGGGTTTGCCTCCCCTGCCCCTACCTTCACCAACCGTCCAGGGGGAAATCTGTGTACAAGTTGGACTTCCCTGGTCCAGCACCTCAGGACCTGATCAGTCCCCAATGAGGGCTCTGTTGGACCAGGGGAGGTTTCCCGCCACTGACCCTCGAGCCCACTGGCTGCCTTTGTTTCCATTCCCAGCTTGTCACTTTGCTGTCAGCTGGGCAGGGCTGCTTGCAACTGAGTCAGGCTTGACTGGCTCCCGGGCTGCTGCGACCATGGCTCCCCCCTACAACTCCAGCTCCCCGGACAGGCTGCTGCTGGACCTGGCCCTGGCCCCGGCTTGCCTACCAGGCTGTTGCTAAGCTGCAGCCCGGCTCTCCTGCTGGGCAGCCAGAATGCTGCAGCTCCAGCCCCTCCACCAGGCTACTGCTTTGCCACGGCCCTAGCTCTCTGCTGTGCTGCTGCCAGGTCCGCTGGGCTCCCAGCTGCTGATCCTCCTGCTGCCCAGCTCCCAGTCACTGGGGCTCTCTGGGTCCCAGTTTAGGGAGGTTCAACCTATACTATGGACTGCAATATCCAGTGGGGTGAGAAAAACTGCTTGTTCTAGTTATTGCCCAGTCTAGCAGGCCTGAGAGTTTAGACTGCACGTTTATAGTTTCTTTTCTTTTGGTAACTACTCCGACTTTTGTCTAACATTTCACAGAATAAGATTAGGGTTGGAAGAGACCTCAGGAGTCATCTAGTCCAACCCCCTGCTCAAAGCAGGGCCAACCCCAACTAAATCAACCCAGCCAGGGTTTTGTCAAGCGTGGCTTTAAAAACCACTAAGGACGGATACTCCACCACTTCTGTAGGGAACCATCCCAGGGCTTCCCCACCCTCCTAGGGAAACAGTTTTTCCTAATAGCCAACCTAGACCTCCCCCACTCTAACGCAAGACCATTGCTCCTCATTCTGTCGTCTGCCACTGCTGAGAACAGCCTCTCTCCATCCTAGGGTGTCAACTGACTACTTTGTTATTAATGCCCGTCTTACTGCTTGCCTTTACCAGTGAGTTTGTGGGAAGTATGTGGCAAACCTGCTTCGGTTTTACAAAAGCTGGTGTATGCCCACTTTCCACTGATGAAGTGGTGAACCAACTGACGAATTAGATGGTAGATTCTTGAGGTACAGTGCTTGGAGCTGGAGGGATTTGGTTGTGGTGCCTCTCTCTGTGGGGCTCTGGGTATATTCATGCAATCTAGCAGGGTATTGAATGACAACAGCCCCTAAAGGGGATGCTGCTGCCCACTAGCAAGGTGTTGAGCGAGACAGCCGAGGGTGGAGACAGTTAAGGGGAGACAGCAGTCCCATGGTCCTAGACTGCACCCTGCGGATCCCATCACTCAGGGTCACCCAATGGAATTAATATACAGCAGGGTTAAAAAACAAAAACAAACGGAAGAACTTGTGGAACCTGCTCCCTGGGGATGCTGTGAAGACCAAAACAAAAAAAAAGGTGGCTAGGTCCCCAGTGGTTATTAGCCAACATGGCCAGGGAATCAACCCCATGTTCTATACATCCCTAAGCCTCTGACTGCTAGATGCTGGGACTAGATAACAGGAGATAAGTCACTTGACAATTGCCCTGTTCTGTTCATTCACTTTGAAGTTACTGTCAGGAGACAGGACACTGGACTAGATGGGCTACTGGTCTGACCCTGTATGGGCCTTCTTACAAGCTGACTTAAGCCCCAGTACAGATACCACTAGGATGACAGAAGAATTCCTTTGACCTAGCTACTGCCTCTCAAGGGGGCGAATTAGATACAGCTACAGGAACTCCCGTTACATTATCATGGTAAACATTTACTCTGTGGTGCTACAGTGACACACCTGCAGCGTCACAGCTCTGAAATGTTTTCCCTTTAACACTGAAGAACTAGGTTAGGGCACAATAAATGCAGTTCCTCATTTGATTATATAGGAAGTCAGATTTTCAGAGCTGCAGAGTAAATAAGAATTTTTTCTACAAGTAATATTTCAGCTCTGAGATACCATCACTCCTCAAAGAGAAACAGTACTAGTATTTCTAAAAACAGTTAATAAAATTTATATTCATGTAGTTCTAGAGCAAATAAATATCAATGCACAATTCTGTACCTGCTCACTACATTTTTCCTTTAACACCTGTATAAATTATGGGTATTACAACATGGTTCATGGCTGTTTCCACAAATTTCCCCCCATTAAAATGGCTAAAATATCACTTAACTGAAATTGTCTCCTTGCTGTTTGTTAAATACAATAAGATTAATGAGGGAGGGAGGGAGGAATGGGAGAGCTACTTTGTCAACCACAAAGCCAGGCCAAGGTAAAATGGCCCGTATTCTTTGAAGACAGGTTTGATTTAGATCTCACAGAGAGAAAAGTCCAGCAGTCAGAAGGCTCTGCAAGAAAGGGAAGCCCCCCTTTTCATCACTAGCATTACATTCAGTATGACAAATTAGAACAGTTGAGAAAAATAAGGAGCTTTCTAGGGAGAGGAGACAGAGCTGACAAGTTACTGACAGCACTCGGCAGATTGTTACTCTGAGTTGGCTTCTTATGGTACCTGCTTCCTCCGCAGATTTCTGTAGAGCTTCTGCCAGTTCTTGATCTGCAATCTCCTCTGGCCGCACATCCTCCCGCCCTGCCCCATATGCCAGTCTCGCACACTCTGGGAGCTCCCCCTCCGGAAGGAAAGTTGTCTGAGATCCAGTGGTGCCAATCACTAGTACATTGTTTTTTAGATCAATGGAACACTGGGGAAAGAGTACACGTGATTGATATGACTGGCTTGTAAGAGTCAGCCGCAAAACACCATTAATGACAAATTAAACAACGAACTAGAAAAAATTCACTTCCAAACATTGAGAGGTTAACAAAGTGAAAAGTTACAAGAACTGTTTTAAGAAGGGTTGAGAAAGTGTAGCAACTAAAAACACATGCTGAGTAGAAATAGCTCAGCAAGCCCACGTCTTCAATATACCAAGGGACTTCTTTCCACTGCTCCTAGTAACCAGCTCTTGAATAATTATGGTGCTTCAGCTTTTCAGCCTTACTATGATTACAGCTAAATGTGAGGACTTCCCAGATTCTCTATAATAAATTGCTCAGGTATAGATCTCTGAGGAGTTTCAGGCCCCACGAGTCCAGAGCAAAGGCCTTTAGGCTGGGACATGGTACAACCTACAACAAGGCTACTCAACATGTGGCCTGCTGGTTTGCGGCCTGCAGTGCAGTTTGGGTTTACGCAGGGCTCAACACACGGCCCATGGGTAGGATCCTTTGAACATAGCCTCCTCTGGAACACACTCCATAATGGTGAGTCAATATAATGGTCTTCTGTTGATATGTGTTTTAGTAGTTCAATTCCTGGACTGTCATTGCTCATTAAAAGTACTGTCATAGGAGTGGAAATCGGGTAAATATTGCATTTTATTAATATCAGTAAAACTGACTTAAATGGGGCCTGCTTGTGTAGTCTTGCCTTAATTTTTGTATTCATGCTCGTCAGTGTAAAAGAAGCTATTTGCACATATATTTGCATGTATATGCAAGCACACTTAAGTTGCAGCCCTTGGCATGTGCTGTGAGTATCATTGTGGCCCCGGGGCTTCTAAAGTTGAACAGCCCTGACTTACAACCTACAAGATGTAAGTGGGAAACATCTGTGGCAAAACCATGTTCTCATTTCTCTTCAGAGATTTTTCAGAAATTTTTTTAGCTCTAAAAAAATTCATAAGGACAATACTGATCTTACATGTAACACTTATAAAGGAGCCCAGGGTCACTGCAAAACAAGTACCAATTGATTCACTTACCTGATGTCTCTTAAGCATATCCAGTCCTAGAAGCATATCCATGGGCTGCTCTTCAAGGATGGAAAAAGAGCAGGGGAGAAAATCCCCTTCAATCTGAACCTGAGCTGAAAAGCATGCAGAAGACACCATGTTATATATCCTCTAGATGCAAAAAGTGTTCAAGCACTGCAACATGAGGGTTCTACTGCAAGTATCTCTCTAGCGAAGGGAAAGGACACAAAATCTGTTTAGGTAAGTTATGGAATCAAAGCAAAACCTGCTTAGACTTGGGTTGTGGGAAAATCTACTCTAAGCCTGCCTTGATGATTATTGTGAGTTTGCTGGCCCCAAGGAGCTAATTTTTTTCTTGTTTATTTAAAAAACCCATCGCTGTGCAGGAAAGTGGGAACTGCTCATCCAACCCTTCAAGCCAGAGCTAAAGAAGCAGCATGCAAACTGCTCAGAGTCTGGATTGTATTTCTGTGCTTCAATCCAGTGTCAGTTTCTTAAACAAAGATAATGTAATTGAATGGCATTTTCTTCAGAAAAGCCTGTGCAAGAACACATATCCTGAAGTGCTGAGCAACACTCAGCTGCATTGGAACTGTGCCCTGAACATCACCCCATCCTGATCACCTATACCATAGGATAAAGCTATTTTATATTAACCCTTCAAGCACCAGGAATCAAGGTTCTCTCAGCAGGGGGGCTCTAGTCCTACCAGAATTAAAGTGTTAGAGTAATTATGAAAACATTGAACTTGGAACCCTGGTTACAGTTTCTCTGTGTGAACTTAATGTGTTCTTGATAAACTCGTACTCCACTCTAGAACCGTTCCTACACTCTATAGCATTAAACCAGATGCTTTTTGGCACCAAGCAGAGCCACAACCATTACAAGTTAGCCCACTGTGCCACTACTTACCTAGGTGCACCCTGCCAATGATTTTCTGTGTGCCCACACCTTTAGCAATGCCTGCCCACCGCCGGTCCACCAGTCTCATTATATTACACCTTTCAGCACAAGCCTGGCTCATAATGGTCATTTGGGCACCTATCACCAGAGACAAGAGTTACGTTTAAAATGACCAAGGAGTATTTTGATATCCACTAGTACAGAAATGTTAATTTAAGATTCAGTATTATGCTATGGCATTAAGGCTCTATGTGTACATCTCCCTCCCCTACTACTCAAAGGTTTGTATTGTTACAGAGTAACGATAAAATGGAATATTTACAACTTTAAATCTATATACAAGAATTGTTTGTTATAAAGGAAAACAACCTCAATTTTATGGCTAGGCAAACTGAGGCACATAGGCAGAATGACTTGTCCACGGTTACACAGCTGCTCAGCAGCAAAGACAAGATTAGAACCCAGGGATTCCGACTTCCCATCATGTTTTAACGACAACACACATTTTTCATTGGGTTGAATAAATGCCAGAAAGTATATTCAGATTTTAATTAGATCTTTTAAAATCTGCTAACGCACTGCTTTATGTGGGAAAAGAATGCTATAAATTTATCTGTTGTGGGAGTTCACTATTTTCCTTAAAGAGCCAGGAGAAGGGAGAGCAGAAGAGGGGAGAGAGAGACTGAAAAGACGCGGAGGAAGAGAGGGGAGGAAATCACCTGAGTCAACAAAAGCTTTCACTGGATGTCCATTGACTTTGCAGTTAATATAGAGCATCACCACCTGGCCAAAGCTCTCTGGGGCCTCTTCCATAGCTATTGTCATGTTCTCTTCTATATTTTGTTGCCTGAATTAAATGAAAACCAGAAACTGAAATGATACCTTCCATAAGCAGAAACAGCAGATTTATTAAGCCTCCTCTTAACAAGGATTACAAATTGTCACCCTCCCTCTCCCCACTATTGCCAGTTACGAACAGCTTGTGAAAAGAGTACTGTACTTCCATAGTTAAACACCAGCCTGTTTAGCAGATGATAGCAAAAGACCTTGCCTTAATCCAGAGGCATCAAATTGCTTGCAAGTAGGAAGGAGAGAATGTTCCTCATAGCCCTTAAAACAGGAGTGGTCATTGAGAAAAATCAGTAAGGGGCTATACACAAGTGAGAAACAAAAAACCCACCCCTCATCAGCATGGGCTCCCCAATGCTGGGGGGAGCCCTGAGCCTCAGGGACCGGATCCAGGCAAGCCAGAGACTGCATCCGGCCCCTAGGCCTTAGGTTCCCCATCCCTGCCTTAAAGAAACATATGCAGCAGTTTGGAATAAAGCTGTCAGATGGACTAGGCTTCAGGTCTCCAGGAGCTAGACTGTTCACAATAAAAGTCTGTCACTATAGAGCTAACAAAAAAATCATGGTCAAAAGACTGCACTTCTATTTGTCATTCTGCTATCCCAAAAAGTTGTGTGTCAAAATGCTTGCCACAACATTCTTCCCTTGTGCAAGTGTCTGGCTTGGGACAGGCTCCCCCAGAGTGCAGTGACAACTGCAAATTCTCTCTCTAAACTTAAAGGTCCAGAAAGGAAGGCAAGCGAGATCTAAGCCAAACGGACATGTAGTTCCTTCCCTGCAGTAACTTTAAGCATGATGGGTATATCTACAGCTACCCTCCTGGAAACTCCACTCCAACTCATCTGATGAACTGGGTCTTACCCAGGAAAGCTCATGTCCTAATAAATCCTTTTGTCTGCCCCATTTCTGCAGATACAGATTAATACTGCTGCCCCATAGATTTATTTGGGCATGAGCCTTTATGGACAAAAACCCACTTTGCAATTTGTTGTGACAGATGTTGCATCTGACAAAGTGGGTTTTTGTCCATGAAAGCTTATGCCCAAATAAATGTTAGTTTTTAAGGTGCCACTCAACTTCTCATTTTTTAGCTGTCACTGGATGTCCATTGACTTCACAGTTAATATAGAGCATCACCACCTGGCCAAAGCTACAGACTAACAGGGCTACACCTCAGAAAAACACTTAACATTTACATAGTTAACATTTTACATAGCAAAATGCTTTATAATAAATGATTATTTTCCCTCCTACTAATGCATGTTTTAGTACTGCCAACTCTACACAACCAACATGAGCCAATTATGAAGACAATTCTGCTTCACACATCAGCACAACTGTCTACCCGGTTGCGATTCAAGAATGTATTGTTGATGATATAGGAAAGAGAAGAATCACGGCAGTACCTTAGGGAGCCTGTGCCTCCGACAGTGAGAGAAGCCTTGTTTAGACTTACGGACTGTGCGGTAAGCCAAAGATACAAAGGGGAAGGAAACCTGCGACAACATGGTGCCAATTTTACAGAGCCACTTTTCTGACAATGACTATGCTTGAAATCTGCAACTAACCAGAGGCCAAGTCTATACTAGCAGGTTACTGACAGCGCTGGGGGCTGATTTACTGCTAACTGTCGAGTTAGTGTGCTCTATGTAAACCACTTTGGTGAGAAGCGGAGAGCTTGCTGCACTCTAGCTACAGCGCTGGGATACCACTGTGGACACCATGGCGCAGTTCTGTGTTGTGACTGCCTTCCAGCACCCTTCCCACCAATGCCTGTTCTTGCCTCTCTGGTCAGCTGTTTGAACTCTACAACCTGCTCGCAGATGGCCAACCCACAGACTTGCCCTTTCCAATTTTTGTGTGGCAATTCATGGTGTTCTCAGTGCATCCTTTCCAGCTGGCCATGCCTGCTCCATGCACCAGAAGACCCCCTGCTTGAAGCCATGCTGAGGTGCTGGACTTCATCAATGTTTGGGGAGAGGTGGTAGTGCGGTCCCAGCTGTGCTCCAGCCATATTCCAGCTGAGCTTCATACCTACGGGCACATCTCAGGATGTACGACTGAAAGGAGCCACAAACAGGACACATTTGTACAGGTAAAATTTTCGAGTAGATGTTCTGTGGCTATTGAGAAGAATGTCTTGGACTTGGTTTGTGCATTGTGATTTTTGAGGAGTGAGCCACTGAGGAACCATGCCTGGAGCTGGAGAGTGCGGAGATGTGGGTGATGAAGGCATCCACGGTGCTGGGTGAGGACATGCGGGAGCTGAGGGAGATGCCATGGCCGCCTGGATGACATTTGGAGCAGGTAAGTATCAGGTGTGCCTGGGCCAGTCTGGGGCTATGAGGATAACCGTGGCCTTGTCTGCTCAGATCTTGATGATCACTCGATTGAAAAGAGGTATCAGTGGAAAAGCAGAGGAGTGCTATGCCCCTATGGATTGTGACTGTCTCCTAGGGAGCGAGAGCCAATGCCTGCTCATGAGCAGTACTGCGGGCATTTTTTGTTGATCTGGGTTGCAAATAGATCTATCTGGGGAAAATGCCAGCATTGGAAGATTTGATGCAAAACAGTGGGATCTATTTCCCACTTGTGGTTGGAGGAGAAGTTTCTGCTGAGAGAGTCCGCTGTTGTGTTGTCTTTGCCTGGAAGGTGTGAGGCAATCAAGGTTATATTGTGTGATATTCACCAAGACCAGAGATGGACTGCTTCCTTGCAGAGGGGATATGATCTGGCTCATCCCTGCCTGCTGATGTAAAACATTGCAGGGCTTTACAAACAACCAAGCTGCACAACAGAACTGGAGATGTGGTCTCAGAAATGCTGGCAGGTACAGAATACCACACAGAGCCCGAGGATATTGATGTGCAGAGTGGTCTCTGCAGGTGACCATTGGGCCTGTGTAGTGCAGGTGCCAAGGTGGGCTCTACAGCCTATTTGGGACACGTCTGTTGTGATCCTGAAGGAGGGGGCTAGTCTGTGGAAGGGGACCCCAGTGCACACGTTTTGTGGCTCCAACCACCATTGGAGCGACTTCCTGATGGTGAGTGGCACCGAGAGCAGCTTGAGGAGGCTGTTTCCTTGGTCTGTATATAGTGCTGAGCCAGTGTTGTAGAGGCCTCATGTACAATCTGGCATGAGGCACCACGGTGGTGGCTGCTGCCATGTGGCCTAGGAGCTGGAGACATTCTGGCAGGTAGTTGGGGAGCTGTGCGGTGCAGTTGGATAAATTCCTATATGGCTAGGAATCTGTGATGGGGCAGAGATGCAGTGGTGCAATCTAATCGAGCCCCTATGAACTCCAGTACCTGGACTGGTTGGAGTTGGCATTTTGAGAGGTTTATTTGGAGACCTAGGGATCGAAAGATCCATAGTGGCATGGACCGCTTCTTGTGTCTCCTGAAAGGAATCGGCTCTTATCAGGCAGTCATCCAGATAAGGGAAGATGGACACTCCCTGCCTGCGCAGATGACTTATGACTACTGCCAGTACTTTGGAGAATCCCCTGGGTGTGGTGGAGAGGCTGAAGGGGAGTACCATGTTCTGGAAGTGCTGTACACTTGCAGTAAATCTGAGGTGTTTCCTGTGTGCAGGGTGGATAGGCACATGGAAATACGCATCCTGGAGGTTGAGATTTGCTAACCACTCATTTCTGTTGAGGGAGGGAATTAGGGTGGAGGGGGAAATCACATGGAAGCATTGGGAAAAGAAATGCCTGCGAGGCCTCTGAGGTCTAAGATTGGCCTCCATCTCCCTGACTTCTTTTCCGGGAAGAAATAGCGGGAATAAAAGCCAGTGTTGTGGTACTAGTGGGGAACATGTTCCACTGCTTTGATGGAGAGCAGGTGGTCAATCTCTTAGCATAGAATGCTGCTAAGATAGGTCCCTGAAGAGGGACGGGCTGGGTGGGTGGGGTTTTGGGAGGTATGCAGAACCCATTCTTTATGTTGTCCAACATCCACTTGTTGGATGTTTTGAGGCACCAATGGGGATAGAAAGGT
The DNA here is from genome assembly GCA_030068395.1 of Apalone spinifera. Taxonomy (NCBI): domain Eukaryota; kingdom Metazoa; phylum Chordata; order Testudines; family Trionychidae; genus Apalone; species Apalone spinifera. Next base: position 22,410,321 of record JANRFK010003894.1, on the reverse strand, counting down.
GTGGATATTGGAGTGCCATGAAGGACGGGGGGGAGGAACAAGTTTGACGACGCCAGACCTAAACTTCAAAACATTTGTCTAGCATTAGAGGCTGGGACGTCATGGGCTGTTCAGCGGATTGTCACCTCCTGTTCTGGGCATACTGCCTTTGTGGCTGAGTAAAGAAGGCAGGTCTGTACCTCTGAGTATAGCCCTTATTTTGTTTACATTTCTGCACAAGAACCTGGATGCCCAGCATGTGAAAAGTGGCTCTGGAATCTTTCAGGGAGTGCAACGAAGTGTCAGTGGACGCCTTGAAAAGCTTTGGGCTCTCAACCCTTGTCTGAACCTCTTTCGGAAAGCCAGATCTATGGAGCCAGGATGCTGTCCTCTTCACTACCACAGATGCCAGGGAATGAGCGGCGGTGTCAGCAGAATCAAGGGAGGCCTGTAAAGCTGTCCTGGCTATTAGAAGCCCTCATTTGTGTTGGCTTTAAACTGCTCCCATTTGTATTCTGGCACATACTTAATAAAGGTGGATATCTGTTTGAAAATGTGATGTATTTTGCCAGCATAGCTGTATAATTGGAAATGCGTAGCTGGAGGGAGGCAGACGAGTAGGCTTTCCTACCCATGAAATCAAGCCATTTCCACTCTATCAGGGAGTGGATTGTGGGAAGGTATGTTTGGCCTTCTGGTTGGCAGCATCAACTACAAGGGAGTTGGCAGGAGGGTGTGTGAAGAGACTCCGCACCCTGAGAGGAGACATAATATTTTCTGTCCACCTTTTTGCCCACTGGCAATATGGCCACTGGTGTTCAACGAGATCCATGAGGGCAGGGTCCATGGGTAGCACTAATTTTACTGATGGCGTAGCATGCAGGACGCTGGTGAATTTATGTTGGGTGTCAGAAATTAACAACACAACCTAATACATCAGTTACCCTTCTAAAAAGGTCCTGAAAAAGCCCTGGAATCATCGCCTGCTGAGGGAGGCGGTGGCAAGAGGGCATCCTCCAGAGAAGAGCTGGGGTTGGCGGGTGTGATGAGTCACTGGAATCATCATCAAAGGGATGATCAGTATCCGTTTGGTCCCCAGACACATCGAGGGAGGTAACCAAAGTGTGTCTCGAGGGAGTTTGATCAGCGTGCTGGTATTGTTGCTACTACTGGTGTGTTCTGAGATATGCCCAAGGATCCCAGTATAACCAAGCGGGAGGCATGGGCTCTCTCCCTGGTAGCCACTGGCCAGGGTGCCATTGAGGCATCATTGGTTGTGGCAGAGGTGTCCTCCCTCTGGGGGAGGAATGCTGGGGTGAGAGCATTTGAAAGATACAGCTTCCTCCTCGCTACACGGAGGTGCAGGAGTGGTTATATCTGCTGGAGAGAACCTGGCAAGTGTCAGTGAGGCGTCAGTACCGAAAAGCAGAGTAGTGGGTACTGAGGTAGCCTTTAGCCTGTCCATAGATGTAAAAGAATACGTTTGAGGCATAGGTAGCAGAGGGTACTGTGGCTGTGAGCCTTCTGCCTTGCCAGGCTGCAGGGAGGGCGCACGCGCTAGCAGAGTCGAGCGTGGGGCTCTAGTCAATCTGCTATTTTTATCAGAAGCAGAGCATGGGATCTGCACAGGCGGTGCAGTAGCAGCCTTGAGTTTTTGTGCCGCCAGGGGCTTCAGCATTGAAGCCAGGTCTTGGGACCCTCGGGGAGCAGCGGGTGATCGCAGCCCCGGCAAGCTGTTGTCTGGAGCCGCCACAGGGGACGGAACTGGCTTGGAATTGTGGGATCGCCTTTTCTTGGGTGAAGGGAATTCCCTGTTAGCGTCTGCATGTGTCCTCTTGGATTGTTTAGAGGTTGCAGAGCTCGCAGCTGAGGTAGCTTCTGCCGCCTTATCTGACATTGCTGCCATGAGAGTAAGCAGGGATGCAGAAAACCCAAAGGTTAAGTCTGGTCAGATCGCTGTTCTCACTGTTTGTGCTCTGGCAACCAGGGTTCTGTGAAAAAAGCCCTGAGGTTCCCATGTCAAGCAGTGGAGATAAGCAAATGCCTATCTGGGCGGGAAAAATATAAGTGGCAGATAGGTGGCATCTGCACACCAGCTGCTGTTGTATTCGCCTGAAGTGGGGGGGAGGCCTGACGAGGAGTGGCGGATGATCTCTTCAGGCGGATGAATAAAAGAATAAACTAGTAAAAACATTAAAAGATTAAAAAGATGGAGGGGCGAGTCCATATGGGAGATCCCTGCAAGGGGAGAAAGTGGCAGGCAAGAAACCTCTGCTTATTTGCGGTTCCGCGATTTGACGCGAAGAAAAAAAAAATCTCCCCCCCCCCCCCTCTTTTGCAGGGTAAAAGATAATGGTTTTAAAGGCTAAGTCTGACTAAAACGCAAGAATCAAAGGCTAATTGAGGAGCTCAATGCAGAGTGCACTGCGGGTTCCGACCGGCGCCAGAGAAGGAACTGAGGGGGATAAGGGTTTGCACGTGCACATTAGCTGCTGGCATGTCAGGATTGCTGTGCATGCACAAACAGCCTAGCTAAAGCACTGCTATACAAATCTTCTGGCCAGGCGTGCTGGGGCACTCAAACCCAAAAGGACAGCCTCAAAGAAGAACAGTGGTGTTTAGTTCCCCTTTGGGGTGCTGAGGGAAGCATTTGCTCAGCTAGTCTGCAGCTGTAAGAGCCTGGTATGTTGAATGCAAAAATTGAATGCAAAAATTGCATAGTCTTATAGCCTCTATGCAGAACGAATGGAATCTGGCTCCCCCTTGCCTGTTTACACAAAACGTACAGTCAATGTTGTCCATCCTCAAGTGTACATGTTGATTCTGGAGGAGCAAGAGAATAATGGTGGCAGGTGTTGTGTACAACCCGCAACTGAGACTGATGTGTAGGTGGGACAAATTTGTCATCCAAATGCCTTGTGTCATGAGATTCTGAATGTGGGGTCCCCAACCTACTTAAGAGGCATTGGTTGTTACAGTCACTGATGGTTTGACAGGTGTGAAGGAGCCACCCCAGAGGAGGTTGGCAATTGCATTATAGTGGTGGGCTGAGTGAGGTGAATACCCATGAGGTGTCTGTCCAGCTTGCAGACAGCAGAAGGCCATGCTTGGAGGCAGTGTGTGTGTTGCATGACAAAAGTGCACGCTGCCATAGGTCCTAGTAGTTGTAGACAGTGATGTGGTGTCATCTGAGGGCTGGTGTACAGAGGGCATAGGAGTGCTTGAATGGCATCGAACCTGTCTGCTGAAAGTGTTGCTTTGGCCACTGTGGAATCGAGACAGGCCCCAATGAATTGACTACATGAAAACATGCATCCTTGAGGTCAAGGGCTGAAACCAGTCCTTCTATTGCAAGGATGGGATAATGGTAGTCACAGTTGCTATGTGAAAATGCTGTGACTTCACAAACTTGTTTAAGTTGCAGAGATCTAGTATGGGGTGTCGTCTGCCACTCTTGTTCTGGGTCAGAAAGTATTTATTTAGTATTGGTTTACCCTTTTCCCCAGTGTTGAGGGGGGAAGGGTCCCTCTGCTCCTATGTGGAGGAGATGTTGCACTTCTTGACAAAGAAGATATTTGTGAGAGGGGACCCAGAAAAGGGACAGGGTAGGAGGGTGAAAAGGAGGCTTGGAAAGGAAGGAGATAGTGTAACCTGAGTGGATAATTTCTAGAACCCAACTACAGGATATGTTATGGATACCCAAGTGTTACAGGAGCATAATCGAACCAGAAAAGGTATTATAGTATCCATTACTGTAGCAGGGAAAAGGTTTTCAAAACCCTCGACCATCCCAAAATTGCTTATTTGGGGCTGGTGGCTGGATCATTGGTCCGGAGGGTTGCCAGTGATGTTGGGATCTCTCTATCTGTTTTTACTGTTGGCTTATGTCATACCGCTGTTGCATGTATACAGGGTACTGGGGTCACTGATAAGGTTGGTACCAGTGCTGTCTCCTTCTGGTAGCAGGAGTCTGGATACCCAGGGAGCAGAGGGTAGCTCGAAAATCCTTCATGGTATAAAGGGCCTCATTCATCTTTGCTGTGAGTAGTTTTTCCCATCGAAAGGGAGATCTTCAACTGTGGATTGGATCTCTCAGGAGACTGTGGACGAAGAAAACCACAAGGCCCTGAGCATTACAACTGCTGCAGCAGTTGAGTGTGCCATGGTGTTGGCTATGTCCAATGCTACTTGGAGCACAGTGGACCAATTGGCCCAAAACTGAAGTCTTTAGCCTCAGGGATAACCTTGACAAAGTCGAGAATTTTAGCATAATTCTTATGGCTATACTTGGCCAGTAATGCTGAGCTGCTGGAGACACGGAACGGAAGTGTTAACCTTCTCTGTCTGAAGGGATGCATCTGAAGTGTTGCTGTCTACCACATTGGTGTGTAGTTTCCACTACCAATGAGTTAGGAGCTGGGTGCATGAAGAGGAATTCAGACTCTTTGGGTGAGACTTAGTACTTTTGCTCTACACATATACAGGTAGGTGATATGAAGAAATAGTTTGCCACACCATTTTGGCCGGGTCCTTAATGGCTGGGTTGATGGGGATGATGATGCCTGCAAGATATCAGTAAGCTCACGTTGGGATTCCGCTACTTTCTCTAAAGCTATTTTAAGCTCTGCAGCGACTCTTTTAAAAAGATCTTAAAAGTGCAAAAAGTAATGTGTGGATCTCAGAGTCAGAGGCATGATTGCTTTGTCCAGAGAGGAAGAGGAGTTGGTAGGAGGCTATACGTGGGGGGCAGGTGAGGGGCAGATTTCTCTCTTAGCCATTCCTTGAGTGTTCTCTTCCTGGTGTGCAAGTGAAAATACACTTTGGTGTACAGACACCTGTGGCGAAGGTCTAGGATGGTGTGCTGTAGGGCTAGGCTGCCTGTAGAGTCTGTAATATGAGCCTCAGGGACCCCAGTACGGCCAATGTGGGTGTGGGGTAAGGCATAGAATCGAAGATTCCCAGGACTGGAAGAGATCTCAGGAGTCATCAAGTCCAGCCCCCTACCCAAATCAGGATCAAACCCAACTAAACCATCCCAGCCAGGACTGTGTCAAGCCATGACACAAAAACCTCTAGGGATGGAGATTCCACCACCTTCCTAGGGAACCCATCCCAGTGCTTCACCACTCTCCTAGGGAAATCATTTTTCTTAATATCCAACCTACACCTCCCCCACTAACTTAAGACCATTGCTCCTTGTTCTGCCATCCATTGCTACAGAGAACAGCCTCTCTCCATCCTCTTTGGAACCTCCCTTCAGGAAGCTGAAGGCTGCTATCAAATCCCCCTCACTCTTATCTTCTGCAAGCCAAAATCCCTCCACCTCTCCTCGTAGGTCATGTGCTCCAGCCCCCTAATCATCTTGGTTGCCCCTCCCACTGGACCCTCTCCAATGTGTCCACATCCTTTCTATAGTGGGGGGCCCAGTACTGGACGCAATACTCCAGATGTGGCCTCACCAGAGCTGAATAAAAAAATAACTTCTCTAGATCTGCTGGCAATGCTCCTCCTAATGCACCCTAATATGCCATTAGCCTTCTAGGTCACTCTGGACGCTATCCCTACCCTACAACGTATCTACCTCTCCTCTAGCTAATGTAACCAATGAACTTGTTGAGGGTGCAATCCATCCCTTCATCCAGGTCATTAATAAGGATGTTGAACAAAATCAGCCCTAGAACTGATCCTTGGGGCACTCCGCTTGAAACCGACTGCCAAGCAGACATCAAGCCGTTGATAACTACCCACTGGGCCCGACAATCTAGCCAGCTTTCTAGCCACACTACATTCCATTTATCCAATGGGATTGGTCCTGCCTTGGGCAGGGGGCTAGATTGATGACCTTCTGAGGTCTCTTCCAGTTCTATGATTATATGAATCCATGCTTCCTTAACTTGCTAGCAAGAATATTGTGGGAGACTATCAAAAGCCTTGTTAAAGTCAAGATATATCACAACATCCAACTTCCCTATAGCCAAAGAGCCAATTACCTCTTCATAGAAGCTAATCAGATTGGTCAGGCATGACTTGCCCCTCATGAATCCATGTTGACTGTTCCTGATCACTTTCCCCTCTTCCAAGTGCTTGAAAATGGATTCTTTGAGGATCCCCTCCATGATTTTGAGTGTTGGCATCCAAAGATGTTGATACTCCGGAGGTTTGTCAATTGTACCGATGATAAGGAGTTGGTCTTGGATGTGGCGAGCAATGTCTACGGGGATAGGGGGTACTGAGGAGAGAAGGTGGCTTGAATCCCTTTGTCATCATCACTGGAGAGCTGTGATGGTGCTAGAAAAGAGAGGTGCAATGCCAAGGGTCTTTGAGACATTGGTGCTGAACAAGGGGGACTCGGGTGTGGAAGATACTGCTGGATTACTGTGCCACAGAAATGGTCACAGTGCTAATTGTGTCGGTGCAGGTGTGGTAGCCATCTTCAATTGAGGTGGTCAAGTCTGGCGTGGATGAGGTTAGAGCCAATACCCCCGTCTGGGTGGTCAGTGCCGAGGTTGAGCCCAGTCGCCGTTTTCTTGGTCAATGCCAAAGCCAAGGCAGGCAGCTTGGAACCTATAGCCTTGGTGCCAGGGCAATGACTGCCAGCCAGAGGATTTCTGAGAGGTGCCAAGAGCATCATAGATGCTGACCTGCAGCATCTGCAGCACCACTGAGGATTGGCTCGGATAGGTTTTTTTGCTGTGTGATCACCATGAGGCACCAAAGAATTTTTTTGATGATGTCTTGGCTTGTGGAGATGGAGGCACCAAAGCCATTTGATCTCCTGGGTCTGACACTGGTCTGAGGGACTTCTCCAAGGGTATAAGCTTAAGCCTCAGGTCCCTGTCCTGACGAGCACTTGCTTTTAGTTTGGTGCAACGAGGGCATTTTGGGGGAACATGCAATTCCCCAAGGCAGCAGACGGACTGGGAACGTCCATCAGAAAAAACTAACTGGAACTATGGCTAAAAAACCCAAACCACTGTAAGCAGTTAAAACTTTTTTTTTGCCTTTTGCAGAGGCTGTGGAACTCAGTCTCAGGCCGGGGATGGCTGAGAAGGAGCTGAGCACATGCTAATTCAACTAACAGCACAAGCCAGGCTGCGTGCATGCACTGCCAGCAACTCTCCAGTCAAGGGTGCTGGGATGGCACCAAGACCAAGAGCGAAGCACCACAGGGACACCTCTCGAAGCAGCAGTTGTGGCCGAAGGTGCCGGGGTGAAAGAGACCTAGAGCCAGAGGAGGAATTGGCATCTCCAGAGGCTGCTCTGTACCCTTGAAGAGGTGATCCACTTGCAGCCTTTGGATGATGCACTTGGTAAATGGGTTGAGTCTCAGGAAGCACTCAAGCAACTTGCCAGGAGCAGGAGGGTTACAGGAAGGAGACACTTCAGTTCTGTGCGATGCTGCTACCCGTACAGGGGCTGCTGGTGCAATCTCTTAAGTCTCAGTAATCAGCCTCACAGACCTCACTGAACGGGTCGTGAATCTGTGTGCTGGTAAAGCAAATAAGGTGTCTGACCCCTGGTGGCTGACATTCCCTCGCCACTGTGCTGTCACCAAGGAGAAAGAGCAGAAGGAACCAAAGACAAGCTGCACATGGTCCAGACAGAACCTGAAGTCAAGCAAAAGACCCTCTGCTTCCCAGCTCACCGTAAGCAGTGAAATATCTTCCAGAGTGAACGTAGCCTGTGCAAATGAGCGGCCATTACTACCTCCCCCTGCAGCACTCTCTCCAAGTCACACCTGCCCAAAGTACGTGCACAAATGAAAACCCCTGCTCCCTGGCGCGAATGGGAATCCCTGCCTGGCTGCACCAAGTGATTTCCCTGTGACACCGCAGCAAGGGTTTTCCCAGCCCTTTCCCTGCCCAGCTGCACCACCCTACTGGTGAACTCACCATTGTGGGGTTCCTGTAACTAGGTATGTGAACAGTGTGAGCATTTCAAAGGGGTCAGGACAGTGCTCTGTCTAGTGTGAACAATGGGACCTCTGTAACATTGCAATTTTGGCTTGATAGAGCTAGCTTCGGCATGCCAGTCTGAGGTCCTGACACAGGCTGGGCGCTGAGCAGGGCCCAGATGTGCCCAAGACAGACTAGAGAGGAGTTTTTGCATGATGTCCTGAGTCACCCTACTACTGATCAGAAAGAATTGAAGGAGTGGAGGGCCAGCCATAAGAGGGAGTGTAAGGAGAGCATGGAGCAGCTCCTAAACATCATGGAGTGGCAAGTGGATACTCTGGAGGCTCTACTAGCACTGCACATGGACAGTGCATGACTTCCCCCCCACCCCCTGCAGCCAATACCCCAAAACTGTTTTCCATACATCCCCTCCCGTCACTCCAATGCAATTTGGGCACTACCTTGTCCCCGGGCACACGCCACACCTGCCCACCAGATCTCCACCCTAATGCACTCACTGCCCAACCACATTCAGCTTAGCTCTGAAGAACTGCAGCCTCTCTTGCACAGCACATCAGATGGTGGGGCTGCATATAAACTGTGGCCATAAACAAACCTGTGAAATTCTCTGCACATGCCTCACCTCCTGCCTCTCCCACTGCCCCCGTCTCCCACACAGTGCAGATGTTTCACGCTTCACGTGACCTATGTTTACTGCGTTTAAGAAATGTAATTCATGTATTTCAAAGCAATCTTTATTCCATTATATGAAAGCAAGCAAGCGTACCCCAGCAAAGCTACAATTACCATCGCACTAAGTGCAGCACACAGGAACCCCCTAGCAAACACAGACAGTGCACGCCCATGCACAGCAACAAGTTCTACTGACTTTCAGCATCAATTTGCTGCTTCAAGGCATCCCTGATTAAGGCCCCGCACCATGCTCCCAATAGCCCTGATCTCGTGCTGTTCAAACTTGGCCTCCAGGCACTGTGCCTCAGCGGTCCAGGCCTGAATGAAGCATTCACCCTTCCCGTCGCAAATATTATAGAGGATACAGCACATTGCGAAAACCACAAGGATGTTATCATTGGCCACGTCCAGTTTCCTGTACAAATACCACCAGCAGACCTTCAAAAGGCCAAAAGTACGTTCTACTGTCATTTGGCACTTGCTCAGCCTGATATTTAACAGCTCTGCTACTGTCAAGGCTCCCTTTGTCTGGCTTCATGAGCCATTGCTCTAAGTGGTAGCCCGGGTCTCCAAGGATCACAGTGCGCATTTCCACTTTCCCCACAGTGATTTTCTGATCTGGGAAGAAAGTCCAACTTGCAGCTTCCTAAACAAGCCAGTGTTCCAAAAGATGTGTGCATCATGCACCTTTCTGGGCCAGCCTGTGTTACTGTCTGCAAAACGCCCATGGTAATCCACAAGCTCCTGCAGAACCATGGAGAAATACCCTTTGCAGTTAATGTACTTGGAAGGTAGGTGGTCTGTTGCCAGAATTGGAATGTACGTGCTTGCTATCTCTCCTCAACATAGTTTGGGAAGCTCATCCGTGCAAAGCCATCAACAATTTCATGCACGCTGCCCAGAGTCATGGTCTTTCAGAGCAGGATGTGATCGATAGCCCTGCACACGTCCATCAGAACAAGTCCAACAGTCGACTTTCCTGCTCCAAACTGATTGTGACCAAGCGAAAGCTATCTGGAGTAGCCAGCTTCCACAGTGGGGTCGCCAAGGGCTTCTCTTAGGCATGTGTCCTTGCATCGCAGTGTCTTATGAAAGTGGCTTTCCTCATTCCAAAGTTCTGAAGCCCCAGCTCATCATCCCAGACTCACATGATGATATGATCCCACTACCGAGTGCTCGTTTCCCAAGCCCAAAAGGAGCATTCTCCTGCAGTCAGCACCTCCATGAATGACACCAAGTCTAGCATCATATGAATGCTTCACGGGCCCATTATGACTTTGCAGCTACAGGAACAACTCAACTGCCACGTGTGACACAGTAGTGAGACCTCTCGGCATTCTCATCAACAGATGCAGATCCACTCCCACAGACCAAGGAGGCAGAGCACATAACGCGGAAGTCATTGACAGAAAGCACCAAATGCAGACTGAAGGGCAGGGGTCGCCAGGATGCAAAGTGATGCACTATGTAGCATTGAGACAGGGCCTAGGATGCCCTGCATTTCCCACACACCTCAGCATCAGAAGGGGTGCTCTGTGGGATAGTGCCTAGAATACCTGGCTCTGAAAGGCACTGCAACTGTGGTCACACTAGTGCACTGGCAGCTGACAACATGGACACCCAATAGCATATTCACTGCTGTGCCCTGGGAGCAGCGCTGTAACTGTCAGCACTTTACATCTGCCAACACGGACATGGCCACAGACTCAGGCTATGCCTACATTACAGAACTTATAGACCTTAGTGAAAAGGCAGCTTATATCGACAGGAGGCGTTTTTGCTGGTGTAGGAATACTACCTCCCCAAGTATCATTAGCTATGCTGAAAGAAGCATCTATGGCAGGAGCAATACCAGCATAAATTTTGAGCCTCAATGAATATATCTACCCAGCAATTAGTCATCTGTGACTAGTCTGTGCCTGCTGGCTCACGGGGCCCAGGTTACAGTGCTGTTTTACTCGAGTTCTAAGAGTCTGTGAAGTGAGCCCAGAAGTCTACAAAGCAGTGAAACAGCCCCACAACCTGAGTCAGCTAGCACAGGCAAGCAGCGGGTTTTTCTTTGCTTTACAGACATACCCAAAATATAAAAAGAGATGGATTGCCACAAAAAGATGCAGCTCACATAGCAAAAACATGCGATGTTGCCCTGCAGGAGACGGGTTAGAGGCTAAGTTGGCAAGTCCTGGGGCTCAAGCTTCCAATAAATTCTAGACTGCCATCTGCAGGGTCTCCATGGAACTCTGGTTAAGCACTTTCTATGCAGTGCTCTCTACTGCACCTCAGGACTGGGAAAGGTCCCTGAACAAGACAACCACTGGATTTTGGGAAATTGCAGCGCCATATGGAGAAAGATAGCCAAGGATGCCTCTAATCAAATAGCTGGGGGTGAGACCACACCACCAAAAGAAGTGACAGTGTCAACAAGTAGGAGACAGACCTGCATCTACTTGCTCTCAATTCCAACTACACCCCAAAATGCATTCTGAACTCGAACAGTGTGCCACACAGGGGTCCAGAGTTCTCCCTGGGACCTTGGCTACCTTATGTCCTCCTCTATCTTTGCCTGAGCTTCAAGATCAAAAGGGTCAGCTGAAAACAGACGTATTCTCTCCTGCTCCCGCCGGGCTCGATCCTGCTGCTGTTCCACCAGCACCTTGGTAAATTTCTCTGCAATAAGGAAAACAAATGCTAGAGTTAGATACACAAACACCCTTGCTGGAAATTACCCTTACAAATTAAACACCATTGAACGTGTAGCAAAACAATGTCTTTAAAGATGTTGGCTCCCATTCAAAGGTAAAGTGATCAGTGCAATCAGCGGTAAGGTCTATCTCAGGGCTATCCGAAAGGTCAGCCAACACAGAATTCATGGGCTTGGACACACACTCTCTCAAGATTCCCATCCTACCTACTATCTCAGTGGGCTGAACTCATGCCCAACAGCCTATGTAGACACAACTGAGTTGTCTCAGGTTCTGTTTCCCTACATTTATTTTTCCATTGTCTGCAAATAAGTTTAATGTGCAGAGACACCATGACATTTAAAACTAAGAGTTACTGTTAAAGAATATTTTCATTGCTTTATTGCAGCAAGATCTTACCCAATGATACCATGCAAGAACATCTCCAAAAGCAGCAAGCTATACACAGAACAAGAGTTAGAAATTGAGCATTTATATTCCAGCTTCTAGTCTAAATTATTCATTCATACATAGAACAACCTTTATACAAACTTTTTTTTTTCCCCAGCTAGGAGAGACTGACATCACAATAACCATAACACATTTATCACCCACAAATCTCAAAATGCTGTATAAAAATGGATGTCATTACCCCTACTCATTTTAACATGAGGAAACGGAGGAAAAGGTCAATCAGTTTACTCAATGTCACAGTAAGTCAGTGGCACAGCGAGGAATGCAATATAGTTTTCCTAAAGTTCCGGTTTGGTTCTCTGTCCATTAACCATGTTGCCAACAAAACCAGATGTTCCACCAGCAGACAGCAGCAGAACTCACTGGGTATAGATTCATTTTGCATCTGAATGAAGTCAAATTCTATGACACTGCAGGCTCTAAATAAGTTTTATTTTAAAACCAGTTAACATAGGCCAAGATTTACAAATCTGAATTCTTACAGTTAAAGATGTCTAAGTCTACACTCAATGGGAGCAAAGAAGTGGTCACTTTTGAAAAAAAATTAGACCACATATTTAGGCGCACAACTTTTAGATACTAAGGATCAAACATTTCAGCCATGGTTTCATGGTTACACACAATAAAATACATTCCACCATTTGGAGTCAGTAATCAAAACAGTTCTATGTCCCCAGTGGCTACTGCTTTCACTTTAGGAAATGCAGCTGTTCCAAATACACCTTGAAAACCTATTTCCTCTTCACAGAATATTTTTTATTTTTATGACTCCATGCTCTGCATGGTGCCTTCTGATGTACTATAATGCATCTAACACAGTGACATGGGATGTGTGCCCAAAGAGCAGATTGCACATCTGGATAAGCCACACCTCTGAATGCACTGCACTGTAACTGATTTTGAATTATGGGAACTTACTGCACTATAAACAATGAGCAGAGGAGCTAGTCCTGGACTCTGTAGTTGGTGCTCTGCACCCACCACACAGCGGGTCTTTGTTCTATCAAGGGCAGTAATATCTAGAAGCAGCGCTCTCGTTGTAGGATGGAGAGGAAGAACATTTCATATGGCTCCGCAAGAAGCTTTCTGATATAGGACAGACACTGCTAGACTCAAGAGTGGCCCAACAACAGACACTTTAAGAAAAGATAAGGACTGTGTGCTTCTGTAATATGGCAAATAGCATTGTATATTACTGTGTTCCCCCTCTTTGTAACTGTTCATATAGATTAAACCAATACAGAGAATTAAAAAAAAAAAAAACGTGCAGCACGCAGCTCTCTCCTCTAGCCTTTTTGTACTGGAAGAAATCACCAGCTTGCAGTCTTTGAAGAGGAGAAAAATTGGGGGAGGCTATCCGCTAGAATGCCATTTCTCTCCATCATCTTTCCCAAACCTCCACACTAGTAAACAAGATCCTGATAAGCAGTTTCCCGCAAATGGATCTCTCTAGTGTTTATAACCACGCACTTTAATGCCTCCACATGCTCTGTTTTCATACTAAATGAGCTTGATGCTATTGCAAAAAAACTAACAAAATAAAGCTCAACTAAGACAAGGCATGGGTAGCAAAGAACTGAGCACAGCACCATTGAGTCTGCCAAGCACACCATTACCTTAGACAGCATCCAGAAAGATTTTAACAATTTGTTTATAAAAAAACCCAAAAATATTTTAAAATAAGTTTAAGAAACCCTTCAAAACGAGAATTGCAAAAAACACTTTTTAATGGTCCCCAAGGCAACACAGGGCTGTCAGATTAGACGCCTTCCAGTAAGATACAAAAACTGTCATTTAGGTTTTTTTAGGTCCATATCTGTAGTGACCAAATATTAGTATCTTTCAGGCTTTTGCAAATGAGATAGGATGGGATGGGATTTAAAATGAGCTATCATAGAAAGCTAAGGGTTGCAGTTGGGAGGAATCTCATTACAGAGGCCAGATACAGAACTGGTCCTAAAAAGTGAATTCACTGATGTGTTCCCTCCAAGAAAGAGGACAAGGCGCATCAGCAGAGTCCCATGAAGGTGACGTGTAATGCTGTTAACTAGTGCTATGCTGGTTTCAGGAACAGGGAATTCCATCTCCAATGCTGACAGCACAGAACTCATTGTGAACAACACTACTGACTAAAGCGACAAGGAGTCCTGTGGCACCTTATAGACTAACAGATGTATTGGAGCATAAGCTTTCATGGGCAAAGACCCACTTCGTCAGATGCATGTAGTAGAAATTTCCAGAGGCAGGTATAAATATGCAGGCTAGAGATAATGAGGTTAATTCAGTCAGGGAGGGTGACTGAATTAACAGCTGATTCTTGGTGTTCACACCGCCACGAGGAGAAACTGCTTTTGTACTTGGCTAGCCATTTATAATTGCCTCTGGAAATTTCCACTACACACATCTGACAGAGTTGGTCTTTGCTCACGAAAGCTTATGCTCCAACACATCTGTTAGTCTATAAGGTACTACAGGACTCCTTGTCACTTTTGCAGATCCAGACTAACACAGCTACCCTATCCCTATGATACTACTGACTAAAACATCCCATGAGTACTTTTTACTAAAATTCAGCACTTAGAAGTTACATGTAACAGCCTCACACAAAGCAAGAACCAATCGCCTCCAAATCCCAAATTACCAAGGTCTCCACTGAGCAATGCCTCAGCCAGGGGTGGATTACGCTCTTTCAGCAGGGACAGCTCGTGGGGATTGGCGAGCAACATGTCTCGTAACAGTGCTGGATTGTCCAAGCCCTGAGGGGCTGAGGATGTATCCGGAGGTGATGGGTGAGGACCTTGTGCTGGTTGCTGCTGCTGCGCTGATGTCCCAGGCACTGTAATGCTGCTGAAGTCTATCCGGGGCAGACCTTACGGAAAAACGAGTTAATTTGACCATTTCATTCTCAGGTGCTGTGGACAATGAAATCAAAAACTGAGGAATGGCTGAACAAGCTACATTAAAATTACATTTATGTAACAATTCATGTTTGAGCTCCACCGTGTCACCAACATACATAGGTTAAACTTAAAAAAACCAAACAAATAGTCTAGTAGCACCTTAAAGACTAACAAAACATGTAGATGGGATCATGACCTTTCATGGGCACAGCCCACTTCTGCGGGTTATATAGGTTAGTGGGTTAGGAACACATTTATTTACCTGATCTACTCAAATATCTTTCCCAGGAAAATGAGTCACTCATGTAATCTCATCCAACTCCATTTTTCAACTCTGAAGCCTCCAATCTTCTAGCTGAGATACAGCTGGTACCTTAACAGCCATTTCCCTGCTATACTTACAGTGCAAATTTTCTTCTGTAAAGGATACGATTACAACTGGAATTCTTAGGACTAAGAATTATAAGGAGGAAGAGTAGGAGAAGCAGGACTCCAATTTAGGTGTGTAAACAACTAGTTGACACACTAGCTAATTACTCACTCCCCCCACTTTGCTGCCTCTATCACAAAGGGGCAGTAAGACGGGGGAGAGAGGTAAGGGTGCTGGGTGTGGAGCTGGCTTAAAAGCCGGTCCCCTCCAGCAGCTCCGTGAGAGGGGGGAGGGGCACAGCGGTGGTGTTCCAACTTTTGAAATATACAAGAATCCTGCTGGGGCTCTTGTATATTTCAAAGCGAAAGTACTACAAGGAGCCTGGGGCCAGCAGGGACTCTTGTACATTTCAAGGTGGGAACTCCATGTGGAGCCCGGGGCCAGTGGGGAGTCTCCCCTGCTAACTCCAGACTCCATGCAACATTTCAATCTTTGAAATGCACAGGAGCCCCTGCTGGGGCTCTTGTACATTTCAAAGGCAAACCATCGTGCTAGCCCTTATCAACTAATTGAATAGCTGATGGAATTCCCATCAACTATTCAATTTGTTAATTAATCAAAATTTAACATCCCAACTCCAATTCCATACTATGGTGTTTGAGGACCCTTTTGAACATATAATGCAACATGGGTTTGCTAAGATTCAGCTTCTCTGTGCATTAGTCACATGTATAGAAGCAGCACACACTGCATATTATTGCACCGTTTACTGAACAGAGAACAGGAAGCCTTATCAAAATCCACATGCATTCACAGAAGTTGCTTTTCTGAACAAATTACATTGGTCACCTCTCCTCTACCAAACTACAAAGTAAATCATGCCTACCCAAGGACTAAATCATCATTGCAAGAAATAGATTCTTTACATAACTAAAGAAAAAGACCAACCCAAAACAAGAATAGTTTTGCCTTATAAGGGTGGCTATTGTAAAGTTGGATGAAATGCATTATACACTATAGACCAGAGTTAGAGATATAATTTGGGTTCCTGGCTAGCCAATAATCTGATCAGAAAGCTTCTAGGTTTGTCCTCCACTCTGACCACAGAAGTTGAGAGCTTAAGAGCTCTTTGGAAGCAGGTCTCAGAAATGGCAGTAATCACACTTACACTGTGGGTAGTACCAAATCAAAGCAAGTTTTATTACGATAGGTATTAAATTGCCCAAGGCGAGGACTGCATAAGCGGACACAATCACCTCAGATGGTAGCATAAATGTAGCCTGAGTATACAATTGGAATTACCTAGTATAACCCCCTACTCACACACCCTTCTGAAGACCCTGAGGACCAGCCTTACTCTGCTGGTGAAGTGAGGGTCTCAGTGAAAGGTAACAGAATATTATAGCAGAGGAAACGTAAAAACAGTATTGGTACTGTAAAGGAAAACGAAAGGAGGGAGTTTGAGGAAGAAAGTCCTGCTGCACACCAACTGCCATGAGGTCTTATAGGTCTTCTTATGTCACCGGTAGCCGAACTCCTTAAGGCCAAAACAGATTCACGCACCCTAAGATTTTTGAGTGCACACACACACTCAACTGGATAATCCAACTGGGGCATCCTTTGAATATGTATGAAATATCACACTGTGCCTTCATGGACAGACTCCTAAAGTGGGAAAAATAAGATCTTGTGGCCAAATTACCAAGAAATACCACAAGTCACCCACTGCCCCTGCTTTCTTGGTAAAGCAGGATGTTCTGACTAGCAGCTCATTGTATTTTGGGACTTTTGGATACCACATGAGAATGACTCAAGAACATACTGGTCTTTTGTGGTTTGACCTCTGGCTGGAAATTTCCATACATTATTACAGAAATGGGCAATAATTTTTGGTGGGGGGCCACTACAAGATTTTGGAAAGTGATCAAGGGCTACGCTTTTGTGTGGAGGAGTTATGAGGTCTGAGACGGAAGTTGGGTGCAGAAGGGGCATGGGGTGCAAAAGACGGTGTGAGGTCTGAGAGGGAGTTTGGGGGAATGAGCGGGTTGTGACCTGGGTGGGAGGATTGGGGTGTAGGGTCAGGGAGGGAGTATGGGTGCAGGAATGGATTCTGGCCTGGGGGAGGGATGTAGGAAAAGGTACAGGGTCTGGGAGGGACTTGTGACCTGGGGCAGGGGAGTACAGAGGTTTGGAGGGTAACCTGGGGAAGGAAGTTGGGATGCACGAGGGACTGAGATGCCAGATACAAGTTGGGAGGCACTTACCTAAGTGTTTCCCGGCCAGCATCCCTACAGCACCCCCAAGGCAGGCTAGGATCCCTGCCTGCTGCAGCCCCAGATCTCTTTAAACTGCAGGCTGCTCCCTTTACATGGCTCTCAGCTCTGGAGGGAGAAGAGGATTGTGTTGCCCCCATCCCCCAGGCCACTCTCTCAGATCCTACCGGCTGGTTGTTTACAGCCAAAAGGAGCTGAGATTTTGGCTGGGGTCAATTCCTACTAGCTGGTTGCTTCCAGCCTATAGGAGCTGAGTATTGGGCTGGAGGTGGGGAGATCACATGAAGACAGAGAGAGAGCAGAGAGTGACATGGACTGTGCTTTAAACCACAGCAGCTGTGTGCCTGAGGGTCCCGGCAAGATGGTCAGCGGGCCTGATCTGGTGGCTTGGAAGGCCAGATCCGGGTCCCTGAATGTATTTTGCCCAGCCCTGCACTATTATCGTATATAGGTTTACAGGCTACAAAACAAACACAAATTGTATTTTGGTGCATGTATGTATTAATTAATTTATTTGTTACAGACCAATTCCACAAGCCAAATACACAGGGAAGGACTGGAACTACAATTCATTCACAAGTCTGATACTCATGCTAATGGATTTAATAAAGATACGGGGTGGCTGGGACATTATCAACCTACCAAACAATGAAGGTGCCAATGATTCTTTGTCTGTATAGTATCTGGTGTTAGTATTCTTCTTCTCTATTGCCTACTAATAGTTCTGATCTGCCTCTTTCGACTATTCAGTCGTTAGTTGCTTACAGACTATTTGTTTTTCCTGTTACATTTCAGCTCGGCTTTCCAGCTCGGCTTTCCCCTTGATATTTTTATACCCACTACCTCTTCTTGCCCTCCTTCCCCCCATTTTTTTCTTTCTTCCCCTCCCCTCCCCCTTTCTCCCCTATTTATTTTAGTTCTGGACATCCAACACTCTGGTCATCTGAAGAAGTGGGCTGTGCCCACAAAAGCTCATGATATCATCTATATGTTTTGTTAGTCTTTAAAGTGCTACAAGACTATTTGTTGTAAGTTTATTTATTAATGCAAGGGATGTCACCATGTAGTTGAGTACAAGATTAACTACAAGCCTTGGGGAGCAAAAGCTTACTGGTTAATGCTATAGACTACACACATTGCCCCCCACCAGTACATTTTTTAGCAGGCTGGCCAGCAGCTTGGCTCAGTCCTGGCTTGTGCCAGGTCCAGAACCTACCTCTGCTGCAGCTCTGCATTTAAAGTGTACTAGAGCCAGGCAGTCAGGCAGCCTGGCTCATACTGGGGCTGGGAACTCAACCCCTCTCCCTCCCGGACAGGGACTGCTGCCACCCCGTGCTGCTGTCTTTGTATCAGAGGCAGCAGCGTGGGGAAACATGCAGCCGGTCCGTGAAGGGAGTTGGGAGGGGAGTCTGCCCCAATGTTTTGTGTGATTACATGACTATTCAATCAATTGCTATATAACATCCCTAATTAATGCTCCAATTTTCTGCCAAGTATATTTTAATCACCAAGTTATAATTCCCTGAAAAAGCAGGAGTTTTAAATTTAATGCGTAGCAGGCCTTTGATAGGACAGCACTAGCAGGTACAACAGTTAACTTACACACATATCAATAAATAAAATCTACAGAGCATTAAGAGACTAACTAGACACCATGTAAATGGACATCTGGATACAGCAACAGAGGCTGCAAAACAACAAGGGGTGTCCCTGTGAGTTAGCCTGAAGAGTTTCTCACCTGGAAATTGGACTGGCTCCGCATTCTCCTTTTGCCGTAAGATGACCACATCTCCATCTTTCAAGCCATATGAGGCCAATGATCTGTGGTTGTCAGTTAAAGGTCTCTCTGCATAGACAATCTGTGTGTGTGTATTTGAGAGAGAGAGAGAGAGAGAGAGAGAGAGAGAGTGTTATTGGAAACAAGCTTATGCAAGCAGGAAGTAGACTGACAGCAAGACCTCAAATAATTATTTTACTTAGAGAAACATTACATTTGAGTCACTATAAATTTCAAGATGAACCCAAAAGAATTACTAGTAACTGTGCAGTTCTTATCAGACTGCTGCAACTCAAGGGCCTTGTGAACCAAGCAGATAGATCCCAAGGTATAAGTACTCACTTCTCTACAGAAAATTAACCTTATGGGAAACCAACATGGTTTCACAGTACACAGCATTTCTGAAAAGGATTGGTTAAGGAATAAAAAGAATGGATGATTTTACAGCAATTTTGCCGAGTGATGAATGGGAGTACGGGTGGGATAATTTCTGAATGTTATAGCCATACAGCTAGCTAAAGTCTTTACTCAGTAGTGTTAACTCCTTAAATCTAACCCTCATTGCCTTGCTAGTAAGAGCTAAAACAATAGACAGTGAGTCCTGGAAATTCCCCAGGAATCCTCAGGGAAACAGGAAATAAGTTGGCAGGAGGCCAGGGGAGCCAATGAAAACAGAGTAATAGCTTCTGAACTGGAAGCAGTAGCGCTTCCTGTTCCTGCGTGCCAAGAGTACCCATCTTTCCAAGAGCTCTACGTCAATAGTTCCCTACTGTTTTTTATCCCGGGGACCGGCAAACCCATTCATAAACTTTTAGCGGACCAGCAACATTTTATTTGCATATTCGAATGAGAAAATAATGAATATTCAAAAACACAAATAAAATGTTACCAGCCTGCCAAAAGTTTGTGAATGTGTTTGCCAGTCCCCAGTATAAAAAGTCCCAGCCCCCAGAGCCAGCCCTAACCACTAGAGCCCTTTACCCCTACATAGGGTTGCCAGGTGTCTGGTTCTGAACTACACGCCAACATTCCTATTTGTATGTATTTCTTTTATTAGTTTCTGCAAACTTTGGGGGGAGGGATAGCTCAGTGGTTTGAGCATTGGCCTGCTAAACCCCAGGTTGTGAGCTCAATCCTTGAGGGGGCCATTTAGGGATCTGAGGCAAATCTGTCAGGGATGGTACTTGGTCCTGCCGTGAGGGCAGGGGACTGGACTTGATGACCTCTCAAGGTCCCTTCCAGTTCTATGAGATAGGTAGATCTCTATAAAATTTCAGATTCTCTATAGATTTTTTCCATTAATAAGTTTCATGTATAGGAGCCTAACTCAGGCTTGTAATGTTTTAAAATTTCAGCACTGGATCGGTTGATCTTGCGGATCCAGGGACCTCACGGTCACTCACGTTGAAGCACTTGCGTAAATAGAACAAGAAGTCCCATTGCACTTTAAGACTAACAAATTTATTAGGGTCACTTCCTCAGATGCTGAAGAGAAAAAGAAAGAGAAAGGAAAGAGAAAGGAAAGGAAAGGAAAGGAAAGAGAAAGGAAGCATCTCAGGAAGTGAGCTGTAACTCACTCATGAAAGCTTATAGAATCAATCATAGGATCATAGAATACTAGGACTGGAAGGGACCTCGAGAGGTCATCAAGTCCAGTCCCCTGCCCTCACAGCAGGACCAAGTACTGACTAGACCATCCCTGTTAGACATTTATCTAACCTACTCTTAAATATCTCCAGAGATGGAGATTCCACAACCTCCATGGGCAATTTATTCTAGTGTTTGACCACCCTGACAGTTAGGAACTTTTTCCTAATGTCCAACCTAAACCTCCTTTGCTGCAGTTTAAGCCCATTGCTTCTTGTTTTATCCTCAGAGGTGAACCAAGTTGCTAGAGCCAAGATGAACACATTTTCTACCTCCTCCTTATGACACCCTTTTAAATACCTGAAAACTGCTATCATGTCCCCACTCAATCGTCTCTTTTCTAAATTAAACAAACCCAATTCTTTCAGCCTTCCTGAATATATTATATGCTGTTTTCTGTGTTTAAATTTCAATTTTGATCCTAATGCTGCCTGACTCAAATCATGAAGTTAATTATCTAGTAAAGAAACAGCATATCAATCGGCATTTTCTATATTAAAAATGTACAATTCATAAGAATCTAAAAATACAAAGCTTTATAATTGTTTAAATCAAGGTACAGTAAAACTCCATTGGTCCGGCATCCAATGCTCCGGCACTCCTGATGGTCTAGCACCATCGGGAACCCGGAAGTGCTCCAGACAACCAGACCATTGGAGCTGCTCTGTGCCAGGCTTCCCCGATTCAGCCGCTGCTGAAACTGACCAGCAGCTGAATTGGGAAAGC